>JAXDDX010000047.1:502500-645000 GCA_034670405.1 Hoplostethus atlanticus
CTCCCTATCAATGCCTTGCCCTCTCATTATGCTGTCTGTCTATAAAGCACCAGTGAAAACTCGATCAATCGATGATGCAACATCGAGATGGTTCTCACCTCCTCACCGTGGACCGATGCACCTGACACACACACATCAATATGTTCACACACCGGACACATAACAGGCCTGGTCGATGCCAAGAAGAGAGGGGGGGGGTTCCTATTGTACACAGCGGAGGCATTGACCGATTTAAGGCCAAATTAATGTCAAAGCATCAAAGCGGCGTTGCCACAACAGCGATATGGCGCCGTTGTGTTTGAAGGCGGGCAGCAGCGTTGAGGGGGGGGGGTATTGGGGGTGCTTCCGAGTTTCGTACCGTGAGAGCGTTACCGGATCGATGGCCTCGGTATAGATTTCCTCACCTGTCTTTTGTCGAACGCTCTCAGCCTCCTGTCTCACACTACTGTGTTTCTTTTCTCATCTCTCTCTCTCTGTCGTTCACACACACACACACACACACACACACACACACACACACACACACACACACACATACACATATACGACTACTCTCCGTCAGCCTCTGTATAGCAAAAAAAATGGGTGAAAAAAAAAAACCCCGCTCTTTCAAATCCCCACTGCTTCCATTTCCCAGGATTCCTGCGGGGACGGATTCAATGGCTTCCTGCTGGTGAGGTTGACAGTGACATCTGAAGGTACCTCTCCCTCCGGATGCCTGTCTCATGTTCTGCTAGATTCCCTGTTTCTCTGCTCGCTGCAGCAGTCTGTGCAGCTTCTACCGCTCTTTAGTGAAACGGTCCATTTCTTGTGCGACTGCGGATGATTATCATACGAATCGAGATGCGTTGTGAGAGTTCAGGCTGCAGACAGACTCACGGGGGGAGGGGGTGGGGGGTTTGAATCTAGCGGATGATGACAGAACTAAATAAATGTAGAATGTCATCGCATGTGCGTCGTCACGGCTGCAGTTATATTACACATCGTCAGGCAGCAACCCTCTCTGTCTTCAATGAGGTGAGGCCCGCTGAGATTATGAAGCTCGTCAAGCTGCTGCGTGCAAACACACAGACGCAGCGCCATGCGGCCGCTCGTGATCCGCCACGAAGATACCGAGATGGTGCTGCATGTATGCATGAGGCTAAACACAGCGGCCAATCAGAGGGCCAGGGAAACGATCCGCATTTCCATAATAAGTCATCAGGTTCACTGAGGCACAAAGCGGCAAAACGCTTCATCAGTTCAGTCACACCTGCACAGTGCAACCACTACGACTCTCACCACTGAGGGGGAAGTGCCTTGCTCAAGGGCACCTGTATCTTCTAGTCTGTCAGCGGCTCCACCTACCTAGTAACTGGCCTTGCAGAGGGTGGCTGAAAGTCTTCCTGATGATGCTCTGTATTCTCCCTGACTCTCCTCTCTGACACCGCGGTGGTTCTGCCTGTGTGATGCTTTCATTTAAGATGGCAGGTTGTATGTGGACAAAATACAGAAGTACGATACCTGACCTTTCCCTGAGAGAAACCCCCCCCCCCCTCCCTAGACAAAACACAGTTTGATCTTCTTAACCCCCCCGGGGAAGAGGATCTGTCTTCCAGCTGTAGACCTCGACTCTGCTACCTCACGATGCATATGTAGAATATACAACTCCTAAGCCTCTCAAAGACGTACAAATGGCTGCAGATGGAGACGCACTTCCGCTTCTCTCTGGGGAAAATGGTGAAAGTCTCAACTAGCATCCACCCCCGCAACAACAACAACAACAACAACAATGACAACAACAACATCAGGGGCAGAACAGAAAGTGGAACAGCTTCTGTGACCAGACAACTACCGGGCCGAGAAACACAAGCAACGGAGAGAGAAACAGCAACAGCGAGCGTGGCCCGGGAGCAGGGGGAGCAGGGAGCAGGGGGGAGCTGGGAGCAGGGGGGAACAGGGAGCAGGGGGGAGCTGGGAGCAGGGGGGAGCTGGGAGCAGGGGGGAGCAGGGGGGAGCTGGGAGCAGGGGGAGCTGGGAGCAGGGGGGAGCTGGGAGCAGAGGGGAGCTGGGAGCAGGGGGGAGCTGGGAGCAGGGGGAGCTGGGAGCAGGGGGAGCAGGGGGAGCAGGGGGAGCTGGGGAGCAGGGGGAGCTGGGGAGCAGGGAGAGCTGGGGAGCAGGGGGAGCTGGGAGCAGGGGGAGCTGAGAGCAGGGCGGCCTGTTTTCCGAGGCGTTCCAGGCTGGTGGTTCGGCAGGCAGCAGATCTGTCGGAGCAAGTATGCCCAGTATTGTGACGCATTTCTCCCAGCCACATGTCCTCCATCCATGGGCCAGCGCCCAGCAGGAGAGGTGGGGGGGGGGGGGGGGGCTGTAAGCCTGTCCATGCATTTGTGTGTTTCAGTGTTTGTGTGTGTCCATATGTGTGTGTGCGGAGGGGAGGGGGGAGTGACGGGGACGCTGCCAATGTAGCCTTACCTCCCCGGGGCAGGGTGGTGAGCGAGCCAGGCCATACTGAAGCCCGCAGGCGGCTCGCGCTGCCGAGACCGCTGCCCTGAGTTGGGTGGTGGGCGGAGGGTGGTGGTGGTGGTGGGCGGAGGATGGTGGTGGTGGTGGTGGGGGGGGGCTGTCACAAATGTGCTCACAGCATGAGCTCTCCCTGCCTGCAACTTGACATCGCTGGTGGCGTTAGTCGACTAGCCAAGCAAATCTGCTGCCTGCCCCCTGCCTGGGAAGGGGAGTGTGTGTGTGTGTGTGTGTGTGTGTGTGTGGAGGGTGTACACGTGTGCGGGCGTCTTTTGGTAGCGCGTGCGTCCACATGCATGTGTATGCATGAGGAAGGGAGAAGGAGAAAAGAGCCTTCGATGCCTTGGGACTCGGGGAGTGATCTGTTGCTTTGGCCGGTTCATCCAAAACAGACTGTTCTCTCTAGCGACGCCAAGCCGCTCAGCAGGCACACGGAGGAGAGCCGGCCTAGCCGAGCTCCTACACCCGGGTGGAGTCCGCTTTGACGTCCTTCACCAGGGTGTGCACTGCGGATACCGTGGAAATACCGTTGGGGAATGGCAAGGATGTATAGCGCCGCTGTATGTAGAGCAGAAGATCACGGCTCTAGTTCCCCATTAGAAACAGTGTGAAAGGGAAACTGTGCAACAATGGCTGCGGATTACAGAGGATTTCACGCGGCGTAACGCGGCGACATGTTAGGGCGCCTAAATACACTTATAATGCCACTATGAGATTTGGCTGGAAGCGAGGTTGTTATTGTTAAAAGGAACATATCATGTTTTCTCAATAGCCTTTCTACCGCAGTGGGAACTACACCGATGCACTGATCCAGGGTCTGTAAGCGCCTTCTGAAACTACAAAAACTCACTTTCAAACACGTTTATTTTTTTCTTTTTTAACAGATAATTTGAACGGGCGATTAAGAAGAGTCAGTGTGGCGGTTAATTGGAAACCAGCGGTGATAACCACCTGTTCAAACATACAGATGGGAAGTCTGCCTCGACGCAGACACTCACCGTAAAACGAGACTGAAATAGATGGAGTGGATGTAACGCCACCCGCCGCGTCCAGGGAGTGAGACGGCTTACGATGCACACACACACACACACACACACACACACACATAGACACGTAATTACCTGTCAACCGCAGGATGTGACTTCCTGGGAGTAAATGGACTGATTAATATTCCCGAGGAGGAGGAGGAGGAGGAGGAGGAGGAGGGACGGCGTTGGGCTGATGAGGAGTCAAGATGTTCACCGTCCCCGTGGCTTCTTTTATTACCACGAGATGGAACATGACACACTGGAGGACATAGCGAGACCGTTCTCTCCACCCTGTCAGACTGCTGTTTTCTTAAATGGAAGGGGCACTTGTTTTACGTTCCTGTCACCTTTCACAAACAAGCGTCCACCCTCGGACACTCTCACGCTGTTACATTTCATCAGTCTGCTCCAGGAGGTATTCAGTGTCGTACTGATTTTCCCTCAACCCGCCTCGTCTACTTCTACTTCAGTTCGTGATTTCCAACATTTCCCAGAATGCCTTTCAACAGAGGAAGGGGCGTGAACTTGTTGCTTTCAATCAAATGTGGGTGTATGGGCATATAAATATAGCCTGACTAGTTTGTGAACATTGGGCTGCGTCTATGATTGTGGCCACGCCCCTTACTCAAAATGCAACACGTCCTGTGGCTGCATTGCATTCTGGTCGATCTTGGCTACTGCAATGCATTCTGGTCTATCTCCTACTGTCTCCCTCCTCTCCTCCGATGGATTTCTCCTCTCTGATTGGTGATCGTCGGTCTAGAAAGAAGGCCTCGCTCTTTGATTCGACACCAAAACCTGACGGTTCCCGGTGATGTTTCCGACCGGGGGCGGCCAATCACGTGCCACGGAGGGCGATTTGGTGATTTCGCTGATTAGCACTCTGAACCGGAGAAGAGAGACTGATCAGTGAAATCACCTGCTGTCGTCTTTGGTTGGAGTGAAAACCTGCAGCCTCTCGGCCCTCCATGACACATGATTGCTCACCGCTGTTGGAGTCAGCTGACACATGTTCTGCTTTTAAACTCCATTGTAGCTGGAAATATTTCACCGTCGTCGTCGTCGTCGTCTAGTTATCCAAGAAAAATACAACAAAATGCCCAGAAATGCAAGTGATGAGTAACTAACAGTGATGAGGATTTTTCCTTTAGTTGGTGTATTCTCGTCTCCTTGAATTCTCCTATTCTTCCTCTGCTGTTTTATCTTGCCCCCCCTCCTGCCTCCCCCCGTCTCCCCTCCCCGGTCTCCCCTCCTAGCCCCGGGCTATGTTGACACCTCCCTGGCCGGCCTCCCTCTGTGCCTAAACTGAGCAGATGTCTGCAGTTGGTCGATGCTGGCCGGCTGTGCAGCCCCAGAGCCCTAATAAACAGGAGTCTAATGGCGTCCCCGGGCTGCCGAGGGGCCTCGCATTAAGATAATTAGGCAGAGACAGGGTGCAGCAACGAGGCCCAGGAGGAGAGGAGGAGGAGGAGGAGGAGGAGGTGCTGCTGCTCTTTCTGCTCTCGTCTCTGTGCCTCCCTGCTTGCCGTAGCCTGAACAGCTGGGACATGCACCTTCGGGAGCGTTCACACCGAGCGTGTTCGGAGCGGTTCTGGGGTGTTCAGTAGGGTTCGTAAGGGGATGTAAGTGCGGTTTGTGAGGAGAAAGTAATAGGCACCAACTAGAGGACACAACCCCAAAACACAAGGGATTATGGGTATAAGGAGACGAATGTTGACATCTGATAGCCAGCAGTCCCGTCGTGCTTGGAAAGCCCAGCGCGGCAGAATGACCCAGGGGCGAACCGCAGCCTTTCTTCATGAGTTCTCAACACCAGAGAGTCCGTCACGCTTCATCAACACGCTGCTTGTGAGTCCATGCGACGTTTGTTCACGTGCAGAAACACACTAAATACAAAAAAAGTTCACTACGGTTCAGACCGAGGAAAACCAACTGCAGCCTCACTGTGAGTCCTTCGGGGCTGCGGGGCTGCGAGGCAACCTCAGGAAACGATAACTCAACTGTGCCTGCTGTTTCCTGCCTGTTTCAACACGGGAATAGAAGCCGAGGTTCAAATGGAGCGGGGACTGGAGTGAAGCCCCACTAGATAACTATCTCCAGCGCTGTCATTTTCCCTCTCGCAGCCTGTCTCTGCTTGTTTCGGCGGGTCTGTTGCCGGGGCGGTGTAGTGCTACCTGCTACTGCTCCTCGATCTGCCCCGACACTGTGCAATCAGATGTGACATGTTGAGGGCTCCGATGACAGCCCGGAAGACAAGGTCACTTTAATGAAGGACGCACACACACACACACACACACACACACACACACACCTCCTCCGGGACGCTTGACAGGCGTGCGCTACATGCACACACACATTTATACAATGCATACACACAAGCCAGTGCACACACACACACACACACACACATGCAGACACAAGGCAGTATTTTGCAGACGGAGTATTTTCTCTGTGCAATCTCAGAAGCAATTACCTATTAAAATTTCATCCTTCCCATCTCAGGATGTTTAGGAAAAGATTATAACTGCTCGAGAGGTAATTAAGCCTGCGAAGGGTGAATTGAGTTGTGAATACAGAATACTGTGTGTGTGTGTGTGTGTGTGTGTGTTGTATCAGTAAAACTAACACTGCTCCCCACCTAATGCTCCACCGCGGTGCGATACACAAAATGACACGATTACACAAAGACTTGAGAAGTACAATATTGGGTGTCCGCTGCAATAATTCACAAGGATAATAGAATTTCATGAGTGAGTTCTTCGGCGGTGAGGGCGGTGAGGGCGGTGAGGGCGGTGAGGTGCCGGCGACACCAAGATGAGCTGTTGTTGTGTCACTTAAGACTCCTTAAGACTTAAGGTCCGCCGTGACTTTGTGTTGCGCTTTTAATTTAACTTATGACAGAGGACGAGGCCCTGCCCTTCGTTAGCCGCCATCAGCCTCGGTGTTGCCACGGAGATCTTTTGACATTGTACTGATCCCTCTCTCTCTCTCTCTCTCTCTCTCTCTCTCTTCTTCTGTGTGTCTTTGTGCTCTTTGATGCTCAAAGCGAAGAGACACGTGATTTTCAGCCCTTTAAGAATTCAAACAAAGTCTCTGGGTTTTTTCTTTTTTTGAGATGGCATGAAAGTCTGCCAGCCGGCCCTACTGGGGATTGGTGGGCTTGGCTGGTTGGGCTCCACAAAGCACTGTACATTCTTTATATGCAGTGAGATGTAGGGGGGCCCCTGGCGGATCCCCACGGGGGCCCCAGCTTAAGAAGCGCAGATCTCCTTTTGTATTCCTAATAGATATCTGACTTGTTTTCCATGTGCAGTACGTGTAATAAGGGCTCAACGCGCAGCGACACGCCGGGAGCGAGGGCTTGGCTTGCTGACTTCCTCTGCCTCTGTTGACAAATGCGTTGGATAAAGTGCTTGTGAGGGGCGGCACATAACTGATCCAGCAGCAGCAGTTATCAGTGATTGCCGCACAGATAAATAGCATTTAGTGAATGACAGTCGGACGAGACCCAGAGGAGCGTTGTGCCGCGGTACGAGCCAGGGGGGACCTGCCACACCAGATTCATTGATACTGGTAATAGGGCAATCTGGCCATAAGCTATAATCAATATGTAGTTTGCACTAAAAATAGATTATCCAGCACAGCTCCACAAACTAAGCGTGGATGTGTGTGTGCGCGTGACTGTGCACGTGTGCAGTAGCCGCTTTCACCCGAGCACTTAGCTTTACATTGCAATTACCATCCCTGCCACCCGTCTTCTGTCCTCTACCTGCACGGCAGCTCTCGCCGTGAAAAATCATCTTGCCCTTTTCCCTCTCTTTATCTTTCATAAATCACTTAAAACAAGAGTAACGTGTCCATATCCAACAAATCCATATCTAATTCCTCTCTGCCATCCGTCCCCGGGGATAAACCGGCTCTCCCCCTCCGCCAGCCAGAGGGACCTGTAAACCAATCAGGTGGCTCTCGGGAGGATCCTGCCAGATCACAGAGGTTAATAACATTCCCCATGATTACACACAAGCCCGGGGAGGAGAGGGTTCTGGGGGGAGCGGGTTCCACACGGCAAATAATAATCGCTATTTCACAACGGCGTCCTCCTGGCCACTTGGGTCAAAGGCCTCGCCGCTATCTCGTCTCTCCCGCGGTGAGGAGGAGGGGGAAGAAACAGCCGGCGGACCCCAACGCCTATTACAGGGTTACATATCTCCAGCAGGGCAACGCGGTGGAGAAACAAAGACCCCGCCGAAATGAGATGTGAGCATTAATGAATGCGATCCGCGGCGATGGCGTCTGTGGGCGTAGTGCTTCACGCTGAATAGGGTTATGTCACCGTGTCGTTGTTGGAGCATCCGCCACTACACGATTAGAGGAAGTGGAAATCTGACAACCACCGATATGAGACATAACACAACATTCGTCTCACAGTGATTTAACCTTAAAATCTTACTTAAGCCAAGTGAAAAAAATCGGCCAATGGGGTGAGGTAATTTCACTTGATTCAAGAAAATTCTCGGTGCAAGTTTATTTGCATTGGAAAGAAGGAAAATAGAGAGATTTTTTTCTCTTACGACTTTAAAACTTAAATGACTCGTTGAGGTTTTTTTTTCCCGGTGCACCAAAGATGCAAAACGCAATCTTTTCAAAATAAAAGCGTCGTGGAGGGGTTTCCGACGCAGTCAGGTGGAATTGTACAGGATGCCATTCACATACAGCTCGATAGTAACACGAGAGATGAGGGAGAAACATTTTCTCTGACAAGACGGGTGTCAGCTACGCTCACTCAACGTCTCAAAATACATATTTTCTAGTGGAGCTGAGCTTAGATCTGCCATTTGCTTTATGCTGCCATTATTTTGAGGGTGGGGTGCAAAAAAAAAGAAGCGCTAAAAGGGGGAAGTGATGCAACCTTGGTGGAATCTGAACGCTTTGTACTGCTTGAGATGTTTAGTTCGCTCCATCTACCCTCCCCGATACATGTGTGTGTTCTTCTGTGTGTTTGAGTGTGTGTGTGTAGTGTGTGTGTGTGTGTTCTGAGCTGTTTGAGCCTTGGTGTTAAAACATGAAGCTTACCAGAACTGCGGCACTGTAGCAGCCCACGGGACACAACAAAAATAGATGGCATTCATAGCTCTGTATTCTACCACCCCCCACCACCCTCACCCTCACCCTCACCCTCCTCTCTCTCCCTCTATCTCTCTTTCCCATTACATCATGTGGGACCGAAATACAACAGTGAATAACTGCTGGGTTTGAAAAGCTCATTGAAAAAAACAGAAGGCAGATCTGTTTCCAATGCATTGATGTTATGAAGTGGACGGGTATCTGGACGGTGGGAGATAAAATAAAACCCACCGCCTTCTGAAACAAAACAGGGAGAGGGAGCTGCATGTTCTTCCCAGGCACACATCTTTGAAGAGAAGAAAGCTCCTGGGTTTTCTCCTATTTCTCCTCTGCTCACCAGCAGGCAGTAGCTATATTATATCAGTTTAGATTAGCGAGGGTTTGTTGATCCCCTCCCATCTCGTCGCTATCCAAACATTCAAATTCCACATCCTCATATCAGCGTGGCTCCAATTGACTTCATGGGAGCCACAGTCAAATAGCCTCGGTAGCTTTCAATACCAGCTTTTTGCTGACATACACCACACCCACACCACACCAGGTTATGAGCAACAATTCACAACAACCAGTAATGAGCTGTCCAAAAGTCCCAGAGCAACTCACGGAGGTTTGTGGCCCCGGAAACATAGTGCTGCGAGTGCATCCCCAGGGCCTCCTCCCCCCGGTACTGCTCACCTGGACACCCGCCCTGCAGCACGCTGGCGACGGCCCTGTCAGAGAGGAAGGAGGGAGAGAGATTGAGAGAGGTGGTGGATGTAGGGGGGGGGGGGGGGGTACAGACATGAGGGATTATGTGCATAACATGCTTGATTGAATTATTCAGTCGGGCCGCGCCGCTGCACCGCATCCGTTCATTAAACCGTCTGGTCCAGCAAACTGGAAGTATTGGGATCCCCCGGTGAACGGGAGGATTCGGTTTCAGCCGTCACTGCAGATACATTCCGGCCTGATGCATTACCGACTACAAAGATGTATATTTAACGACTACAT
Source organism: Hoplostethus atlanticus (assembly GCA_034670405.1). Taxonomy (NCBI): domain Eukaryota; kingdom Metazoa; phylum Chordata; class Actinopteri; order Trachichthyiformes; family Trachichthyidae; genus Hoplostethus; species Hoplostethus atlanticus. The sequence continues at coordinate 512,145 of JAXDDX010000047.1, forward strand.
ATAATGATCTCTAAGCTGACACCGGAGGCACCGTAAAGCGCCGCGTCGCCTGACTCAGTTTAGTGGAATGAACCGCCCCCGCTGATGAGTGAAGCGGAGCCCACGTAATGTAATGCTATACCGCGATGGATATGCAGCCTCGGCACGCGCCGACCGGAGAGACCGTGCAGTATGCACTCCTGTACATGAAGCGGTCTCACCGAGAGGATGACATAAGTTGTTGTCGTTGACCGGGACCCGTGTGGGCTTGACACTTGTTTAATGTGTTCGAGACAAGTTGTCATTATATAATTGTATGCTCTCGCGCCAGTCTTGATTTATTCCCACTATGTACTCCATACACGGGGTGGGGGGGGCGGGGCAGGGTTACAGAAGAACAACATCTAGCGCCCCAGATCACCGGGTGCGTAGGCTACTACTGCAAGTCTGTTGTAAACAAGCGCACTGAGAGGCGAGAGAGGGAGAGAGAGAGGGAGAGGGAGAGGGAGAGAGGGAGAGAGAGAGAGAGAGATTTACCTGGACATGTTCTCTCTCTGGGGCCGGTGCGCCTTTTCCAGTCCCAGTTTGGTGAAAATCCCCACAAGGGCCATGATGGCCACTACTCCACATATGATGTAAACGATTAAGTTCGTCTTGTCTTTGGTGCTGTCGTGCATCTTGTTCATTTTCTTGAAGGGGGTCTGCCCGGTCTTCATCCACACCGGGGTGTCGTAATTTTTACAGGTGCTCTGATCCAGCCGCGAATGTTTGTAAGAGCAGCAGAAGCGGAAGCCACAGGTGCCGCAGCAGTACAGATAATTGCCCGTTTTGCAGATGAACGGCGGGTCCCACTGGCCCATCACGTCGTAGTAACCCCGACATTTGTCCTCCGTGTGCGGGGTCTCGTCGGACACGCTCTCCTCCTCCCTGGAGCCGTTGGAGGTGGCGATCATGACGAATCCTCCGAGCAGCCCGGGCTCCCCGTCAGCCTTGCACACAAGAGCCATAACTTTGACCAACAAGTAGCCGAGGAGAAAGTATTTCCCGCTCATTGTGCTTTCTCCTCCGTTCAACTTCACGCGGAAACGAAAAGACTTGGAGAGAAGAAGAAAGGCGCGCGGTCTTGATACTGTGAAAAGTCCAGAAACATACATCCAAACGACAACGCACCGCCATCCGCGCTGATGAGCATCTTTACGAATATGTCCTCATCCCACACCGTACCGAAAATGTTTTCATTGATTCAATTCTTCGTTTAATAAACTGTTGACTTGATCTAAATTACTGTCCTCCGCGCAATTACGCACTCATCCTGCTACGCGTCTGTAGGTCCTTTCAAAACGGCATTTGCAGGCTCAGATTTGGCGTCGTCAGGAGTGCATCACTTTACATATCCATCGGTGCGCTCTTACGCACAGGCAGAGACACAACTAAGCCGCACCAAGGATGAGAGCGCCAGTGAGCGAATAGAAGAGCCGAGGGTGGGAGAGCCTGGTGCGCAAAAGGAGAGGAGGAGAAAAAACAGGGGGAGGGAATGAGACTGCGAAGGCTGAAGAGAGAGAGAGAGAGAGAGAGAGAGAGAGACGATATTGTGATGATATAGTCCCAGAAAACGCACTTCACATTTCAGTTTTGCCGTCGAGGAAAAGCGTGGGAGCCCTTTTATCTCGTACTTTGTGCATTTCCAGGCGTAGGTTGCCTTTGTTTTTGAAATCTTGAAATCACAAGTGGCTTAATGTGTTGCCATAGGCGGCGGCGTGCACAGCCTTTCAGATGTTGAAAAAAAGGCCCTTCACTAAAAATGTTTGTCGGTCCGAGGACACGCGGCGGTACCATATTACCAAGCAATAAACCATCTCTTTAAAGGCCCAGTCATCAGTCCAAATGTAAACAAAGGGCTAGCTACACAACATCAAATCATGACATGGATGATATTTTTCACTTGCTAATTGATTGAAATTACCCCTCATACAATGGTGACAGTCCCTCCTGAGTCTTAAATGCATTTAAAGCTGTAAAAGTGAAAGGTTTCATTCCGTTTGGGGAAAAGGTTGCCATGGAAAATTCAGTGAATATTTCAACAGATATGTCCAGAAACACTGTTTTGTAAGCAGGCTAAAACATTAGCCTTGTAACTCATAATGTGCTTTACTTTCATGCTAGCAATCATGTTGTAAGAGTAAGGTGCCATTTGTTTTCAAATGGTGGATTTCTCATTTTAGAATGAATCTGTTGGGGCGACTTCCTGCTACGCTACTTGAACTGAACTGAACTGATTTGAAATTAACTGTTTTTTTTGCAATAGTAGCATGAAAATGTTGAAAAACAAATATGACGTTCCACCTGCAAATCATACTTGCAAATCCTTGTGTATGTACTCAAAATTGACTTAGTATTTTGGGGAAAAAACGTGTTGTGCAGTTTAAAGGTGGTCAAATTGGTCTCTCCATACGCATGGGGATGATATCCACTTAGGGTGTCCTTAATGAAAAAAAACTATTAAAATCCTTTTCAGGTTTTACAATCCCTTCAAGGCAGACATTTGAACTGCCTCTTGCCCCCCGTGTTCTTTGTTCCAGATGACTGTACATCCCTCAGGAAATGCTTTCTCAACCTGAGAGAGGCACTTAGGCAGTAAGAGGGAAAGAAAGACAGGCTATAGTCTGTAGACAACCACAGCAAAACAAATGAAACACAGTGTGCCTTCATTTTATTTCAAATTTCAAGTCATTTGTGGTTAAAATGCATTAAAAATACATGAATACATCTCTAAAACACATTGGACGTCAAGTATTATATCTTGCAAGATGAGATACGGCCATTTTCGAGGCAGCTTTGAAACGTCTGCATGTCTGTACAATGAGCACAAATAGCAATTTAGCCTAATTCAAATATTAGAAACCATATTAGAACAACCTACAGACTACTATTCATTTAAACTGATTTCAAAGTAAAACAGTAAATCTACAATAGTTTAATAATAGAGGTTGGTTGGATCATGGATGTGCTGAATCTCCTACTAGCTCTGTCCATGGTGCTGAAACTCATCGTCCCCTGAACCTGGTGTGGTGAGGTGTAGGCTATAACAGGGACTCCCAAACCTTTTCAAGGACCCCCAGGTAGATAAGCTTTAGACCACAGGCACCCATTTGATAAAGGTTTCATCCCTGAGGCCCCCATCTGAAAAGAGAGTTAATCCTCTGTACTGTACATTCTCTGATTGTGCTTCTAGTGACAAATAGTGAAATTGAATTGACACTTCCCCTGGGACCCCTTCAAGGACTGGGAGGACCCACCACCAAGTTTGGGAATCACTAAAGGGAAATAATAATAATAATAATAATAATAATTCCCTGTTAAGATAGGAGAACAACCAAAATCATCTCTTGTGTCTCTGTCCTGTGCACATGCTAACATGCTAGCATACAGGACATTAAGTGCCCGTAGGCATCTAGCATTATCTAACGTAGGAAGATAGACCTTTTAGTAATCCACAGTTGGTGCTTTTGGCCGGTGAGTGTATTCTGGGGGTCTTTGGTGATTAGATCTTCATCTGGCTTGTGGTTTTTGCGATCCTGGAAAAACAGTACAGGCTGTCAGATAAATGTCAGCTGCATCACATAATAAATCATTCTCTCTCTGTCGCATCGCAACAGGTGAACAAGAGCACAGAAACAGTGCTTCCTCAGTTAGGAACAAAGTGTTTTGAAACGTTCTACATTTTTACACACACTTCTATCGCAGAAATGTTCAAAAATAGACTATGGACAACAGCCATTATGTATTGGAACAAAAACATATATTTAGTGGGTTATTTTAAGAAAACAACCTTGGGGCCAATAGTACTGAAAGGAGAAAATTCAGGAATCTAATTGCAAGCAGATAAAAATAATGATGGCAACAAGCTAATAACAGTAAACATGTTCTTTTACAACCACCCCGACATCATAAACACATGGATTATTCCACAAGACTTCACTGCATCACTTTCAGGCAGAAGTCACTGGGGGTGTTCTGAGGACAGGATTTTCCAATCTAGCTATTTAGCTGTTTACATAAAAGGGGCGGGGTTTGTAATAAATAGCCAATCATTTGCAACATGAACAGATACAGAGAAGCATATTTAAGATAAGATGAAACTGATTTTATCCCCATAAGTAATTCAGCTGGGAAATGAAATGGAACATAGAGAACTAGAATATAGAAATAATCAATAAAGTAGAAATTAAATAAAACAATTAAGGCAATAATCTACACTATTAACAATTCTAGGGTTAAATAAGCATACACTGCTGACAATTTCAACACGTTAAGTAACAGTGGGATGTATGAGAAAAAAAGGATTACTACCATTTATGTTCTTCTCTCAAGAAAAACAAACTATTAGAATGAATGAATATGAGCAATAAAAGAAATACAACAGGGAAAAGTAACGCTGTGGCTGCTACCGCCGGTAGAGAGGATTGCTGCAGGACAATTTCAGATCGTGTAAATGTGTAAGTAAATAGGCATGTCACTGCCCTGTCATTGAAGCACACAATATCCTGTCACCAGATTGAGGCTGTGGAAAGATTTTCTATTCACAAAGTCCGCCTCATGTTCCCCAGGGCTGCAGTGATGGGAATATGGGCGCAATCTATTGCACCAATCACGCTCACGCTCAATATGCAACAGTAAATTTCATTCATTTTTCATGACTATAGCTAACCAATGCAAGGCCTCGTTTATAGCCAGAGAAAGCAAATGGCCTGGAAACACTACAAACGTAATTTATATCTCTGATGTAATAAATAATAATGGAATTCAAAGGGGCTCTGACTCTGGCTCTTTCTTACTATCTGTTCATTTAATAGAACCCCTCTGTACAGTGAATGAATGTTTTTGTTCATATTTGGTTTTGGAAATGGAATTTCTGAAATAAAGGGTATTTAAAAAAGGACATCCTGTAGGTATGGTGATGCCATTTTGACAAGGACTCAATTGGTGGTGGTCTTTTTATAAGTCTGGATCGGCCTGAACCACAGAACTGCAATGATTAGAATGGCTATATCTATTCAACCCAGCACTGAATGGACATTTGACTGGAACAACTCAAGATGGCTGCCTCAGAATGTTGGATAAAGTTGTCATGGGTATCAGCACTGGTTCAATGCACGAGCGTCGAGGAACATAGCGTGGCCAAGCGGTGGCCGTTCTATTGATTCTAATTCTATGGCATGAACACAACCCGCTACGGAGCAGGTTCGTTGTGCAGCCCAAGTTACCATGGCGACCATGTACCCTGCTTAAAAGTGAGCCAACGCCGCCGTGAGACCGAAAAGCACGAGTTAATGCCAGAGTTAGCCCGTTAACCCACTAATCTGGTTTCGTCAGACAGGCCCCGTCTCGCTCTCGCTTCAAACTCACGCATGCGTAATGTGCATTGTGCTTTCGTTCGACAAGCAGTTAACCGTTTTCTATTTAAACAAAAACATGTAACACACCTTAACTGATATAGTTGTTTAGGGTATCTTTTCCATAGTTAAGGTGGCTTTCTGTCAATATAGAAATATGAAATAATTAATCTCGCTGCTTGGGGGAAAAGTGGGCTGTACTTAGCCGGAGAGCGTCTGTTTGTGTGAGAGCTAAAGCGGAACTGCAGTGCAAGGGCTCAGTGGCAAGTCTCTAATCAGTTTGCTTGAATAGCCTTTTAACAAGTGGATGTTATGGCTGAGAGTGAAGATATCTTTCTCAGGGCAAAGCACCGGACATTCAGCGGACTGACTGAAGGTATCTGATAACCGTTAGCTTCTTTAGCGAGTCAACTTACAGGCTAACGCGGTAGCTAACGCTGTTACTTGGTCATTACACAAGCCGTACATACTTTTTTCGCTGCTAGCTACAGGTTGACATGCTGTCGAAACAGTCGCTGGCTGTCATTTGACACTTTCTGCTCCGTTTTGCTTTAATAATAAAGTGTGGTTTCAGTCATGTTGTGTTGACGTCTAGCCCTGGTACAGGACCCTTTGGGAGTCTCTCATCGTATGGGTTGTTTACCTCCTGTATCAGGGCTACATGACGCCTTGCCACATGCTCTGCTGCCCAGTCTGAAAGTAACGGATAAACAAATCAATACAGTGGTAACGACGTCCGTTATGGGGCATTTAACTTTCTTTAAAGCTACTTGACGAACATGCCTACTTTTGTGTGTGTGTGTGTGTGTGTGTGTGTGTGTGTGTGTGTGTGTGTGTAATAATTCCAAGCTCTGGGCATGTAGCTGCACAGAAAAGTTGTTCAAAATCTTTGGGGATTCATTGCTCTTAGCCCTGGGCTGAGCCACGAATGTACTCTGACGAAATAGTTTTATTTCCCCAAAAAAATATTTCACAACATTGGGTCAATATGTATTTTCAGAGTAGTAACAGCTAGGGCTGTTCTTGTGGTCGTATTGTCACTGGAGACCCGCAAGGTGAACTAGAAGCACCAAACTATTTCACAGGTATCTCAGATGAAGTGTGTGGTTAACCCTGCAGCTGAGGTATGTCAGGATTCAGTCAGGATATGCCCATTCTTATGAGTTCATTGATTTCTATCTTTACATCTTCTGAGTTATTCAGCACCTACTGTAGAAACACTGATGGCGAAAGGAGTCTCCGGGGGACAAATGGACTTTTTCAGTATTTTATTATTTGCTGCGAAAGCAACCCCCCCCCCCCCCTTTCATCTCAAATTATGATCAGTATTGTTTTGAGCACACCAGTTGCCACCTGAGAAATCTCTGTGATTTATGTTTGAAGTAGTGTTCGCCCAGTGCAGCCACGCAAACCTCTTATCTCCTGTCATGGGAGCTTTGGCAGCTCCTCTCCAAGTCCTCATGGGTTTTTTCTCTTTTTCAAAGTTTGCCAGTGAAATAGTTCACACACCTGACTCCAGGGAGAGACATTGTACTGTAAAGTATGTTCAGTGTAACAAAAACCTTGCAGGGTTTGTTCGAGAACGCGCTGGAGCTTAACTCTCAGTAGCGTACGCATGTGTGCACACCTGCATACCTATGTGATTTACATTACAAAGAAGGGAAGGTCTAATCTGTATACTATTGTTAGGTGACAACGCTCGTATACTGAGGCAGGATTTAGAAAGTATTCCACCGAGCTGCAAGAGTTCACGATACTCTGCGGGAACTTTTTGCTCTATTTAAAGAACAAAATCAGTCTCCCTCACGTCAACAACCCAGTGGTGACTGAATACTTTAGACTGCTGAGATAACATTAGGCCTTCACCTGGGCAGGAAACTTAACTTCATTGTCCTTTGGCCACAGTGGCTGGTGTATTTCAAAATTCACCAACCTCTGAACGACGGCTAGCGAGATACCAGCCACAGTCAGAAGTCACCACAATTTGGCCAGTGGCCAGTATTAATACCCTCCTTGTTTAGGATTTTAGCTGGATTGTCTTTGCTTGATCTTTTCAAAGAGTCCTAAAGGCCTATTCACTGTGTAGTCATTAGTTCAGATCAAGGCCGGGACGTTGGTGTGGACTGAAGGCTTTCAAAATATTGGCGAGGATAATGATAACTATAAAAGCATTTCCCCCTTTCCATAAATGACACTTACACTGAGAGGATCCTTATGAAGGGTTTGCTCATCTGGTTCCCAGGAGCAGGATTCTCTTCCCCCTCTTTCTTTTCCATTCTTTGCTCAAGTTTCTCTGGGGGACAGAATTATCATGAACTCATTTGGGAGAGCGATACATGGTGAGCATGTTAAACACTGAGGATGCTGATCCGCTGGAAGCCCCTGCTGAGTATGAGTGGGGGGATTTGTGCACAGCCAAACCTGCTCCACAGCGGCAGCGGTGCATAGCTGCTCGCAGATCCACCGGAAACAAACCGAGTGGAGCAGAAAGCTGTTGTTGACGCCTGCTCCTAGCATCTGTCCATTTGCAGGCAACAAGGGGACTCCATTTCCATAAAACTTTACTTTCTCTCATTGTCCTTCATGTCGTACCCTGTCACTCCCAGAGAGTTGAGTCTGTGCTTCCCCTCCTTCTGTGGAAAGACACAGTTTGCCTTTTTAATGACTATTTAAGTTGTAGAGCCCTTCTGTTATGTAATATCCGGATTATGTAAGACACTTGCTCTTTTCCATGCATGAGCTAACACGTATGTTGATGATTTAGCTTTGATTGTTGACCGAGCGTGGATGGCCTTAACAAAGGTTCCGGTCCTGATCAAAGCTCTTCCTGCTAATCAGGTGTTGATTGGTGAATGAATACTAGGCGTCTACGTGTGGCTCTCCACAACAGGCCTCATAATGGTAAATGGGTTTGTGTTTCCCTGTTCCAGATGCGGAGCGAGAATGGACCGGCCCGTTCTGCTTCATCCAGGCTGCGGACCCCCAGCTGGGACTGATGAAGGCCTGGAGGGACGGGGACTGCGACGGGGGAGGAGACGAATGGGCCGAGGAGGTCCAGCTCACCAAGCAGGCGGTGGAGGCCGTCAACCAGCTCAGACCCAGGCCCAGGTTCATGGTGCTGTGTGGAGACCTGGTCCATGCCATGCCAGGTACTGACACATCATGTGGAGGAAACCAATGTCAAACCCCTTTGTAAAGGTTCTTGCCTTGCACGGCGCTAAAAGCTAAACTTACTGGGCCGGGGAACAAAGCTTGACAGCTACACGAGCATCACTGCTGCCTCAAAATGAGAGATGTGATGTTTCCAATGTTTCCTGACCATTTGGGTGTTATGTAACAATAAGCCAGCTAATTTTAAGCATTGTTTTGAACACTCTGTCTCAGCTAGTGGCGCTCAACAGGTGCTTGGTGGAAGCACTAGTTGTGGGTCCTGCTGTTGCTATGCAACTATTGAAAAACTGTTTGAAGCACGGTGCTCTTTTGCTAACAATTAAAATATTTGTACCTGCTCTGAGCGCTAAATACACTCTAGGTTTTCAAGGCTGCTGGGATAAATACAACAGCATGTGTTTTCCATTGAAAGTAAGATGAAAAAGAAAGCAGCACTGTGAAGAGAGGTTCCCAGTGGACAGTAGAAGACTGATGCTCCCTGGAAGCTGTCAGTTATCTGCTTCACATTGGAAAACATAATGTGACTCAGTGACAGATGCCTATTGCGTGATGTTTCCCTCGTTCTGATGCAGCAGTAGTCCCGGGTCCCAGGAGTGTTATCTCGTGGCATCTGGTACCCCATCCAGGTCCAAGCTAACGCTGCCCTTATTTGAAAGTGTTCCAAATAGCTTCCCTGTATTACAGATAACAGCAAACTGTTGTGATGCGGCCGACACAGTTTCCCCAGTGATTCTGTTTACTATTATTACGCCCTGTTTCTAATCAGCACTCTAAATTAGTACTCTTGCAGCACGACCTTGTCAGTTCTCAGGTCCAAAGCTGAGCGAGATCAGAGGATGGTTATGAGCAGGGTGGGAAATCACCAGCAGCCACCAGCCAAATGTTTGGCAGCTAATCAGCCATATTATATTCTATTCTAAAACCTTGTTGATTTGTTAAATAAAGGAAGTAGCTTGTGAACCAGTGAACAAACAGGGTTTCTTGCCCAGGTTACGAGGCCGCTTCCTGTTCTCGAAGCCCACAGGTCTGAACGTGTCCAGTGTTAATCAGCTGTTGCATTATGAGTAGGTTGTTTATTGTTTAGGCCCCATGGAAAATTCCAGTTTAATCTAAATTGCTATACGCCCACGGTTTGCGTTTTAATAAAGCGTTATATTTTCATGCTTCGTCTGTGATATAGCATTCAGAATAGGCATGCAATGCAACCCGAGTCTAATTCTGAGACGCGTCAATCATGTGTGCGCCTCAGGCAGAATTGATTATTTGTGACCCAGATGCGCCAGGAGCCCACCTTAGGCAGCAGGAGTTTATTATGACCTGCAGGAATCAATGCCTGTACATCCCAATGACAATAGACAATAGGAAATAGGATTTGCACATTAGACTTAGCATGACCATAAACAGCTTACATAATAGTGTATATGGTGTTTCCTGTAGTGTGAAGGGAGGGGGTGAGGGTGGTGCTAGCCCTACATTACCCAAACACTCCTGTCCAGCATGTCCACTACTGTAGATACTCAGAGACGTATCAGAGAGCAGCCCAGGCGGCTCTCCAACATCCATCTGTCTTTAAAGAGAATGGAATATGTCTGCAATAGAATGATTAATGTTTTCTCGGCCGCCCTCTGAGATCGTCCTAATCTAATTAAAGCACTCAGTGAAGAGCATTAGCTCGGGGACGCTGCGGTTACAGAATATTCCTCATTGCGGTAGAATATTCTGCTGTACCACAGTCTGTAAACAGCAGACCGCCCCATGACAGCAGCTGATATTTATCTATGAAAAAGCACAGACCTTCTGGCTATTCTTGGGCAGGTTCAGTTCCCGTGCTGAAGAAGGTTTCAGCTATTGATCAGATACTGTTGTGAATAGTTGCAGAAGGGTTATTACTGTGGTTTGGAAATCACCAGCAGATGACCAACCAGACTCTGAAAGGCCTCGGAGAGTGGCTGGTGTGTTACAGGAAGGCTCTGCAGAGAGTAGTGGAACTACACTCCCCACCCTGCAGGACTTGTACACCAGGAGGTGCAGAACCAGAGCCTGCAGGATCATGAAGGATCCTCACCACCCCAACAACGGACTGTTTCAGCTGCTGCGGTCAGGCAAGCGCCTCCGTAGTCACGCTGCCAAAACAGAGAGACTGAGACGGAGTTTCTTTCCTCAGGCCATCAGGACTGTGAACTCTGACCTCACCAGGGCCCCACCAAGACCCACACACTGCCCTCTTATACACACACACACACACTTAGGTAAAGACTACACATAATTTATAATTGATATTATATTATACATACAATTTCCCTTTTTTACTATATTTTTATAAAGTGCTCTTATTGTAAATATTGTGTTGTTTTTTATTGTAAATAGTGTGAACCTGTTATTTGCCCTTTGCACATTTCTGCTGAGCATTGCCACTTTACATTTCACTGCACACCTCGTGTGTGTATGTGACAAATAAACTTCTTGAATCTTGAATCTTGAATCTTGCAACAGCTACTGTAGCTGGGGGGCAGAAAAGTTAGTTCCCTGTCCTGTTTAGTATTATCCTCCTCCAACCAAGCCTCCAGTTTGTTAACAGCAGACCCTCGGTGGCAGCATGCAGTATTTATCTATGAGAAAGCACCTGGATGCCTCCAAGCTGTTTGAATAAAGGGAGGCTGCAGCTTTGTTGGACTGGTTCAGCAGAAGAATACTGGGAGAGAAGGGAGGATGTGAGGCCTCTTTGATATATTAATAATATATTGATAATCTCCAGAAGCATTGCATGATATTTGATCTCCATTGATGACAAATCGCCTCATTCTGAGCTTATTTTTTCTTTGTTATGTTGAGATGTTGAAATAATAAATGTCTTAGAAACAGGACAGGAAACTGTTTTCTCCCGTCTACTGGCCTCAGTGGTTGCTGGTTTCCCAATATTTTTAGAGTAGAAACGAGTTGGTTACCTCCCGAAGAGGTTGGTGGAGTAGACAAATGGTTGGTGCTCATTTCCCTCCTCACACTGGGTTACACTGTCAACAATGTCTTTCTCTTATTCTGGAGCAAAGGAGATATGACAATCAATGGTTTTTCACTTACATACATATCAACCCACCAATCAATCGCTCCACTCTACAAAAACGAAAGACAGTGTTTCAGAGTGGATGATCTTGGCTGCGTACGCTTGGCAGGCATGAGCAGCAAGCAGATGCCTTTGGTGAATAATGAAATGAGTGACTACGGCGTGGTGTGGTCTTCTACATGTCCAGCTGCCTAATTTGATAACAGGGGAAGAGGAAGAGTTAATGTTCAGGGAGACGAGCTGCCAGCCGCCAGCCAGCTAGGCATGACAATCACAGCTAGCATGGGGTGTATGTGTGTGTGTGTGTGTGTGTGTGTGTGTCTGTCTGCCTGCCTGCCTGCCTGTCTGCCTGTCTGCCTGCCTGTCTATCTCCTGTCTGCCTGCCTGCCTGCCTGCCTGTCTGTCTGCCTGTCTGTCTGCCTGTCTGTCTGTCTGTCTGTCTGCCTGTCTGTCTGCCTGCCTGCCTGCCTGCCTGTCTGCCTGTCTGTCTGTCTGCCTGTCTGTCTGCCTGCCTGCCTGCCTGCCTGTCTGCCTGTCTGCCTGCCTGTCTATCTCCTGTCTGCCTGTCTGCCTGCCTGCCTGCCTGTCTGCCTGCCTGCCTGCCTGCCTGCCTGTCTGCCTGTCTGTCTGCCTGTCTGTCTGTCTGCCTGTCTGTCTGTCTGCATGCCTGGCCTCAAGGAATGGGCACAGAGAGAGGAGTCAGCAGGCAAACCTGTCTCTCTCTCCATCTCTGCATGTCCTCTCAGTACTTCTGTTTACACGTCTGATTGGACCGTAATGAAAGAAGTCATTGGACGAGGTCCTGGTTTCCAGATTATGTACGGTATCACGCAGAGGTAGAACATTTTGTTCCATATGTCGTCCATAGACTACCCTTGGCCCTCTGTTTCTAAATGATGACCCGAGGCAAATTCCCAAACTTGTCACGTGCAACACAGATTTGTCTTGGCTTCGTCACAGAGCAGCCCCTCGCCTTCTTCCTCCCTCTTCCTGCTTCCCTTTAGTTATAATGACTGACATGAAGCACTCATGGCCCCGTCATGCCGTATCATCTGAGAGCCTCGCTGTAGCCTCCAAGCATCCTTATCATCGCCATGACTGCACCATTTACGCCGAGCATATCCGCCATCCCTTTCCCACCTCTCGTGTCATTATCTCCCCCCTTCTCCCCCCTTCTCCCCCTGATCAGTTGCATTTATAGGTCACAGCGAGATCCATTTCATATGGGACATAACCATTTGGTTTAAACCGGCAGGCTTCCGGGACCTTTAAACGCTGCGGCGTCAGCCCTTGTTACTGTCAGCCTCAGCAGAGCAGGTTGTCTGTGCCATTCTCATTACACGCCACGTCCGTCACTCGCCCGGCGACTGGGAGGAAGGAAGAGATATTAGAGCCGGAGCTTCTCTCAGCTGACATTTCCCCTTCAACTGTTTATTTACAATACAGAATGAACGGGTGGCGGCCAGGGGAAGCTGGCTGTCAACCGGCATTGTCAACACCGCTGCCTGTCGGCGACAGGAAATTGGCAACTGTATTTCTTTTCCCACGGATTTTATTCTCTCTCTCTCTCTCTCTCTCTCTCTCTCTCCCCCCACCCCCCCCCTCATCTGCCTGTTCTCTTTAGTAAACAGCTGTGGCCTCATGCCTCATACCTTATTTTGACAACTTTCATTTGCAAACCTGACACCGTGCTCATACACACTCGTTTATCCTCGCCTGTGGTGGATACGTCGACGGCACCGCTGCAGATTAAATCTCGTGTGGGAGAATCAAAAGGCATTCTTGGGAGGAAATCACAAAGGACTACATGTTCGCTATCAATATAGGGTTTGATCTGCTGAGCTTGATAGAAGGCAGTAAAGCTGAAGGCTAAATAACGCCGTTTCGGTTCAATGCATTACTTCCCTTATCAAAGCCTTGTAGATATAAGTATTGATCATACGCAGGTGGAGGAACTCGGAGCCACCGGCAGTTTGATCAACAAAGGCTTTCATTAGCCTCCCGTTGTGGCGCTCCACCAGGCCCCGTCTCGGGTCGTCCTTCCCTAACCAATGCTAGTCAGGGTGTCAGGGTGTCAGGGTGTCAGGATGTGGAGTTTGTTCCCAGAACGCAGCGTTATCCGGACCTGTATTGACAGATAGCTCTGTGATCCCATTTCCTCGTCTCCGCCACGTCGTCCGAGCTAAGCCCAGGAGAGACTTTCTCATCTCAAGGACTTCCTTCAATCTCATTTTACTTTCTCCCCCTATCTCTCGCTTCTCACTCGCTTTCTCTCTCTTGTGTCTTTCTCTCACTTATTTTCAGAGCTGACAAATGAAGAGGATAAAGAGCTGGGGGGGGGGGGGGGGGGGCGAGGCAGAGAGAGGGAGAGAGAGATAGAGAGAGAGAGAGCTGATTAGATTAGAGAAACATGCTGGACTTAACACTCCCCTAATGAGCACTACAAAGGATTCAAGCCATGTCCCTAGGGAGGTTGGGGGAGAGGAGGGGAGGGGGGGGGTTTACACATGATACAGGGGGTGAAGTGTTCATGTGTGTGTATCCGTACGTGTGCATGCATGTGTGTGCAGAGCTCAGGAAGGTGAAGTAGAGGTTACCTTGGGACGCCCCTGCCCTGCTCCCTAACGGTGGAAACCCCTTTAATTGCCATTGAAGGCAGATAAAGTGTTGCTCTCTGTGGGATTCTGCAGCAGAGGACAGGAGGCTTACTGTAGTGGACGGTATACTGGTTGTCTTTGTGTGTGTGTGTGTGATGGCGTCCTCCACCAGGGTGTGTTTTCTAATAGGAGCCTGAGGGGTTTGGGGACAGCCCAGGGTGCAGGAGAGGTTGGAGAAACGTCCCTCCATTACCACTCTCACAGTTCACCCACTTACCACTGACCTGGGAAATACACAACTTGAACGTCGGTGTGAAAGGATCCACTTACATCCCGCCGAACGACCCCGCTCAACTTAAGAGTCGACAGCGGGGTCGAGACCGACTCTGCTCCACCTGTTGTGAAGCTTCAGTGCTTAAGCCACGTTCACGTCACATTGGAGTTATGGTAAATACGAGCTGCTCCAATATCTCCTGCTTTCATGAGCTGTGTGTCAGCACAGGCAGCAACCATGGCAGTCAATCCACCGTGTTGATTTTGTTTTGCTCCTCGAAGTCTTTCAGAAGAAGAAGAAAATATCGGTTCATCGTAAAATACCTCAAGATAACACTACAACAGTTGACCTTGCAGCGATGAACTTCTGTTTCTTCTGCTTCTTCTTCTTGTGTTGTGTAGAGGAAAGGAGAGTTAATGCGACTCCATCTCAGCTACCGCTACCGCCATGAACACTTAGCAGCTAGCATCACATCAGCACAACCTGTCAGTGGTTTTGAGGTCCTGGTTGTTTAGGTTTAGTTTGTGACAGCAAGACCAGCATGCACCGAGGCCCTACGTATTGCCTTGACAGTGAGGGAGGTACATACTCAACTCAACTAGAAGCTGCCGAGGTCTCCTGTCAGGGGACAATAACTTCTTGAATCTTGAAGGGGTTGAGAACCACGCTGCGATGTCATTGAATGAACAAGGCCTCGAAAGTTTTCAGGCAGAGCTACAGAGCGTGATCAGTATTGTGTTGTGTCTTTCCTCCTTATTCCAAAGAGGGAGGGAAGCAGGAAGAGAGATTCACAGCATAATAAATAATGAAATGATACATGCTAGGCCGTGGGATGTGATCCAATCACCCAGTCCTGTCCTGTAGCATGGAGGGCATAACAACTGGAAGTGACCTACCACAGAGGTGCTAGCATCAATTACTACAGTACTCCAACTCTGAAGAATGGTGTCTCAGATGCAGATTGATGCTTATGACTGAGGATCAGTTTGAGCTTCGTGGTTCTGGAGACTGATTCATGGACGTGCCTTGTTAGCTGATGGCTGCAGCTGAGGGTAGCGTGCTGGACGTCTGGTAGTGGGAGGCAGCAGTCAGTGCGGTGTCCTTGCCTCTGTGTGTGTATTGAATATGAAAACGTATTAATAAATGTAAATACAGATTTTATTTTGGAGTCAAGGCTCTGTTTCGTCTCACTCCCTACAAAGCCTGATTTAAAGCCAGCCAAAAGCGAGAGCGGGGAGTGATCAACCCCCCATGGAGAACCATAAAGAAACAGAGAAACAGGTGGATGCTGGGGTGATGGTGGGGTGTCAGATGTATAAGCAGCAGCGGTAGCAGCAGGGGTAGCAATAGCAGACTATGAGTGAGTGAGTTCAACAGCTTAAATAGACCAAGTGGCGACGGCAATATGTGAGCTCAGCTGATCCAGCCCTGTAGCGCTGCCAGAGTCATCTGCCTGAACTAGCTTAGCAGGCTTCGCTTCATTTTTCTATTGTTGACCACTGAGCTCCACTGGGACAGCTGACAAGGTTAAGCATCTTGCTCAAAGACACTTTGATGGCAGTTAAGGAGGGGGAGATCATTTTTCATTTCCTTTAGCAGCTCGTTGAATCCTTGGAGCAACTCTCCATTAGCGCTTACAGGATGCCGGAGACTTGAGCAAGGGAGCAAAGAGACAAAAAACAAACAAAGCGCTGCTGCAGATACAGGACATGGTTAAAATCTGGGAGAGAGATATCTAAAGCTGGACACTTTGCACTCTGCAACAGCAGGGTTAGTCGAGAGATACCAGCTGCAGCAATTGCCACAGCATTTCAAATTACAACCATTGTCCCCCCCAGCTTCATCGCTTTGGCTATCTTTGTTTGTAATGGTGGCAATGGTCAAATATTGTGATTGTGGAGTAATGAGTCCAGATGGCGGTGGCCTCAGCTGTCACCATCGTCTCCATCAAGATTCTGCTCCACTCCTCCACCCCCCAGAGGACCTCCCAAATGCCAATACAACCACTACATTACTTTCAAAATGCCACTGCAGATCACCTGCTGGAAATTGTAATCGGTGACTGAATGACTCAATAACAATTTTCTGGGTTACGTACGGATTACTTTGCACTGAAATGTATGGAATATTGTAAAAGAGACAATGTTGACTGCAAAGGAAGATCAATGAACAATGTGTAGTGTTGCTTTTATCCTTTGCACCCTTGATTTACCATTATTTCATCTGTTGTATCAATGCCACTTTACTTGCTTTGGGTAATCCAACAAGTAATGTACTTTTTGCTTAACTACTAACTTGAGTAACTGCTGCTTTCTTCTTGACCTCCCCCCCACCACACACACACACACACACACACACACACACACACACACACACACACACACACCTACCTCGACCAAGTTGCAAAATTGCACAACTGTATTGCACCAAGCCATTATTTCTTGCACTACTTGTATATTTCTTTGTATATTTTTAGGATCTTTTTAGGATCTTTTTTATCCAACTGTCAAACTTGTTTATTGTACAGGGATGTGTGCCTCTCTCTTATATCATCAGTTTCCCCTCGGGGACAATAAAGAGCCATCCAATCTAATCTAATTGTAATAGATTACATAGGACTCGGGCATGTTGGAAGCAAAACCCCTCGCGGGAGTGCTTTATTGAGGAATAAAGACCATGAAAGAGCTTAACCAGGCTGACGTAGCATGGAGGAGTGAGTAGGGAATCAAGGGTCCGGTGCGGCGGTGTGGGCGCAGCCGTCCTGGCAGCCTGAGGCGCCGTCGGGGTTTGAGTCTGTGGGAAGACAGAACAAGCGTGAGGATTGGAGCGGTGCTGGCTGTCCACCTTTGATCGCCTTTCCTTTTTTGTGGGGTGTGGAATCGTAGGGCTCTGCAGTCGTAGGGCTCTGCGGTCGTAGGGCTCTGCGGTTGTAGAGCTCTGCGGTCGTAGGGCTCCGCTTTTGTGGCGGTCACTGTCCGAGGTGCTGAACTGGCAACGGCAGGGCTGGTGGCTGCTGTCGCTGTCCGAGGTGCTGAACATCTGCCAGTGCCGGGCCCTGTGGGGCGACGTGTGTCCTGCATCCTGAGGGCGAGGGGCTCTGTCCCCGCCAACACTCAGATTAGTCTCAAGTTACATGTTTATTGTAATCAATGTACTGTAATCCTGTTACATGTATGCAGTCAAACCTGAATACAGGCACTGGTAAAAGCTGTTTCACACAACAGGAAGGACTGTCAAGCCTGTCTTACTTTTCATGTGTGTGTGTGTGTGTGTGTG
This sequence comes from Hoplostethus atlanticus, assembly GCA_034670405.1. Taxonomy (NCBI): domain Eukaryota; kingdom Metazoa; phylum Chordata; class Actinopteri; order Trachichthyiformes; family Trachichthyidae; genus Hoplostethus; species Hoplostethus atlanticus. Next base: position 529,896 of record JAXDDX010000047.1, read on the forward strand.
TGTGTGTGTGTGTGTGTGTGTGTGTGTGTAGTACTGACAATCTGCAGCCTGAGAGGTTAGCTTAATTGTGGAAGAGAGACAGGTGAAAACCACTTTCTGCCTTTCATCTGGCTACGTTTTAAACTCCACACATTCTGCCTCTGTCATGCACAAGATGTTCTGTTGGAAAAGGCTCTTATGTAATGGGTACTGTCAAGCATCTAAAGAAACATTCGCTCCAAAAGTAGGCCAGTAAAATAATTACTCAGAAGAACAAAAAAAGGAAAAAATGAGCGAGGGGCAGCGAGAAAGGAAGGAATAACTTTGGAGCGTGGGTTGACGTGTTTGTTTGATACACACTCTTAAATTATAAATAGATTTACGTCTCACCCGTTCGCTGCCCTTCACCCACACAGGGACTGAATTAATTTGGCTCAAAACATTCCCCTCCTTTTCGCGTGGCGCTCCTCGGTGTGAACTCCGGGCTTAATCGCTTGCCGCGGCTGATTTTAACACGTCAGCCATGCAGCCTTTACAGTTTAACACCAAGTAGAGACACGTCTCATGGAAACCTTCCGCTGTGTAAGACAAATAGTCTCATGTATCTTGGAACAGTGCATCAGACAACGGGGAGGTCACGGGGGGGGTTCATCATCTCTGTAACCATGGTGATATAAAGTAGAGCCTTACAGTGCATTGGTCATTCTCTGAGTGTTCATCATTATCAACTAAATAATCCACCTCCCCTTAGGCAACTCTCACCTGTAGTAGCCTTCCCTCTCTCTCTCTTCACCCTGACAGTTTTCATCAGCATTCATATGACAGCCTCTCCTTCTCATCCATCTCTTCTGTCTGACCCGGGCAACAGGATGTCATTGTAATTAAGCTTTTGTGTGTCTGTGGTTTCTCTTCGTCTTTCTCTTCCCCCTTCTTCCTCCCAGACACCCCGTTCAGGGCGGGTCAGGAGCGGGACCTGAAGACGGCCCTGAGGGGGACGGACCCCTCCATCCCGCTGGTGTTTGTCAGTGGGAACCATGACCTGGGAAACACCCCCACCCCCAGCACCGTGCAGCAGTACTGCAGCGCCTGGGGGGACGACTACTTCAGCTTCTGGGTGAGCAGGAGTAGGATGTGGTGTGTGGTCAGATTTAGTAATAATACAAACATAAAAATAACAATAATAATAACAACGGAATACTACAAATAGTAATACTACTGTCTAGAGCTCACTCTAGACAGGGTTGCCAGTTCAGGTTGAATGAGTTCAGGTCGTTGTAGTGGTAGTATTGTTAGTGTTGGTCTGAGTCACCAGAGGACAAGAGAGAAAGAAAAAATAATAAATAGTGACTATATATAAATGTATATAGTACTTTTCAAAACAAAAGTACAAAGTGCTTCACAACCATAGAACAAAGGACATAGATCAATAAAACAGAAAGAACAAAAAGTAAGTAAAATTAGTCCCAGCCCCAGGGAGGAGACAAATGGAATAAATAAATAAATAAATAAATAAATAAATAAATAAATAAATAAATAAATAACAGACAAGCAGCAAGAACAAAATGAATAAAAACCAAAGATTATAGAAAAGCCTTTGGAGGTTTTGAGAAGAGAATTAAAAGATGGAGCTGATTCTGTCAGCCTGGACTCCTCAGGGAAGTCCTTCCAAAGCCTTAGTATTAGTATTAGTATTAGTATTAATGTTAGTATTAGGTTTAGTATTAGTATTAGTGTTAGTGTTAGTGTTAGTATTAGGTTTAGTATTAGTATTAGTGTTAGTATTAGGTATAGTGTTAGTGTTAGTATTAGGTTTAGTATTAGTGTTAGGTATAGTGTTAGTGTTAGTATTAGTATTAGTGTTAGTATTAGGTATAGTGTTAGTGTTAGTATTAGGTTTAGTATTAGTGTTAGGTATAGTGTTAGTGTTAGTATTAGTATTAGTGTTAGTATTAATATTAGTGTTAGTATTAGTGTTAGTGTTAATATTAGTATTAGTATTAGTGTTAGTGTTAATATTAGTATTAGGTTTAGTATTAGGTTTAGTATTAGTGTTAGTGTTAGTGTTAGTATTAGTATTAGTGTTAGTGTTAGTATTAGTGTTAGTGTTAGTGTTAGTATTAGGTTTAGTGTTAGTGTTAGGTTTAGTGTTAGTGTTAGTGTTAGTGTTAGTGTTAGTGTTAGGTTTAGTATTAGTGTTAGTGTTAGTATTAGTGTTAGTGTTAGTATTAGTGTTAGTGTTAGTATTAGGTTTAGTGTTAGTGTTAGTGTTAGTGTTAGTGTTAGGTTTAGTATTAGTGTTAGTGTTAGTATTAGTGTTAGTGTTAGTATTAGGTTTAGTGTTAGTGTTAGGTTTAGTGTTAGTGTTAGTGTTAGTGTTAGTGTTAGTGTTAGTATTAGTGTTAGTGTTAGTATTAGGTTTAGTGTTAGTGTTAGGTTTAGTGTTAGTGTTAGTGTTAGTGTTAGTGTTAGGTTTAGTGTTAGTGTTAGTGTTAGTATTAGTGTTAGTGTTAGTATTAGTGTTAGTGTTAGTATTAGGTTTAGTGTTAGTGTTAGGTTTAGTGTTAGTGTTAGTGTTAGTATTAGTGTTAGTGTTAGTATTAGTGTTAGTGTTAGTATTAGGTTTAGTGTTAGTGTTAGGTTTAGTGTTAGTGTTAGTGTTAGTGTTAGTGTTAGGTTTAGTGTTAGTGTTAGTGTTAGTATTAGTGTTAGTGTTAGTATTAGTGTTAGTGTTAGTATTAGGTTTAGTGTTAGTGTTAGTGTTAGTGTTAGTGTTAGTGTTAGGTTTAGTATTAGTGTTAGTGTTAGTATTAGTGTTAGTGTTAGTATTAGGTTTAGTGTTAGTGTTAGGTTTAGTGTTAGTGTTAGTGTTAGTGTTAGTGTTAGTGTTAGGTTTAGTGTTAGTGTTAGTATTAGTGTTAGTGTTAGTATTAGGTTTAGTGTTAGTGTTAGGTTTAGTGTTAGTGTTAGTGTTAGTGTTAGTGTTAGTGTTAGGTTTAGTGTTAGTGTTAGGTTTAGTGTTAGTGTTAGTGTTAGTGTTAGTGTTAGTGTTAGGTTTAGTATTAGTGTTAGTGTTAGTATTAGTGTTAGTGTTAGTATTAGGTTTAGTGTTAGTGTTAGGTTTAGTGTTAGTGTTAGTGTTAGTGTTAGTGTTATTGTTAGGTTTAGTGTTAGTGTTAGTGTTAGGTTTAGTATTAGTGTTAGTGTTAATATTAGTATTAGTATTAGTGTTAGTGTTAGTGTTAGGTTTAGTATTAGTGTTAGTGTTAATATTAATATTAGTATTAGTGTTAGTGTTAATGTTAGTATTAGTGTTAGTGTTATTGTTAGGTTTAGTGTTAGTGTTAGTGTTAGGTTAGTGTTAGTGTTAATATTCGTGTTAGTGTTAGTGTTAGTGTTAGTGTTAATATTCGTGTTAGTGTTAGTATTAGTGTTAGTATTGGTCTCACCTATTCTCAACCCTTCACCCACACAGGCAGTGAATTCATCTGTTGTTGTTGTTGTTGTTGTTGTCTTGGGTTCTCAGCCAATTAAAAAGGTTGAGAACATGAAAGAGGTCTGCTAACTTCTAGCAAGTCTCTCTGTTTCCTTCCTCATGGTGTCCCAGGTGGGCGGAGTCCTCTGCCTTGTTCTGAACTCCCAGTTATTCTACGACGCCTCGGCCTGCCCTCAGCTGAAGGAGGCCCAGGAGACGTGGCTGGAGGAGCAGCTCAGCAGAGCCTCCAGCTCCTCCTCAGCGGTAAGGCTGGAAGCCCTGGGATGCTGATTTATGATATGTGTTATGATATGTGTGCAGTAATGTGGTCTTTTGTTGTGACTTTGCTGTTGCGGTTTGGATAATGGCCGCCGTCTGCTGCCATATGACATGACTATTGAATTTCCTCTTCGGTGTGAGTGATGTATCCACCCCTCATGTCTGTCCTGGTTCAGGAGCCCAAACCCAAACACGTCCTGGTGTTCCAGCACATCCCCCTGTACCTGAAGAGCCCTGAGGAGGAGGACAACTACTTCAACCTGCAGACGGCAGTCAGACACAACCTGCTGGACAGGTTCAAGAGGGCAGGTAGGGAGATTATTATGGGCTGGCTGCACCATTTATATTGGTTACACTGGTTTTTGGAAAGAATCTTTAAGAGGTATGTGTGTATTTTTGTTTGGCTTGAAGTATTTTAATTTGAATCTAGATTCTCCTCACCACCAGACTCATCCAGCACCTGAAACACGTTATTACCATTTTCCGTGATGGATTCAGGCTACTGTGATGTGGTCTTAACATCTTGTCTTGAATCTCCTCCTCCGCTGATGTTCCTGTTAAACCTGTTCATTTCTAGGATAGTTAACCGCAGCACGGTTAAGACCCCAGCCCAGCCTCACAGCAGGGACAGAGGATTAGTATGCCATTAGCCTCATCCAGAGGAGGGGCCCCTGGCACCCACAACACAGACCTAATTGAATTAATCAATGCATTCACTCGCTATACGGAGAATAATTCCTCAATCGGAGCCCATTGTTACGGGCTTACAGGAGGCTGTACAAGAGGAAAGGGCAGAGTAACTCTCACAAGGACAAGATGTCTTTTAGAAAGGGCTTTGGCTCGACACACACACACTTAACCACACACACACACACACACACACACACACACACTTAACTACACACACACTTAACGCTATCTGGGCAATTCTGCGCAGTTGATTGGCAGGACCTCTTATAAGCGCATGTGCCATGCTCTTCAGTCATGCATCAAGGTGACTGGCTGCTGGTATTAATTTCATTATCCAGCCATTATTCCAGCATGTATTTAACCATGTTGGCCTGTTTTGATCTGATGACCCCTCTCCCTCATAATGGATCGCTCTTCCTCGGGAATACTGGTTAAAGATTTAAAAGGCAATCCGTACAGGATCTGGACATGCAGGAACAGAGAGGTGGTATTACTGTATGTGCTGTACCATGCAGAACATCCTCTGGGCCATCTTCTTCTTCTTCTCTGCTCTTGTTCCATGCAGAACATCCTCTGGGCCATCTTCTTCTTCTCTGCTCTTGTTCACACATGTCCTGGCAGCAGTTATAAATTCAGACTTCGTACATGGTTGTTACTTATTGATGAGGGACATGGTACTTTTCACTGCGGCGCTGCATTCTCCAGAACATACGTGTGTGCATGTGTGTAAATGTGTGTGTAGTGGATACTTCAGGTTGGAGGGAGTGAAGGGATTTGATTTGATGTCATGGTAACCGCTCAGACTATTGTTCATATCCTCAGATGTTTTGTTCCTTTATTAGGCACTACTTTTCTCTGTCTGCACATCGCTGAGTTTTGGGTGAGCTTCTGCAATTATCTTTTGTTCATATGAACCATTTTAAAAAGCAGAGTTAAGCCACTCTGGATGGGAGTGCCATCTAAATGCATGAAATTTGAAACCTAAATCACAGAAAAACAGAGCTTGCATAAAAATTGAGGAATCAAACCAATTTTTTCTTTCAGTTCTTTTCTTTCAGTTCCTTCTTCTGCCTCTCCTCTCATCTCCCCTACCTCATTCACGTTCCTTCTGCTTCCTCCTCCATCTCCCTCTACCAGGCGTGTCTTGGTGATTGATGCTGTAGGAATCTGTCTACTCCAAGTCGAGTGGATTCTGTCCTGGAGGCAATGCCGTTATGAGAGACTGACAGTGATCATCACTGTGCTCTGTGTCAGTTTCAGATGGAGCTGCTGCTGTCTATTCCTACCAAATAAACTGTAATCACCGGGGTCATTCCCAGGGCATTAACCCACACAGACCAGCCACACCACACCACATAGAAACACAGATGGACAACCGCAACTATCCTTGGATTTGATAATAAGATTAGAAGAAGAAACTGTAGCCAGGAAGCTAAGAAAAGTTTGTATTCTGATTCCAGTTTTTCAAGGATTTGAGAGATCCCCTCATGAATTATTTGGAAAGTATCTTAAAAATGATTTGACAAAATTTGCTCTGCATCCTGTTTTGAAAGCCGTGACTAAATGGGCTTTTTTGGCATCAAAATGAAGGTCGTGATGAAAATTGGCTTCAGACTAGACTGAAGGTATAAACTACAGAGGCTGCACCTAATGTATTAAGTGTATCAGTGCCGTCAGCCGCGGGTACGAAGTAAGTTGTCACTGCCAAAAAGATTCTTCCAAACTGTATTCATCCATCATGCAGCAACACTTCCAGTAGGCCAGAGATAATCACACCTAAATACCATCGATCATCAGTGACTGTTGATGGTCCATCAGACCAATCATGTCTTGAAAACATTGAATTTCATGAAACACTGCTGCACTTTAAATGTTTCTTCCAAATTGAGCAAGGAGATGTAGGAATGTGCGTGAAGTGGGATGTTCCTGCAGGGCATGCAGGCGTCTGGTAAAAATATCCCCAAGAGACGGACGGATGTGGAGAGGCGTCCTTTTCCTAGGAGACAACAACAGAGCTGAGGGAGGATATGTTCTGTATGCCGTGTACTCCAGAAGGGAGAGTGAGAGGTAGTGGTAGTGTTGTGTTTGTCTTCCTGGCTGTTCTTCCTCTCTCCATGGTACATTATGTCTCTTCCGGACATACGTTGGCTATGGCAATTTTTTCCAGCTCTTTGCATTGCGTTACTCACGTGTCATCTCCCTCTCCTGTGGGTTTGTCCTCGCCGCTGCAGCCTTTGATCCACAGCTTCTAGATGTGCTCCCATTACAGTAGAGGCAGCATCATTAACCTCACACACTCTTCTAATTCCAGAAGTACACTGAAGGTTAGCCGTTTTTCAGTAGAAATTACATTGAAACGAGGAACTGTCTAGCAGGAGTCTTAATCTATCTTATGTTTGTCCAACTAGCTCATGTGTTTGTGCCTGTAAGACAAATGTGGCTATAAACGAAGGAACTTTGAAGGGTTTTTCTGTTTGCAACCGTAGGGAAACCCCTGATCGCTCCTTTGAAGAACGCTGCCATGAATGCTTCATGAACCTGTAACATATGGGGGTTGTTAAAAGAACCATTTAACTTCTTGTTCCTAGTTAGAAAAAGTTCTTATTGGCTCCCCTTGGTTCTCAGAAGAAGCCCAGCTGAGCCCCTAATTTTCAGATTGTGAGCCCTAATTGTAATTGTGATTTGAGCAAAGCAAAACAGCAGTCTGGCAGCCGAGAGGAGTTGGACGGCTGCTCTCATTTTTTCCTGCTAATTGTAATTCCACAGAAAGCAGAGCTGAAATTGGAGAGCTGGATGTTGTACAAATGTCTCTGGCATCAGATCGGTCCTCACGGGCGAGCTAGGTGAGACCTCGCTGTTTGCGGCTGAGCTCTGTGATCACTCTGGAGGTGTGTTCTGCTGGAGTTGGTTGATGTGGTTCAGCATTTGTGAGGTTGTTGCTGCTGCTGCGCGTCCTCCCTCCCCCTCCTCCTGAGACATATGATGGAAATGGAGAACACCGTCCCCTGCAGACAAACAAATACATTTAATTGAATTTCCCTCAGTGAGGTAGTGTGTGTGTGTGTGTGTGTGTGTGTGTGTGTGTGTGTGTGTGTGTGTGTGTGCCTTTATGTCTTATGTCTTTGTGTGCGTGCATGTGGAAACGTGAATCTGTACCCAATGATGTGTCTGTAATCATTCTATATTATGGGTGCCTATATGTTATCACGGCACAACAGCTGCACACGGGAAGGGTGCGACACCAAATAGTCCCCCCTCACCCCCCGGCTCATCACATAGAGTGCATATAGTTCCACCCTGGGAACTGTTGACTGCCTCCCAGCTCATCCGTGTGACGACCCTGGGCACGTAAAGGAACTCACAATCCCTTTTTTAATTGCACAAGCAATTACTACGGTTTCTGATTTGACATTGATTTGGTTGATATTAAATCTTGCCTTTAATTGCCCGCTTGCTCTCTGTGTTTAATATCTTTTGTATAACGGTTAGTTTGAGCCAAGCCGTCTGATTGGTGGAAGATGTCTTCCAACCGTGCTGATAATTTCTTTATTAGTTGCTATGCCAACTCCTACGGTAACGAGGGAACTAGATAACAACCGTTCTTGTTTTCTGCTGCTTCTTATTCTATTTTACTATTTTGGAGAAAACTTTCAGTACACATGCGTTGGAAACAAACCCCTTATACCCTAGAGGGTGTTCTTTACTGAGGTGCTCCTGTGCTGCCTCATCACTGTCGTACCCATAATCGCAGTAAATAATACCCTCTCCAGTTTTATTGCCGTGGCGCTTTCCAACCCCCCCAGTACCTATGCCAATTTGTCAGTGCGGTGAATCGATGCAGCCGAGCCGCACGGCACGTACTTCTCGCTCGTAGTGGACGCGGAGAGATGGAGGGTGCTCGCTTGTTGAGGACGTTGAGTTTGGAGAGGAGAGGTTTTTGCGCAACATCCAGAATCTCTTCAGAGAACGTTGAATTCCCGCGGCTGACGACGAGTCTCTCCTCTCCGGGATGTGAGTGGATCCTGTAGAGCAGCGGAAATCCCAGCCCTGCACTCAGCCTCCCGCTTCACCCCCCACCCCCGTCCTCGTAGATGGAGTACTGTAATTAGGTTTCTCCCCCCCCTCCCCCTTCTGCCTCCGAGGTTCATATCCTACTTTCAGGCTACCTTCGGCGTACACACGTGCACGCACACGCAAGGACGAATGAATGCATGCACAGATAGACACGTGCACACTTCCACACCGCCTTCGTTAGCATGCAGTCCTGGTTTATTTAGTGGAGAAAAAACAAGTGCAGCTGAGAAACGCGTTGGAAACCCGACACCGCTGGCGGCTGCAGAGTTGTACGTCGCTAATTAGAGAGAAGATAAGCCATGTAAGTAAATGTGCTGCTCTTCATAGTCTCTCTCTCGCTCTCTCGCTCTCTCGCCGCTGGTTGTCTTCATCAGCAAGGGTCCTGCTCTGTTCAGAACAGAAGACACATTTATCACCCACTGGGGATTTGATAAGAGGCCACTGATAAGCCTTTAACCCCTTTGTTTTAATGATGAGGCCGAACAATGCTCTCGCTTTTTCTGTCTCTCTCTCGTTCTCTGTCTCTCTCTCGTTCTCTCTCGTTCTCTGTCTCTCTCTCATTCTCTGTCTCTCTCTCGGTCTCTCTCGTTCTCTGTCTCTCTCATTCTCTCTCATTCTCTGTCTCTCTCATTCTCTGTCTCTCTCTCATTCTCTCATTCTGTCTCTCTCTCATTCTCTGTCTCTCTCTCATTCTCTGTCTCTCATTATCTCATTCTCTGTCTCTCATTCTCTCATTCGCTGTCTCTCTCATTCTCTGTCTCTCATTCTCTCATTCTGTCTCTCTCATTCTCTCTCATTCTCTGTCTCTCTCTCATTCTCTGTCTCTCTCTCATTCTCTCTCATTCTCTGTCTCTCTCTCTCATTCTCTCTCATTCTCTCTCATTCTCTGTCTCTCTCATTCTCTGTCTCTCTCTCATTCTCTCTCATTCTCTCAACCAAAGATGGGGCCATTACAGTGGCCAGTGTCCACGGGGGAATCTCCAACATGTTGCACTTTAATGTTACTGAGGCGTTGATGAAGGGCTCGCCTTGTTTCCACATGATGTCGAGGCTCCTCCCACCCGTCCGAAGTCATTTCTGTTGAATGGACATCCATAGAGGTATTACTGCATGGCTCTTTCTTCCTGGGCCTTTAAGCGTTGCGTAGTGGTGATACACCCTGAGCATCTCTTCCTTCAGCTTCTCAAGGAGAATTTCACGTAAAGAAGGATGGGTTTCACCATTCTCTTGTTCTGATTCATTATTGATCGCTTCCACGGGCAAAGAGGCGCTCAGGTTGGCAGAGGGATGACATGGTTACGACAAGGTTTGATTTCCCACCTCTCTCTGATGTGTGTGTGTGTGTGTGTGTGTGTGTGTGTGTGTGCTTGGTGACTGATGGGTGAGAGTGATTTATGGTTGAGGCCTCGCTACATCATCCTGTATCTCTCTCTGTCATGCAAATCCTCCTCAGCCACCGTGTCATGATGAATTATTTCCCAGACTTCTTCTTTAATGACAACCGCCCTTCAATGCGTCGCGTGTTCACTCCTACGCAGCCCCCGTCCTCACAGATGTGCCGATGACAGCTTTGTTCAGCGCCGCGTTGAGTGTTTGTGTCAAAGAAAAACGAAAAAAGGAGAGGAGAGGTTTGAGGTAGCGTAGCGGGGCCCTTGAAGTCGTCACTGCTACGAGGCCGCGGCGTTTCTGACGGGAACTTCGCTCACAATTAGCCCCGTCCAATCAATGACCAAGAGATGAAAGGCAGAGGGGGGAGGGGCGCCAACATCCAACATGATTAGATGTGGTTTATTTTCATCATGTCTTTATTTTGCGGTCTGTGATGCCGGATGTTATTAGCATTTAAATAGCGGAGGATGTTTGCAATTTCAGATTAACATGGCTCCAATTAATGCAGCCTGTAGAAGTCGAAGTGTAGAACGCATGCAGGCGCTGGCAGGGACTCCCCCGGCCTCGACCCGCACCGCAATTCAATTTGACTCGGGGTAATTTTCCTCCGTTTGCATTCAATATGTTTTTCATTTCTCCGACTGCTTACTCTGGGTATTTCATGAGCACACCGCCAGCCGCCACCCTCCCTCCCTCCTCCTGCCTGTCAAAGCCGAGGCCTGTCCCCAGATGGGAGTCTTTATCACAAAGAAAAGCACAAAAGAACCAGCGCAGTTTAACGGCTGACGGGTAAATGGGATTTCCACCGAGACAAGACGTGGAATTATTAGCGCAAGGGGTGCATGTTTTTGTATACGCAAGGGCACCCACTCAGCAGGAAAAGCATTAGCTGGGAGAGGGGAGAACGCAGCGAGGCGGCCAAGAGAGAAGGAAATGGGGGGTGGGGGGGAGGGGGGTGTAGGGGGGTGTAGGGGGGACCTACCAATCCTCTCCTGTATGCGATACTGCTGTTTCACACTCTCTGAACACTGTGACGGAGCAGATGGACGCCCTTCCCCCTGTCCATACAGCTCTACTTCCACAGCTAGTGCAATGCCCAATGAGTAGAGCAAGGCACCAACACTGCCAGGGTCATGTGTTAGCATGACGCTATCACTGCTAGGGTTAGGGATTTCATTCCTTATGTGTAGCTCAACGGGTAGAGCAAGGCACTAACACTACCTGGGTCACCGTTCCCTGTGCAGCTCCGTGGCTAAAGCATGGAGCTAACGTGGTTGGGGGTTTGCTTCCCACTGGGCCCCCATGCTAAAAATGCACTGCTGGTACTGCAAGACATTTTGGTTAAGTGTATAGCGAGCAGCACTTTGATTGGACTGAAGTGAAGTGGAATGAGCTGTGTATGTTATTTCACCATCGCCAAATCAATGCTGTTGTTTTGCTGTTCCCAGGATGCCGAGCTGCAGCCTAGATCAGTGGTTCTCAACCGTGTGCCATCGAGGTTCAAGAGTCTGCAGGTTTTCATTCCAGCCTAACACTACAGCAGTTGATTTCACTGATTCCCCCCCCCCCCCCCCCCCCAACACACCCCAGTTGAAGGTGCAAATCAGTGAAAACACCTGGTGTTGTGTTACATGATTCAGAACCACCGGCTGGAGGTTAGAGAGGATTACCAGTTGGATAGGGGGGAAATGAACGCATAGCGCTGTCCCCCAACTCAACCTCAACCGTCAAGGTGCCCTTGATCACTTCAACCCCAACCCCGACAGCAGCTCTCTAGTGTAAATGTGTGGCACTGCGGCGGCTGTGCTGAAAACGAGCATGCAAGTTCAGTCAGCTTGTCACTAGGTAAATAAAGGCTGGAAAAACTCCACGCCGAAATCCAGCGAACTAACAATGACGAGTGAAGTAAAGGGGAGAGGACTGAGACCCGGGGGGGGGGGGCTCTCTATCCACCGCTTGAGGATAGAATCAGCATTGTTTTTGAAATATTCACCGATGAATATAGAAGATAAAAAAAGCCATGGTTGTCTGGTGAGTAATAACACTAATGACAACGTGAGTGCGTCCTCACATCACAGCGTTAGCTCCCCATTACTGTTCCCAGCTCGACTCTTACTTGTCACCACACGTCCTCTTGTTGGTTGAGCCTCACTGCCAATCACTATTTACGAGAGGAGGAGAGAGAGGGGGAGAGAGAGAGAGAGAGAGAGCGAGAGAGAGCGAGTGAGCGAGCGAGCTGGTGGAGTTTTTTTTTAGTACTTTCTAGTACTTTCGATTTGTTTCAGTTTTTATTTTATTTATTTTTTCATATATTTTTCATCTCTATGCAGCCAGTCTCGTATCGGCTCCTACCCATTCCTCTGCCTGCTTTCTTTCTGTGTCAGACAATTTCGCAGGTCACCTTAATCTTCTGACTGCATAGCGAAAGGGGACAGCTTCTTCAAGTCCTTTATTCTATTTCTTTTTTCTATTGTTTGTCTTTTATTCATACAGACAATCTTTTGGAGATTGAAAATCAGGCTTTTTCCCCCCCAGAGAGACCGTCTTCGCTTTCAGAGAATGTTTTCAGACGAGAGAGGCCCGCTTGGAGTGGTTTGACTTTAAAGCCTGCGTAGCGACGCCGCTCTGGCAGCAATGTGCTCAAATGAATTCGGGCCAGCGTGTTATCACTGAGCCATTCCTAAATTGTTTCTCGCTTTTGCCTCGATAAGAGCCGGCGGGATGAGCCGATTCATTTCCACGACAGCCCGCATTGTCTTCTCGGTTCAGTTCAGTTCTCAACTCCACTTGTAGTCCTTGAAAGAAAGCGTGGAGTGTGTCGCGGTGACCTAACGCGGGTAATGAGATCCCCATCCTCCATCCAGATATTAGACAGGTTAGCCAAGCGCAGTCCTCCAAGTCTCACTGTGCCTTTGGTAAATGATGGTAGGAGAAAAAGGACTCTTCTGTGTTGCAGGGTAGTTAGATAACCAGCAGCAGGAAGTGCTCCAGTTCTCACTGCTGGTACTGATGCTACTGTTCAGGAACGATGAGTCTTTAACTGTTAATTCTATTGATTTAAAGTATGATTTATTGAACGTGAGCGTTCCTTCTACCACTGTTTTATTGAAACATCCACTTCATGTCGTGCCTGCCAACTCCTCTCAGCTTGTTGTGGTCTCCTTACTTCTTCATGTAACGCCGCAGTGCAGCTCCGCTACGTGGATGCTTTACAAATAGATCAAGATCACCAGTGGAGCGTTGTGGTGTTTTGAAAGCCGAGAACACACACACACACACACACACACACACACACTCACGCGAGTCTTATTTGGCTGTCTGATTAATGGTGGCGTCTCGGGGGGGTCTTCAGAAGGAGCTCACCAGACCAGCTTGGCTTCCAACGGACCGTCGTTGCTTTGCTTCGTTTTCATTGGCAGGGCCTGACTAATACTGGATGAGCTGTGTAGCGTCTTGTAGGATAGACATGGAAGGACTGGACCAAACTGAAAGCAACACACACACACACACACACACACACAGAGTAATAATTAATACATGCTTTGGCCTAGAGGCACCATTTGCAGCCTGAACTGAATCCCTCCTCAACTAGAAACAATGGCAAGGACACATGTATACACTAACACACACATGTGCACTCATTTGTGGCTAGGCAGTGTTGAACCTGGTCATTCTGCCCCTTCACCTGAGAGCAGTGGCAAGGTTACACGAAAGCCCACCGCCCACCCCCCCTCCGGTGCATGAGTCACACTCATGAAAACGGTGGTGGAGCTCCTAATGATATAGCTGCAGGCCCACCCACAAGTCACAGGAGGGTGGCTTCACACTGCATCGCCTGTCCTTACTAAGTTGCGCTACACCCACAGCCCCAGGTTTTCATTGCAAACGAGTCCGAGCATTTACACACACGGGCCTTCTTCAGCTTTCAGTTTGATTCATCATTCGGCGGTCCGGTGTGTGCAGCCGCCGCCGCCATCACGCCACTCTGACTACTCCTATAAATTTAGGTCACATTTGTATTCTGGTGCTGTGTGATGATGCAGAGTGGTGGACTTGATGATTCAGGACAATTTCACTGCTGAAGGTTTTTTTTTGGAGATGGGGATTTTCCTTGACTTTGTTGTGCAGATTTCTGGGACAGACTGATGTCTTTCTCATGCACAGACTGCAATTTAGCCTCTATTGTTGCCAGTTTTTCATTATTTCTTGGCTGGGGTGTCTCTCCGGAGACGAGGCAGCAAGCAGGCAGACTTCCCTCTCTGGAAACACTAGCTGTTAGAAAATGGAGCAGCTCATTTCCCTCTGCCAAAGCCTGCAGTGAACTCATTCTACCACCCCCACATAGACACATGCATGTTCACATACATGCAGACACACACACCTTCGTACTGCTTTACCAGTGAGGACGATGAGGACCTTCATCCCCTAACCTTCATGACTTTGTTGAAGTATATTAGAGCTCTAATGTTCTGCATGATGTTTTAATTGAACCAGTTCAACTGAATGAAACCGAAGCAGAACAGTCACAATACTGGTCCCTGATTGGCCGACAACACCAGCTCCTCTTCAAATGAGACAAACCTGCTAAGTGGAGGCTTTCTATTCTATTCTATTCTATTCAAATGCTTCAAACTGGCCAATCAGGACCAAGTCCAGTTGTGATGCATTTAATGGAGTTGGCTGCCTGGGAAAAAGGGTTGGATGGTTGAAAAACTTTAAATGTTATCACTCAAATGAAAGCATTTAACTCATCAGACATACATACATCATACATCTTTGATCACGTGTATAAAAATGTACCTTCAAACCCAACCCAACCCTAACTAGCCTCTTGAAGTGAGGACTGGCCAAAATGACCCCACACAAGTCGTCCTCCCTCTGAAGGTCTAAAACACTAAACACACAGAAACAACAAGTCATTCTGCTGCTGTCGTGCTAACTGAGCAGTCATTCCACTGGAGTGGCGCAGCGCCGCCGCCGCAGGGCGAGCCTTACCCTAACCATCCATTAATGATGTCGGGGGGAATTGAAAATAAATTGAAAATGGTACTCTCCTACTTCCCTCTTTTTTCAATACTCTTTCTTTCTTTCTTTCTTTCTTTCTTTCCTTCCTTCCTGATGTCATTGTATTTGCTGTGACATGCAGAGCTGACGCCACTACTAAGACCTTTATTGCGTCTTGTCTCTGTCACCGTAGGAGTGAAGGCGGTCTTCTCCGGCCACTACCACCGGAACGCCGGAGGTTTACATGACGGCCTGGACATGGTGGTGAGCTCGGCCATTGGGTGCCAGCTGGGCGAGGACATCCACGGCATCAGGGTGGTGGTAGTGACTGCCGACGACGTCGTCCACCGCTACCACGGCCTGGAGCAGATAAGTGGGCGGGGCATGGATGAGGACCTCAGGAAGCTCCTGCAGGCCTGAGGGCCGATGGAGGGAAGACCACATCAGCTGGGTGTGTCCTGCAACAAGCCAGCTTTTATCTGCAAATTGTTTTACGTTTGACCTCTAAAGGAATACGGCAAGTATTTGGGAGATTGGCCAGTTTACCCGTTGAGTGATGAAAACATAGACCGGTAGATTGTTTGCTCCGGTGCTCCTTGCTAACACTTTAGCCTACACTATGTCAAGTGATCTTTTCATTTTCACTAGCATTATCTAAAGTTGATGAATGATTATTTGCTGTACACAGTCTCCCATCGCACACACTCCAAGTCTGGAGAAGTCTCTGGGAAGAGACGATAGGACAGGGAAAGTAGTTCCTTAGTAGTAGTAGTAGTAGTAGTAGTTTGTTATTTATGTTCTTACCAACCAACAGCCCAATCTCCCCAAAACTGAGTATTCCTTTAAGGGACAGAACAAAGTTTCAGTGAATTCAAACTAAATCCCACTAAAGTAAAGTTGTGTGAATCAGAAATTATCAGAGCTATGATAAAACAAATTAGAGTTGAGGTTGAGGTTCTCTCTCGACTGAACGTTCCTCCAGGAGCATCTTCTGGTGTTCACTGCAGAGTGGATGTTATCTCTGCCAGGACACACAGGGAGGAGAGTTAAATGAAGTAATGGTCCTGTAGTGGAGGAGCACTACCCTCCTGTACCACGAGTAGCATTATGTGTTGTAACACCCACCCTTTCTGTCTGTGCTGTGTTGTTAAAGGTAGACAATACGCTGTGGTGTAGTCAGGTGTTGAAATGTATCTAAACCTAACAGTCTGTAAAGGGAAAATCCACCCAAAACACTTTGAAACTGTTGAAAAACCAACGGATGCACCTTGTGTTGTTTGGTCGTTTTGAGTAAGTTCAGGCACATTCTGGGGGGTTGTCGAAGGGCATTCTGGGAAATGTAGGAAATCACTAACAGAAATAGACAAGGCAGGTTGAGGGAAAGTGGGTACAACAAAAGGGGAATTACAACACTTCACCTGAATGTGTTGAACATCATAAATTGATGGTAACTAACTGAGAAGATCAAAGGGTGGATTCTTCCTCTGCGGATGCTGACTTGTCCGTTTGCTGCAGCTGCAGTCTGACGCCTCGTTGGCCATCCTATGCAAGCCATGTTCTGTGTGTCTTTTATGTATAACCTGGTACCTCGTTTGACTGGCCTGAGAGACATGGAGCCACCCGCTGGTCTCTTCATCAGCTGAACAAAACACACACACACACACACACACACACACAAACATGATGGACACCGGGGCGGAGCTCTGCCGTACTGCCCTTCACCTGGTCAGACTGAGAGGAAACGTCCAAACATGTCTTGACTGTCTCGCCAAACAGCTTCTGGTGATTTGTTGACCGATGAAGCGGTGACTCTTCATCCGTATTAACACTAACACACAAAATTCATTTTCGACTAAACCGATGTCCCTGTCCTTTTCCTTCGCAGGGCAGTATGGCAGAACCCGTCTCGCCCCGTCCTTCGCCCTCGATAACACTTTAGTACGTTGTGTGTTGCCCCCGATCATCACCCTGCATCGTTCTGCTGCAGGTACACTGCGTTGGTGGTGCGGGCGTCGTATGCACTACTTACACAGTGATGATATGAATGTGTAGATTAAACCAAATGTTTTTTAGCTCTTTTGTTTTCGAGATGCCGTTTCATTAATGAAGCACGGTGTTAATAAAAATGTACGTTGTAATACTGCAGGTCACTAACCGCGACTGATCACTTTAATCTCTGCACGTTTGAGGTTGAGGCCAAGAAATCCACATGTAGTTCGTAGCGACATTGATTGTGAGCGCGACGTTAAAAGTGAAGGACTGGCGTCGGGGTGATGACCGTAGTGATGGTGAGATCTCGGAGTGTATTTTTTCTAACAGTATTATGTGAGTGTTCGGTCGTAGCAGGAACAACCTCGCAGCGTTACGCGTAGCCTGCTAGCTACCGGCTCATTTGGCGGCTCGTAGAACTGGAATGACTTTAAAATGGACATGTCGGTGACAAGATGACTTTCCCTGTGAGCCCCAAATGACTCTACTCCATTACAACCTACACACACACACACTCACCCTGACCGACTGGGACTGCAAGAGAGTTGTCATGGCAACCCTTTAGCAACACATCCGTGTGTGTGTGTGTGTGTGTGTGAGAGAGATTATGCATTATCGTGCGTGTGTGTGTGTGTGTGCTCGTGTGTGTGTGTGTGTGTGTGTGTGCGTGCGGTCTGGTGGGTACTGTAGGTTATTTTCCATCAGCGACGCAATCGCTGACCTCATTTCACACTGACGGATTCTGTCTCTCTTCCAAAAAGTCAGCGTGTGATGGGGGGGGGGGGCGTCTGAGAGGAATGACTGATGTGTGAAAGACGACAGTCCATCTCCTTCATTTCCTGTCTGAGAAGGAACCTTATGTCCTTATCTATTTTTATATCCTCACGGTCGCCGAGCTCAATCACATTGTTCTTTGTGTGATTTTTTTTTTTTTTTCCCCTCTGATTTGGGGAACATCACACGACTTGTTCCTGTGTTGAATTCTAAAGACCATCCTGAATAATATGACTGTGACGTGATTGGTTGTATTTTTATAATAAATGTTGATTTTATCCGATGATGGTTGACGTTTGTTTCAGTTCTTGTTTGAAAACTGTTTGAACTTCAGTACCAAGAAATCATCCAACATGTAACCGCTCTGTGATGCTCGATACCAAAACATACCAAACAAATGAGGGAGGTAAAAGTCCAGCTTCCTCTTTGAATGTATTTTGCTGAAAGTTTGGATTTGTCACTTCCTGTGGGTGGAGAAGTGATCATATAGGTTGATAAGACGAGTGTATTGTTACATAAAAACCTTGCTTGGTGCAGCTAGAACTAAATGCAATACATGCACACTTTCTGTCACTCACTGTATGATATGAAAACCACATATCCCCAAATGTCGACTTCCCAGGTTTTAGCTTGACCTACCATTCATTATTTTAAGTTATCCAATAGGTTTTTGACAGTGTTTTATCAGCCCAAGAGTCAATTAGGATGGAGGTATGAGTTATGAGTTTCTCACCTGACAACAGCAAATCATAATCTAGTCATTTGCTGACAGATAGAAGAGAAAGCTACAGTGAGCAGGTAGAGGTTGCTTGCTCAACAGCAGAGATTGAACCTGCAACTTTCTGCTTGCAGGACAGTCTCTCTATCCACTAGGCCACGCCGCCACCACTCACACCAACCCACACACACCCACACACACACCGACACACCAACCCACACACACCCACACACACACCAACACACCGTCACGCTTGCAGCTGCTCTGTACTGAAAGCATTGTTCAGTCTTTTCCTTTATTGCTGCAAAATTGCGATGATTTGTAAAAATTGCCGCCCTGTCGTTTCTCTGAAAGAACACTGAGGCTCTTTTTGCACCAAAAGTGCAAAGTCGGAATTGCGAGCCCTTGCAGTATTTACAGCAAATGGTTGATTTAGGGGGAAAAAATGTTGCAAAATGGCAGCTTTCTGGAGGCGCCGGAGATTGGCGGCGTCCCCTTTGCTCTCGGGGACGTTTTAGGGGATTCACTCTACTGCGACAGATGAAAGCTCCTGTTTATTGATCCCATGCCCTGTCTCAGCACCCCCAGCCCACATGCACACACATAGATACACACACACATCACACACACACACACACATACACAAAATACACGCATGAGTCACTCCGCAATGCCTACATCAGCTTCCAGTAAAATCTACCAATGTGCAACGCTGATGTTTTCCCCCCGGCGTTTTTCCTTGTACAAGTGGATGTGTGGGGACTCGGGGCCAAAGGTCACCTGTCTTTGAAAGCACATGAGAGCGCCATGTAGCGCCTGATAGAGGAGTGGGAGTGGGATGTCTCTGAAGTGAACCTGGAACATCACCAGAGACACAAAGAGGAGCTTATTTCATTTTCGCCTCAGCTTTTAGGCTCCTAATGGAACCTAAAGCCCCATTAACGAAGCGAGGAGCAACGAATCCACCGTGGCCGCGATCTGTCGATACTCCAGGCTTCACGCTACCAGCTAAATTCATGAGCCAGTATCTGTGGACAGAGATACCGTAGGTGAAGCGGCATGTTTCTTAAAAGCCACGACTACCGCAAAGTAACATTCAGCAACGTGGAAATCTACTGTAATAAAAGTCTCCTTTTAAATTCGATTGAAAATGACAGCTTTCAAACTGGAAAGTTGTGACAGCCGGGACAGCTAAATTACATGGTCCGTGAGTTGGGGCTGCCACCGCCATGATTGGAATAGAGAAAAGTAATTTCTTTACACAGATTTCCTCTAGTATCATGCCCGAGGACTCAAATCCACTTTTGTTCGCTCAAATTACTTCACGCCCAAGTCTAGAAGGACTCTCGATAATTGGGAGATTTGTGTGGTAAACAATGACACAACTAAGAGCTTTATCAAAAAATTACACCCAAACGGAGAATTGCTTTCTGAACGGATTTGTGTAGTTTTAGCATAATTCCTGCTAATTCAGTGATATGATTATCAGCTTAAGTAGAAGGGTTTAGAGGAATTGAAAGTCGGGTCACGCAAGGTGTCTTCCAGTCACAAACAGGGGAACGTTCAGGGTTTCATTCTGATTGAGCAGGGCGTCCAATCAGACGGTCACATCACGGCGGAGGTGACGAACGACTCGGATGCCATTTCACTTCCAATCGTCCACACAGTCACACACCTCAGATCCTGTGACGAGCTGTAATGAGTACAGGTGGACACACACACACACACACACACACACACACCTGTTATCTTACTGTACTTGTGAGGACCTTACGTTGACTCCGTACCCTGACCTAATCCTAACACCTAACCTTAGTCTAATCCTGTTAAAACTAAACGCAAATCCTATTCCTGACTCGCCCCTTGAGGATGTGAGGATCAGCTAGAAAATGTCCTCCTAAAATTCACATTGGTCCTCACAAGGATAGTACAAGAACACACACACACACACAACTGTTATCTTACTGTACTTGTGAGGACCTTACGTTGACTCCGTACCCTGACCTAATCCTAATCTTAACACCTAAATAATAATAATAATCTAATCCTGTTAAAACTAAACACAAATCCTATTCCTGACTCGCCCCTCGCCCCCAAAAAATGTCCTCCTAAAATGCACATTGGTCCTCACAAGGATAGTACAAGAACACACACACACACACACACACACGCCCTGCTCCGGAACCAAAGCCCCTCATTTCTCCATGGAGCCCACAGGTGTTGGAGAAGCAAATGAAAGTTGGCGTATCCAATCATGGCCTGACGTCAGGGTGCCACCCCTCCTGGCGGTGTGCCCGCTGAGAGAGAGGGCCATCTGGGCACCAGAGAGCCACCGACAGGCCCATCCATCCCCGTTGCCCTGCCCTCTAGGCATGCAGCCAGGGAGACAGACTGGGAGAGCTGGCAGGGATCAGTGCTCCTCGCTCCTCGCCATACTGGATCATGTTCTGGTGACGCCGACGTTCAGCGGGGTCAAAATGTGCATGTTTTTTTACTGCGTTTTATGCAACAGCCATGCAATCTGCCGCGTTCTAGCTGTGCTGGTAGCCGTTCCCATGACGCCCGTAATAATCCCATCACAATCTGCAACGTTTTCATTTTGCAGATTGGTGCAAAATGGGTGCATTTGGTGGGTTCAACCCGGTGTCAGGTAGGTCTTTACTGGGAATAACCCTCTGGGGCACAGGAAGTGGCGCGTTTTACGGTTTGTTTGGGATAAACAGAAGAAGAACTGGGTAGTTAGCATGAGCAGCGATAGCCACCGTGGCTGAACTGACAGAGAAAAGAGCGCCACCTACAGGAACTCAAACTTCCATCAACAGGAAAATCCAAAGTGAATCTCCTGGATTACCACTTCCTGCTTGCTCCTGTTTTTCCATTGTGTATGTGCACTACTTTTCAAACTTTCCAGTAAGCATCGGTAAGCTGCACCTGTTCCTAGATCACCGCCAGACCCAAAATCACAGTAATGACCGGCCACGTCCAGGCAGTATCGCTACACACAGAAAGGCTGAATGTGCTTGCAGGGTTTGGAGTGAACACCGTGTCCTTTGGCTAAGCTCTCCTCAGTTCTGAACTAAAACGATGCTCATCTGTTGTGACAGGCCACTCTCTCCTCGCAATCCCCGCATGAACCTGCTAGTTTAGCGCGGCGGCGGCGGCGTGCGGTGGCAGGTATCCCTTCCCATTATTTTTCTGCCTCCACATGTTTCCCTTCACTCTCGCTAGTCAAGCTGCAGCAGATCCTGGCCTGTTTCAGGGGGACGGCAGCTGTGACAGCCCCGGATCCTGACAGAGGACGGAAACCCTGTGACGGGCTGTAAATGAGCACAGGTGGGCGCGCACACACACACACACACACACACACACATGAACTGTAATTTGACGTGGTTGACTTCTGTCGACTATGCAAAAGAAATGTTCCTGCAGGTCAGCAAAATTGTGTTATGCATGTGGGAAAATCCTTTTTTTTTAAAGTGATAGATGCGGTACAAGGTACAAGTAATCACATCACATTAAAATGCTTCGTATCCAATCAAAAATATACCTTATGTTCATTATTTAATATGTGAGAAATGTAGAGGCTGCAGTCAGTAGAAGTATTATCATTTTGCCAACCGAGGACTCAAAATTAGCACCATAATGTTTGATCTCAGTCGGTGGATTTCTCATTTGGAACAAAACTCACTAAACTGCATTTTCATACATTTTTTCATAAATTTTCTTTGAAACGAGAAGCAAAAGCCCATTTTCTTGCATCTGTGTTTGCTTCACATAGAATTTAGCAAGGCGAGATAAAAGCGGCGCAGTCGTCATGGCGTCCTCGTGGTGTTGCTCTGAAAGTTTATCTGTCTGGTCAACAGTATTTCAGCCGCCATCAGGACCGTCTCTGTGAAGCCTTGGTGTCTAATCTTCCCTCTCGTTCCTCGGCGAAGTCTCACTCTCCGAGGGACTACGAGAGCCCACAAGCATTCTGTTGTTGTTGGGACAGATAAAGTCGTGGATTTGCTTCTTCTTTTTTTTCTCGTTCACTTAGTCAGATATGGAACAGAAGGCTCTCGCTGACATTTACCCACAATACCATTCTTCACACCACCACCGACTGGACTCCCACTCTCTCAAAGTGAAGACCGAGGATTGTTGCAACAGTTTGTTTGGACGTGGAACACAACCTCCTCAGCAACCGGCCACCTGCTGATTGAAAATGGCCGAATGCTGTTATTTACCGACACACAGGATATGAATGTAAGTGTGTGTTGAGTGGGGCCGGGGAGCCGGTGTGGTGCCGGTGTCGGGCCCGCTAGTCTCTCCCGATATACACAGCATGTGTGTGTTTTAATAAGCGCTGGCAGACGAGCCTCAGTGTGCTTCTAGTCCAGTAGTACAGGGTTCCTACATCTTTTTGCTGATCATATTCAATGACTTTCAAAGATTTTTCCATGTCATATAGCGCCAGTATTTATGTTGCAAATGTTGCTTTTTGTTTTGTGGTCTGAACGTCCCTAGTCTTATCTCTGGCTCCAACTATCCCTTAGGACCGATACTATCAGGACATTTCTGATCTGAGTTTTTATTCCTCAAAGTGGATCAACAAGCAGCCAGGCTGAAACATTCAACGTTTCACGGGTTGGAAAAAAAAGATTATGAACAAATTTCCATGACATTTCCAAAACTATGTGCACATGTTCCATTTTCCTTTTTCAGGCCTGGAAAACATATTTTTTGAATTCGACTTTTCCAGATTTTCCAATGAAAACCCTGATGGAATAGACTGTTGGATTCATCCCCAGACAATTACTGATTCTGGATCAGAGCTGCACCCAGATCAAAATGTTTAGTGCGGTCCAGAAATCCAAACCCTTAACGGGGGTGTGGGTGTCCTCAACCCAGAAAAATGTTGGCGTTTTAAAACCAATTTCCTGCAATTTCACAACAGATTTATATAATTTATGTCCAAAATGACTTACTATCCTGCAAGTCCAGCGATCACAACACGCCGGTTATGTTAAAATTAGATGTGGGGATTTGCCAGGAAGGCCATCTGAAGAGCTACTGGGCATAGAGCGCTTTGAGCCCCGTCCAAACCAACTTACCAACCATGTCAGTGTTTGCAGGCACAACAGTATATCAATGAATACGAACAGAGGAATCCATAAAAAGGTTGTTTTTTATGTAATGCACCAATTTATTGTTCCAAGTGCTCATAGCTGTTTTGTTTAAAGCCTGAAAACAAACCATTCGCTAAATGCTGCACATTCAGTTTGTACTTTTGATACCAACGTCCCCTCCATCCTCAGTAAGCCTCGGCTACATGATCAAATGCTTGTTTGCGTTATAGAAGGATGCATTTAGACTGTATTGGCTCAGAAGATATTTGACCTGATCTTTGGTAGGAACTACTTTGTGGCTTACCTACGATACACCAAAGACATGGCTAGCTAAATTCTTTGTTATAATTACTGCACCTAAAAAATGCTAACCTGGCAACGTTAGCAACATCAGAGGAAATTGTTTTCACCAAAGGCTTCGTCACTTTTGTCACAATCGACAGCCTTGCTTGACACGACCTCCTTCCTAAACAAGCATCTAACAGCAGAACCAGTGCTAATGTAAAAGTGCAATAAGTTATCTACCTACTTTTACAAAAAAAATAAAAAATAAAACAAATAGGCGAGTGCTAAGAGGAAGGGGATATTGTACTGGAACATGTTTACTATTGCCTGGTTTCATTCTGGTTTCGTCAGAAGCTTATTTTTGTGTTTTTGTATTATTTACAACATGGTAACATGAATATTCCTTCTGAGTCGGAGGGTTCCTGGGGGCCACCACTAACCGACTTGTAGTTCCTCTTCGCCGGCAGTGCAACTTGTAGTCTGGCGGCCATACCAACTGTCATAACAGCACTCTGCCTTCTCTGCTGGGTCGCTTCTACCAACCCCAAGGAGCAGCAGAGTTTCACAGCTGAACAGAAGTGAACACGTCTCTAAACCGCCTGCTAACCCCGGGGAGTGAGGGGAGGAAACACACACACACACACATATATACAGCGCCTTGCAAAAGTATCCAACTCCATTGACTTTTTGCACATTTTGTTGTGCAATTAAGTTATTTCAAAACACATTTATTGGGATTTTTCATCTGCGTTCTAATGCAAAGCACTCTATTCACTCTATTCTTCTAAACATTTCAGATTACCGTTACCCCGATGTCACGTTGAGATTGTATTTATTATTCTTAACAAACTTGTTTTAAACTTTTCTTTCTCGCTAACAAAGCTGAGACCAAGTCCTTTCACTAGATCTTAATGGGACTTAATGGGATCTTAGGGTGTAGGCTGGACTCTCCTACTGGAACACAGTCTGGAAAAACAGGTTCATTTATGGACGACATTATTGAATTTTCAGGGAAAAGATAAATCATCACCCTCTCATCACTGTTTGTGAAAATACAGAAGGTGACATAGTTAATCAGTGTTTCCTGTCCAATTTCTCTATTGATTTCTGTAGTAAAAAAAAAAAAGGACTGAAACTCTTCGTATTTTCAACCATAATGATTGCAAATGGATGATTTGCGTTTTCTTTTAAACTTCAAGTCCTGGACTCTGATGTCATCCATAAATTAACCATGTGTTTCAGTTTCCTGAAAGAGAGTCAGCCTACACACTAAGATCCCATTAAGTCCCATTAAGATCTGGGACAAAGAGTTGAATACTTTTGCGAGACGCTGTATATCTCTCACAATCACACACACACACACACATGCACATACAAGTAGGCTACACATACATGGTGGAACACACACATGGTGCTTCCTGCCTGTCACTCAACTTCCCCTCTTACAACTCTTCGTCAGCTTGCCTTAGTGGACGACAGCCCATCTGCATGCCATTACTGTGGGCCTCGACACTAATGGAGCCATTTCACCAAGCAATAAACTGCGGGGGAACATTAGCAGCTGAGATGCAGGGTAAGAACACACTAAAATGTCGAGTGTTGACGTGCTACGCATCGCTGAAAATGCCTGCGAGGCGAGGAGAGGAGAGGCGAGGCAAGGCGAGGCAACAATCATTCTAAATATTAATATTCTGCTACTCAGTTTCTCGGGGGATGATGAAAGGAAGGGGAAGAAAGCCCCGGCTCATCATTTGTATGATGTTGGCTTCATCACGCGCTCAGTCAATCCCCCTCATCTCTTATGTGGTGGGTTGAGGACTTCACATGGCCAGCCCGCAGCAGAAACACGTGGGAAACAAGCCCCATGTAACGAGGCCTAAAACCTCTGCATTGTGCGGTACTGTGCAAAAGTCGCAAAAACAAAATCTTTAAGTTAAGAAATTTTCAAAAATAATAAAATGAGAGGTTTCTAAATATAAAAAAAAATACTATAAAGAGCAGCAATGTAAAATACGGAAGCCGAGAACGGCCGTGCTTGCATTTATCTCGAGATCACAAGTTAATTATTTCGTTATCTCGAGACAAAGCTCGTTTTCTCGCGATAACGGGTTCATTTATCTCGTTATCTCGAGAAAACAAAAGGCCGATTTATCGAGATAACAAGATAAATTAACCCGTTATCACGACAAAAAAATAACACGATAAAAATAGCACTGCTGTTCTCGGCTTCCGTAGTAAAACACTAATGCAGAAAACAAAAAAATAAACATCTAAGACCAAATGTATATAAAAACATCTCGGGTGTGTGTGTGTGTGTTCATGTGTATATATATGTGTGTATATACAGTAGATAGTTTGTGACCATACTTATTAAGCTATTTCAATTTTGCACAGTGTGTTTTGAAATAGTTTCACGCTATGCTAGCTTAATTGCTATGCCATGTAGCGTTAGCCAGGTATCGCCAGCACTCGTGGTTGAGTTGAGTTTCCAGATACACAGGTCTTCAGTGTCCTCATATGTGGCTGTGGCTCCGTTCTGGATTAATATTTGAGTTGTATTTATCATGTGTGTTCCTTTGCGTATACAGTAATCCCAAATCAACATTACAATATACTACGAGAAGGAGCCAGAGCAGAAATGAACCAAGACCGCCCACTGGTTCACTAGCGGCTAGTTGGCTAGCGAGATGCTTACACACAGTTTATATCAACTAAACAAAGAAATAGATTGTGTTGAAAATCACCCGGCAGCACTCTCAGCTTTATAAGCAATCGTAAGACACATTTCTGTCAGGTTTGTGTACTTATAAGTACATGTAAATATCACGTCATTCAACAACATATTCCAGAGGTGGACTCCGGCTCCCCGTGCACATTGTCTTATCTTGTGTCAGTTTTGTATTGTGTCATATTGATGTTATGTTACTAAAAAGAGAAATGTTGGGAATGCTTTGGGTCCACATGAAAAGCAGGTTATGAATGTGACACATACTCGTGCACACACACACACACACACACACACACACACACAGTGAAAAGCTACATTATATTGAACATTATGCTTGATTTTATAAGAGTATTTGAAGGTTTAATCTGTGAGTTCCTCGTCTTTTAGATTGTGGTGCTCAGCCTCAACGCTGTGGTGTTTCACCTGTCAATCAAACAGCGTGTCCAGTACTGTGACGTCTTTCTCCTTGGATTTCCTGTGGAGAGTAACAAAATGTAATTTATTTTTATGAAAATGTCACAGATGAACTGCTTCAGTGGCATTTGAAATGGAGGACTTTTACTTTTACATTACATTACATTACAGGCATTTAGCAGACGCTATTATCCAAAGCGACTTACAATAAGTGCATTCAACGAAGGTAGGCAAGAGAAACCACTAGTCACCAGAACCGTAAGTGCATTTCCTTCCTAAACAAGCATCTAAGACCAGAACCAGTGCTCAGGTAAAAGTGCAATAGTAGGGTAGTGTTTCTAGAAGAGGAAGGGTCAGGGTAGTGTTTCTTGAAGAGGAAGGGTCAGGGTAGTGTCTCTTGAAGAGGAAGGGTCAGGGTAGTGTCTCTTGAAGAGGAAGGGTCAGGGTAGTGTCTCTTGAAGAGGAAGGGTCAGGGTAGTGTTTCTAGAAGAGGAAGGGTCAGGGTAGTGTTTCTTGAAGAGGAAGAGTCAGGGTAGTGTCTCTAGAAGAGGAAGGGTCAGGGTAGTGTTTCTAGAAGAGGAAGGGTCAGGGTAGTGTTTTTTGAAGAGGAAGAGTCAGGGTAGTGTCTCTAGAAGAGGAAGGGTCAGGGTAGTGTTTCTAGAAGAGGAAGGGTCAGGGTAGTGTTTCCTGAAGAGGAAGGGTCAGGGTAGTGTTTCTAGAAGAGGAAGAGTCAGGGTAGTGTTTCTAGAAGAGGAAGGGTCGGGGTAGTGTTTCTAGAAGAGGAAGGGTCAGGGTAGTGTCTCTAGAAGAGGAAGGGTCAGGGTAGTGTTTCTAGAAGAGGAAGGGTCAGTCCCTCCTTGCGGGGCACCAGCAACACCCACAAATCTTAGCGGTGTAAGATTTGTGTACATCTTCCACCTCACACACACACACACACACACACACACACCCCGCTTTTACAGTGGCGACTGTATAGAAGTACAAGAACACACACATGCAAACACACACGCACACACGGTTATTTAATTTCTAACGATTCGCCCAGGTTCCCCCCTGAGAGTGTTTGCGGCGCTGATTGCATGCTTTTAACATGTTGACATTCACTCCTAATCCGTCCTTGTAATTAACCGGGACCGACCGCCACGTGCAGAAATAGAGGCAGAGTGATTAAAACGGGAAAATCCAATCAAACATGCTTCTTATGACAGTGAACATCCACTGATGAGGTGGCTGCCCTGCATGCATGCTACACTAACAATTACCCTCTCGCGTATTGTCTCACACACACACACACACACACACACACACACACACACACACACACACCAAGCCCATCCATAACAATACTAATTAATCCAGATATCTTTTCCCACACAGGATCTCCTCGGCTCTCATCCCCTCCTCAATTAGATTGAACTTCCCACTGTTCTGTTGGTGTTTGGATTAGGAGGAATTATGGAGGAATGCTAATGTTTGAAATCCTCCTTTGCCTTTGACTTACTGCATCAAGACGCTTGACAGCTATCTGGCTTGTTATGGGAGAGTTGTGTGTGTGTGTGCGTGTGTGTGTGTGTGTGTGTGTGCATGCTCGTTAAACCCCGCTAAGCACCTCCATCAACCCTCGGCAAACTCACCGGCTGCAGCCAGGCCTTGCGTCACTCTCCCACCTGCCTCCTGAGTTGAAATGGGTCAAAACGAGAGCAAAGATGTTTTCCTTCTGAGCCCACGGCGATACAAACAGAGGTACACCGATACCGAGTACTTTATTGAGTAGATTGGCCGATACGAGTACTGATACGAGTACTACTTAGTTAGCAGGCTAGTGTAGGCAGATAGTGGCAAGAAACGAAAAAAAATGACGAAGTGAAGCATATGGCAGACAAAACACACACACACACACACACACAACCACACATACACACACAACCACCACCACAGGGAGGGCGTGCTTCACCAGGACAGATCTGGTAAAGATCAAATCGGCCTTTGAGCTCTCTTGATCTCTGCTTCTCTTCTCTGGTTCTTCCTCGTTCTCTCTCTCTCTCTCTCTCTCTCGTCCAGGAAGCAGCTGCAGCTCTGCCGGGTCGATGACAGGTCTCGGATGTGTGTCTGGATTTGGGGTGTATCGGTTTCTGGACGTACGGGACAGAAGAAGCGTGTCTCCCCGTTCTCGTCCACGCCTCAGCCCTGAAACTCTCCCGGCGAGTCCCTCGGCAGCGTGGGTATTTTCTCTGTTCTCGTTTCTGGATCTGTGTCTCTATCACACATGCACACACCACCCCTCCCTCTCTGCATCTTCCTCTCGCAAAACAATCTCATCTTTCTCCACACACACACACACACACACACACACACACACACAACATTCCCTCTAATGCGTCATTGACATCCACTCCAGGCTGAACGTGCCTCCTGTCACCTCCTGACACCGCCACCCTGCAAACCTCCAGCCTGCCAGCCGCCGTGAATTATTCAGTTAATATGCTCTTTGACGAAGCAGCGCCCGCTCACCAACATTACAGCCACCATTTGTTTATTTCTCTCTCTCTCTCTCTCTCTCTCTCTCTCTCTCGCTCCTTCGCTTCCCGTTATCATCTTTTGTTCTCGCTCCCTCCTCCTCTCTCTGTTTTTTTGCTGCTTTATTCATCCATGCCTCCCAACACCATATTCCTTTTCCTCTTTATTGCCGTGCACCGTCCCGGTGATTCGCTCTGACAGGCAACTTATAAACGCCATACATTTGCTTTAATTCTCTTCATCTACTCTTGACCACGAGGGACGGCTCTTCCTCTCTCTGCTATCATGTTTATTCCCCTGTTTGGCCAGCAGTATCCCTGCAGCAGGCCTGCTTGCTGTCGGTCATCAGCTCCCACACTTACATCACCATAGCGGTTACCTCCGTGTGCGTCGCTGCGGTGGAGGCTGCCTGACTCCGAGCGCTAACTGCTCCTCTCCCTCATCTATATTTCAGCGCGCTGAGGGTGTACTGTAATAATCTCAATTTGTGAACATGTGGCAGCGCCGGTTTCCCCCGTTTCCCAAGCACCAAAAAATCTTCCGTCGCATCCCCAGTAAGGTGTTAGGAGTAACAAGGGTCGTGACAGATGGAAGCGCTAACTGCGCCGTGCCCCGCGGCGGCCATCTTCTATCTATTATCTCCTCTGGAACTCCTCTCCGCTTCCGCAGCTTTCTAATTTTGCGACTGAAATATTTCCAGCGAGTTTTACTTCAGAATTTAACCCCGACGTGCAAATATTACTTGGGAAATTGTCATTCCAACTGTGACGTCTAGTTACCCCGACTTCACCACCAGTCAAACGTTTGGACACACCCGACTGTCTCTCATGCTCTTAAAGACATAAATGCTTGAAATTAGTTTCTTAGACAAATATAAAAAGTGACATTGACGCCGATGTGTGAATTTCTTTTCAAAACTAAAATCTTAATTTAAAAAAAAAGTTTTTTTTGAAATGCAGTTTTCATTTAGAACTTTTAACATTTAGAGAGAAAGTTGAACCACGATGATGAAATCATCACATTAAAGGCCACGTAGTGATAGCGCCTTTAAAAGTCAATTTGTGGAATGTCTCAAAGGGAGGCTAGAATCTAAAATATAAGATGGTTTTGATTTGTTGAACATTTCTTTGGTCGCTGTGTTATTACACAAGGACGTCTAGCTCTTGCATGGAGAGCTTTTCCAGTAGATGTGAGATTGAAAATGGTCTGCAGTGTGGCAGGGCAGCCCTTCGGTTCGGGGCTGAGCCTTGAAGAGTGTGTGTTCGCCTCGGGAGGCTTTGAGTCCGACCCTCAGAGCCTAGTTGGCTCTCAGACTTAGACCTCCATTTACGGCAAAACCCTGCTGCTTCTCTCGTTTCCTAATGAGGGTTGGAGGGAAGTAACAGGCCTTTAGCTGTTTTCTCTCTCTCTCTCTCTCTCTGTCTCTCTGTCTCTCCCTCCCTCCCTCCCTCCCACTCTGCAGTCACCAGGCAGCGTTAAATATCTCATCTTATTTTACCCTCCAGCCTGCCATCAATTTCAGGCTGTTCTCTTCTCATTTACAATGGTTGCCACACCATCCATAATGACACCGGGATGCACCGCGGTACCAGCTTGCCAAGTGCACGTATGTAGACTTTGACTCATCTCGCCGCGAGGAGAGAGAGCGAGCGGGCGAGAGGGCTTCGCCGTGCGCTCTCACGTGCCGGCGTCCATACTCTGCATCTGAACGCTGGGCTCTTCCTCCAAGCACATTTACAGGTCATTAGGTTCAATTTCATGTGCGATAATGTTATAATAAAAGCAGAATCAATGAGGTTGCGAGCTCTTCTGTCTTCTCAGTGCTCGTGGCGTCGTATCACCTCGTTATCCCGACTCCTCGCGCCATGTTTTCGTCCTGACTCAAAGCTGCTGATTGTCTCCCAGAAGAGGCTGGACGGACTCACAGATCGGACTCTCTCAACTAAGATGTGTGGTTTTGCACAGCGAAGCGCTCCACTGCTCTCTGTAGGCTCGTCCATGGCAGTGCACCATGTTTCTGTCTTTCCTCCTGTTAAACACTGAGCAGCTGGGGAAACATCAGTATGGCTAGATGGACGTACAGGAAATGACTGGCACTTCAGTGGATACGGCTCATGATGTGTCAATCCACACTGGATCCACATATTAATGGATCTCTGCGTAGGGAGCGTTCAGTCTCCAGGATCCATGGAGCCTCTGCAAGAGACTTAAAGACCTCGGCAAGCACCTTAAAGACCTCTGCAAGGACCTTAAAGACCCTCGGCAAGCACCTTAATGATTTCTGCAAGGACCTTAAAGACCTCTTCAAGGACATTAAAGACCTCTTCAAGGACCATAAAGACCTCTGCAAGGACCTTAAAGACCCCTGCAAGCACCTTAAAGACCTCTGCAAGGACCTTAAAGACCCCTGCAAGCACCTTAATAATTTCTGCAAGGACCTTAAAGACCTCTTCAAGGACATTAAAGACCTCTTCAAGGACCATAAAGACCTTAAAGACCTCTGCAAGCACCTTAAAGACCTCTTCAGGCACCTTAATGATCTCTGCAAGGGCCTTAAAGACCTCTTCAAGCACCTTAAAGACCTCTGCAAGCGCCTTAAATACCTCTTCAAGCACCTTAAAGACCCCTGCAAGCACCTTAAAGACCTCTGCAAGGACCTTAAAGACCTCTTCAAGCACCTTGAAGACCTCTTCAAGGACCTTAAAGACCTCTGCAAGCACCTTAAAGACCTCTTCAAGCACCCTGAAGGCCTCTTCAAGCACCTTGAAGACCTCTTCAAGGACCTTAAACACATGGACTGTAGCCATGCAGAATGTGAACGACCTTCATATGAAGTTTCCTTTATCTTTTGTTTAGTCATCAGCCATGTTTCCTTTCCTGTCATTCAGTCAGGTTGGGCAGAAGGGCGGTGGGTCTGTTTGTTTGTTTGTTGTTGTTGTTCATACTGGATTTTACATTAAATGAAAATCAATAAAATAATTTCATCACAAAAAAAGAGTCTCTTCTTTTACCCTCACCTTTTGAGGCCTGGTCTCTGTCTCTCTGTCTCTCTCTCTCTGTCTCTCTCTCTCTCTGTCTCTCTCTCTCTCTCTCTCTGTGACGCAGTTTGGTGATGAATTTTACCATCATGTCAGACACAGACTGATGCAAGAGATGCAGCAGCACTTTTTTTTATCTGAGGTTAGACGCCTATCACCATCAGACAGAATAGAATAAAATACAATAGAAGAGAAGAGAACAGAATAGAATAGAATTTTTTAAAGAGTGTGTGCTCAATATATAAGCATCTATATATAGATATATAGGTAGTATATGAATCCCTTTGGTGGTTGTACTTTTTGAAGTAACGTTAATGAAATCATTTGCCAGTTCTTTAATTTAAACTGCAACAGACCTTCACCCCTCACTTCTTCAACTTCAGGATATTAAAAAGAAATCCTTCTTTTTCCAAAGTCACACACTGTGTCATTCACCACACACACACACACACACACACACACACACACACACAGTCTTGAACTAACTTAATGACAGGCTAGGAGAGGCAAAGAAAGAAAGAAAGAAAGAAAGAAAGAAAGAAAGATCAGCATGTAGCATCTGTCCTCCAGACCTATCACAGTGAAACACTCTCAGGGGTTCATGTGTTGTTTCATGTAATCTGGTTCGACACCAGAGAGTGAATGAGTGACAGATGTAAACATCAAAATGGCTCAATTCACGCCTGGAGTCTCAAAACTGTGGTGATTCATGTCTATGCTTCTGTGTGACAAAGCCTCAGCTGGATGGTGTGTGTGTGTGTGTGTGTGTGTGTGTGTGTGTGTGTGTGTGTGTGTGTGTGTGTGTGTGTGTGTGTGTGTGTGTAGGGATGGGGGTGGTGGGTTCAGCATCCTCCTACACTCATTCATGAGCACAAACCTATTCTGGTCCACGATTGGAGAGCGTGCCTCCTGTCTCGCGGCGGAGGACCGTGGGCTCACAACAGACTTGTACAAAGCCCAGCTGCCCGGCTTTGTTATGCAAGCACACGTCCATACAGCTCCGGTCCCGCTGAAGCATTACAGGAAACATCCATCCAAAAACACTTTGACAGTGTTAAAAACAACAGCTATTAGCGATGTGCCTTGCTTTACTTGGCCCATTGTTTGGTTGTGTATTTGTCTTATTCTCACAGACAGCTGGCCAAACGTAGACAAAGCAGCTATAAAGCAGTTTGATATCAGAAAAATGTCTAAACCATCAACGGTGTCAGCCAATCAGAATCAAAGAGCAAGGTTTTCTTTCTGGACCGACAATCATACAGGGAGAAATCCATCAGAGGAGAGGAGAGAGACCAATTTCTCCACCTGACAGTAGCCAAGATAGACCAGAATGCAATGCAGTAGCCAAGATAGACCAGAATAGGGAAACTCTGGGATACATTACTTAAATAAATGAAAAAATGAAATATGTAAACAAATTTGCAAATACAGCAAGAAACTAATAAATACAGATAAAAACTAGAAATAAGAAAAACATCACAACTTAATGAGTCTGGTTCATTGAGAGAGACAAGAATATTACATAACTTTAGGAAATTATCATAACATCTATATGAGATGGTGAGAGACAGATATTGATAGAGATACTGTGTGTGTGTATGTGTGTGTGTGTGTGTGTGTGTGTGTGTGCTTGCCTGCACGTGTGTGAGTGGAAAAATACCCGAAAAGATCACACAGATGAGCTTGGCATCAGATATTAAACACCATTTCTGTCATTTTGCCATTAACCATTAATTTCCTCCCTGCTGTAATACTCCGACGCACCAGATGGCGCTGCTTCTCTTTCCCCTCACACACACAAACCGGCCCTCACTGGTCCTCGGTGTCACATGACCGGATGTGCAGTTTCAAAACATTGTGCCGCAGAAGCTTCCAGTGCCCCTCTAGCTGTCCTACCATGGTTTATTTCGCTCCTAGCTAGCGTTTTATCGGCGTTTCGTGTCCCGGAGTCAGTTTTCGCGGCTCCAGCATGGCGGGGCCTCTGCTGGAGTTCGAGACCGAGATGTTCCTGGGTCTGTTCGGCTGCGACGGGCTGCTGGTGGCGGCGGAGGGGATGGGGATAGACCGCATCCTGCTGCAGTTCATGCGGGTTTACTCCGAGGAGGGCAGCCTGGTCCTCCTGCTCAACACCACCACCCCCGAACAGGTGAGCAAGGGTAACGGAAAAAGTAACTAGTTACATTTGCTCCAGTTACTGTAATCGGCAGTTTTGTTTTAGTCTGCATAGGAAAAAACGAGCTAGATTTCATCCCTCCTCCCTCCAGTTTGTCTCAGATAACACAGTATTATTTGTTTACAGTTCAAAACCAGATCAGTGAGAAATAAAAGTATAAAATATTTATAAATAAACACTTTTGGACCACAAGAGCCAATTCAGTCCAGACACTTGAGGGGACCCTGGGTAGTCAGCACCCCTATTTCCCAGCACCCCAGACTGTAATTGAGTAGATTTGTGTGCACTTGTACTTTTTGAGTATAAAGTCAGTAACTTTACTATTACTTAAGTGTGTCTTGAGAGTAGAAGTATTTTAATTCATTACTTTCTCTCTCAGGAGTATTTCACAGAGCAGCTGCGGATGGAGGGCGTGACCCACTTGCCCAGGACGGTGACCAGCGACGTCCAGAGCACGGAGCGCTACGACGTCTACACCCAGGGAGGGGTGCTGTTCGTCACCAGCAGAATCCTGGTGGTCGACTTCCTCACCGACCGCATCCCTGCACACCTCATATCAGGTCAGAAGACTGTGGCCGGGCAATCAATCATAACAGGTTTGAATCCAATGTGATATTAGTTTGGATTCAATACCAAACATACCAATCTTTCTGCACCCCCCACCCCCCCCCCCCCCAGGCATCCTGGTGTACCGGGCCCATAAGATCATCGAGTCGTGCCAGGAAGCTTTCATCCTGCGTCTGTTCAGGCAGAAGAACAAGACGGGCTTCATCAAGGCCTTCACGGACAAGGCCACCTCCTTCTCCTCCGGCTTCTGCCAGGTGGAGCGCGTCATGAGGAACCTCTTCGTCAAGAAGCTCTACCTCTGGCCCAGGTGAGATGAAGGGTAATGAAGTCTTGGTGATCAGAGTAAGGCTGCAACCATTTGACAATTTAGATTTTTTTGTCAAATGTGAAATTTGTCTTTATATTGAAATAAAAAAATGTCTTAAATTTAAGTTGGTGAAATCTAATCTGAATCTAAATTACCCTGCTATTATTGTTATTATTATTATTATTATTATTATTATTATCATCACTATTATTATTGTTATTATTATTATCATCATCGTTGTTGTTGTTGTTATTATTATTATTATTATTATTATTATTATCATCACTATTGTTATTATTATCATCATCATCATCGTTGTTGTTGTTGTTATTATTATTATTACTATTGTTGTTGTTGTTGTTGTTATTATTATTATTGTTGTTATTGTTGTTATTATTAACATTAAATGTAGCTAGCTTGCTGTTATTATATAGCGTAATTGCTGTATTACACAAGTTGTATTTAGTGATATTTTCCTGGAGTGAACGTTTTAAGCTGCTGCCTTGTGATTCCCAGTCCAATCATCTCTGTGGTCATTACAGGCGTATTGCCACAGTTAGGTCTCTAAACTGGAATGTAACACAAACGTAGTAATGCAGAATATTATTTGAGTTTGGACTCGTGTTTAAAGTCCTAGTCCTTAATATGCTGACATGTAGGTTGCAGTTATCATTGTCCCTCCCCTCCAGGTTCCAGGCGTCGGTGAACACGGCGCTGGACAGGCACAAGCCGGAGGTGGTGGAGCTCCACGTGTCGTTGACGCCGGCTATGCGGGCCATCCAGAGCTCCATCCTGGACATCATGGGCGCCTGCCTGAAGGAGCTGAAGCGCTACAACCCCAGCCTGGAGGCCGAGGACCTCTCCCTGGAGAACACACTGGGCAGCGCCTTCGAGAAGGTCCGCCGCAGTCCTGCTGGCTGTCTGTTACACCCCACTGGTCACGGGACTCCTGGAATAGCATGGGCTTTTCAAAGGGAAAGCCGGTGAATTTATTGATAGATTTTCCGGGGAAGTCATGGAGTATCAGGGAATTTTACAAAAGGGTTCATTTAAAGGAATATAACAGAACTTGTTTCACACATTATTGCATTAGATGGTCGTTTCTCCGTTCAGAGTGTTTCTAAGCTGAAAAACAACATTAACAAACTAGGAAGGAGTAAAAGTTTTGCATCAGGGCCCCAGTGGGAACCTTTGATATTGTTCCTTTACAGTAAGTCGGTTGAATCTCTTGTGTTTGAAGTGCTGTTACCTCACATCTTAACCCCCTACCCCCCAAACTAGACCATTCGTCACTACCTGGACCCCCTGTGGCACCAGCTGGGTGCGAAGACCAAGGGCCTGGTCCAGGACCTCAAGGTGCTGAGGGTCCTCCTGCTCTACCTCACTCAGTACGACTGCGTCACCTTCCTCAATCTGCTGGAGTCGCTCCGCTCCAGCCAGAAGAACTTTGGCTCCAACTCTGGTGAAGTAGATCGAATGTACTGACATACAGCAGTAGGATTGAAAAGCGAAGGGGAGCAGGCTTCACTTTTAAAGCCTTGAGTCATCATTTCACATCAGTGTGTAGTGGACTGTACCCTGAGAGGACAAAACATTAGGGCGACCCGATCTTTTCCTGACCAGGTGAAAGCTGCGATTCTTTATTGATTTCAACTATTAAATCCACTTGAGTCATGAAGGGCAGATGGAGATGAAGGTGAGGAGACGTTACAGCAGGAGGAAGGTGGTCCTAATGTTTTGTACACTCAGTGTATAGTAAGTATGTGACACCATTTCCTGACATCTGTATTTTAACAAACTATTATGCATCTATGATGACTAGTAGGAATTGCAACACTGAGTTTTGAAAGCCAGAAATCTCAACATCTGGCAAAGAAATAATTGAGTCACTGGTATTGATCATCATCACTATCAACCGCCCACACACATGTTCGAATGAATGCCTTGTGTGTTGCCTCCACCAGGGTGGCTGTTCCTGGACTCCAGTACCTCCATGTTTGTGAACGCCAGGAACCGAGTGTACCGCTTCCCTGACAGCAAGAAGAAGCTCAAAGTGGGAGCGGAGACGGTGAAGCAGAAGACCTCCGCCACAGGTAGCCGACCAGCAGATGTATGTGAAGGATTGTTGTTGTACTTGGTGGTAGTGAGGAAATGACTAAAGCGTGTGTGTGTGTGTGTGTGTGTGTGTGTGTGTGTGTGTGTGTGTGTGTGTGTGTGTGTGTGTGTGTGTGTGTGTGTGTGTGTGTGTGTGTGTGTGTGTGTGTGTGTGTGTGTTTCAGATGTGAAGAGGGAGCTGGTGCTGGAGAAGAGCCCAAAGTGGGAGGCTCTGTCTGAGGTACTGCAGGAGATTGAGAGGGAGAACAAGATTTCTCCACATGAACCAGGTTAGACGTCACAATGTTGTAACAGTCTGTTATATTTCCATGTCTATTCCATGGATTCACATAATGATGATCTTATCAAAACGTTGTTGGGTTGGGTGATTAGATGAAAGTGGAAATTCCCTCTGTTTTTAAATGACCTTGATTTCTGGACTTTAAACTACTGCTGCATGTGTACAAATCTCTTAACTGCCTAGAAAATACATTTCTGACCTGCTTTTACCAGATGAACCCTCTAGACCCCTACGGTCACCTGGGACTGGTCTAGACCCCTAAGGTCATCTGGGACTGGTCTACTCCCAGAGTTAAAACCAAAAATGGTGAGGCTGCGTTCAGTTATTATGCTACACACACCTGAACAAACTACATAAAACTACCTAAAACTAGGGTTAGGGTTAAACTAGGGTTAGGTTAAAACTAGGGTTAGGGTTAAACTAGGGTTAGGGTTAAACTAGGGTTAGGGTTAAACTAGGGTTAGGTTAAAACTAGGGTTAGGGTTAAACTAGGGTTAGGGTTAAACTAGGGTTAGGGTTAAACTAGGGTTAGGTTAAACTAGGGTTAGGTTTAAAACTAGGGTTAGGGTTAAACTAGGGTTAGGGTTAAACTAGGGTTAGGGTTAAACTAGGGTTAGGGTTAAACTAGGGTTAGGTTAAACTAGGGTTAGGTTAAACTAGGGTTAGGTTAAACTAGGGTTAGGGTTAAACTAGGGTTAGGGTTAAACTAGGGTTAGGTTAAACTAGGGTTAGGGTTAAACTAGGGTTAGGTTTAAACTAGGGTTAGGGTTAAACTAGGGTTAGGGTGCAACTTTCATGTTCTGCACCGCATCTGATGAAATTCCTGCACTTAAACTTACTTACTTTTTATTTGCTCCTTATCTATTTAAGTTATTTTACTTGATTCTACTTGATTCTGTGTTTATGTGAAGCACGTTGAAGTGCCTTTGCGTATGAAAGGTTCCTGGAAGGTATTCAGAGCCAGCTCAGCCTGGGTAGCCGAAACACAGCCAACACTTCACAGCGTCTCCACAGAGTTTCTCAGCTTGTGCTGGTTTGGTCCCATCTGCTTCCTACTGAGAACGCACTGCGACCTGATACTTGCTCATCATCGTATATGTGATGATGATTGGTTAGCGGGAGGATGTACGCAATTGCCTGTGTATCTGTCACCCCCCCCAGGTCGGGTGTTAATCTGCGGCAGTGACGACAGGACTTGTGCCCAGATCCATCAGTACATCAACCGCGGTTCTGACTGGCTGCTCAACCGACTGTACGCCCGCACCGTCGCCAAACGGGACGCTGCCGCCGGCGCTGCCTTCGAACTCGACTCGCACAGGCAGGGTAAAGGCTGGGCCAAAAAACAACCCGAGAAAGGAGCCAAGGGAAAGAAGCCTGCGCAGAAGGGAACCAAACAGGCCTCGAAGAGTAAAAACAGACCGCCGCTAACCCTGACTCAGATGGTGGGGAAGGAAGAGATGGAGGAAGCGGAAGCGTTGGGCAGCAGTGACGATGAGGACGGGCTGATGGAGGAAGAGGAAGGGGAGGAAGAACCGCTGAAGTTGGATTTGTCGTCCGACGCTTACTATGGTGTCCTGAAGGAGCCACTGACCGTCATTCACCCGCTGAAGGGCTGCACCGACCCCTACAGCTTGACGCGGGTACTGCACGAGGTGGAGCCCGGCTTCGTGGTGCTGTACGACGCCGAACTCAGCTTTGTTCGCCAACTGGAGATCTACAAAGCCAGCCGGCCGGGAAAGACGCTTAGGTTTGAAACCCGTTGTCTCTATTTCACGTGGTTTGGAAGTCGTCATTTGAAGTTGCACTCTTCTGATTGAGCTCGTGCTGACCTCTCCTTCCTCCTCCCAGGGTGTACTTCCTCATCTACGGAGGTTCGACGGAGGAACAGCGGTATCTGACAACGCTGTCGAAGGAGAAGAAAGCCTTCGAACACCTGATCAGGTCAAAAAACATTTCTGCGACACTTCAAGTAGACAGTTACTGTCAGTCACTTTTGAATGAATGTATCGTGTTGATTGGAGTTTTGTTGAAGTGCCAGATTCTCATTGGTGCTTGTGACATTGCAGGGAAAAGGCTACGATGGTGGTCCCAGAGGAGAGAGAGGGGCGAGGAGACACCAACCTGGACTTGGCTAGAAGCCTGGAGCCTGCCAACGCCACCACCAACACCCGCAAAGCAGGCACGTCTGTTTTATCCAGTACTGCTCTCTGCTGTACTAGTTTCACTGACTACTTTCATGGCTGCTGCCTTTTGAAGGGTCTAGTTTTGACATATCCGCTGCCTTCCTTTCCAAAAGGTATAAAATAAGTCCTCTTTACTAATCTATTATTTCTCTCTATGGGAAATCATGATGTATTTCCATTTCCTGTCCAATAACCAGGCGGCCAGGAGCAGCCCAAGGAGCCTTCGCGGGTCATTGTGGACATGCGTGAATTCCGCAGTGAGCTCCCGTCTTTGCTGCACCGGCGAGGGCTGGACATCGAACCCGTCACCTTAGACGTGGGTGACTACATCCTGACCTTGGATACTTGCGTAGAGCGCAAGAGCGTTAGCGATCTAATCGGCTCCTTGCAGAGCGGCCGCCTCTATACCCAGTGCCTGTCCATGACCCGGTACTACAGGAAACCGATGCTACTCATCGAGTTTGACCCGGCTAAACCATTTTCTTTAATGGCCCGGTCTGATTTCCATCAAGAGATATCGTCCAATGACATCACCTCGAAACTCACCCTACTCACCCTGCACTTCCCCCGGCTGCGTATACTCTGGTGCCCCTCCCCTCACGCCACAGCCGAGCTCTTCCAGGCACTGAAGCAAGGCCGTCCTGAACCGGACGCCGCGGCAGCACAGGCCATCACAGCCGAATCGGACACGGTGGCTGAATCGGCTGATCTCTACAACCCTGGACCTTATGACTTCCTGTTAAAAATGCCAGGGGTCAGTACTAAGAACTGCAGGGCTCTGGTTAACAACGCTGACAGTGTGGCTGATCTAGCCAAACTTAGCCAGGACAAGCTAGCAGAAATACTTGGGAATGCTAACAATGCTAAGTTGCTCTATGAGTTTCTGCATAATGTCACCAATGCCCCTGCTCCTGTGCAGAAGGGCAAATAGACACCATAAGCATGGAAATGTCTTTGGTGTGGAGTTTGTGGACTGAATTCCCATCTCTTGCATTTGTCAAGAAATGTGAACTTTGTAAATCGTGTTTTTGTACAGAATTAACTTGCATTCATTGCATGAATTGTAAAAAATAATGTTTTGTATTGTATTTGTGAAACTGGAAGATTCTTCTGGTGTTTCCAAGATGTGTAGGAATTTTTAATTACTTGGAAAACATGTAATGTTTTTATGTCCTGAACAAAGAAAGTCCTTAGCTAAAGTGATTTTATAGTACATAATTATCCCTCTATCCCAAAATAAAGCTTCCTAGAACGACCTTGAGGTTTCTTATTACCACCAAAGACCAAAAATACCTTTTCATTAGCACGCTAGCTGAAAACCAGCACACGCATGGTATTTGTTATTACTTTGACTACATACTTTGTGTTTGAGATTCTGTTTCAGCTTTAAAATGTTCATATACTTTAGGAGTTGTGTGGCTGTATTCAACTTTTTGCTCCTCTTCATACTTAAAGATATTTAATTTTTGCTCTTCTTCTTCACCATACCAATGGATGGCGGAGAGGGTCAAACACTTTTAAAGGTTCTTGAGGGGGTACTAAGAGGCCCCCTAGGAAATTTAGGAATGCTTTAATATCACTCCCTAGGAGGTTGTACAATGATGAAATATATATGGATGACTGGTTTGATCAGAGGTTTCTTGCCCCAGTAATATCTGCCCAGCCACAGTGTAAACAGTTATCCAGTTGTGTAACAAGTCGTATCTAACAGCTAAAATCAGTCAGATGGGATTCCTTAGGAAAAATCGTATCAAATGGTGGTCCTTGGTCTGGTGCACATCTCTTTGAGGGTATTTGTTAAGAAACACTTGAGGAAGCCCTGTTTTAGTGCAGAAGTGCTGACCAGCTGAGTGGACGGTGCCCCCCTGCAACGCTTCCTGTACGACAGCGTCATTACGTCACTGCATCCGAACAGATCAGTCGCAGCCATTTTACTCCGTGAAATAAACTTCGGTCTTCGGGGGAAAAAATACAGAAGACATTTCCGCTGACATTATCGGCTGAGTTGCAGTGAACCGGAGCTCAAACGGCTTGGGATTTCAAGCCTTTGCAATTTGGTAAGATCCGACAACCGGGCCGCGGTGTCTTGTTTTTAGCATGTTAGCCTGCTAGCTTAACCAAGCTAGCTAGAATGTGAGGAGGTTGTTGTTGAGCGTTCATGATGTGCAGAGAGAGCAGAGAAGGCTAGGCGAGACTACACAGATTATCACAACGGCTAGCTGACTATAACCTGTGGTGGTTGGTTAACCTTAGAAATGACGGCAACGGGAGCACTTTGCGGTCTTTCCGTTGGCGCTGCCTGCAACTCACTCACCTGTCAGATTTAAAGTAGCTAGCTATCGCTACCCCGCACCCACCGACAGCACCGCGTTGACATAAGCTGCGGTTGTGGTGGCGACCGACAGCCCTGTCACTCAGTACTTACCAAGTAAATAGTTATTGTGTAAGCAATCTGGGTGGGGTGAGGCTTAAGCTAGCTAGTTGACCGGCTAGGATGCGCGTGCAAAGCATTTGAGTAACGTTACTATTTGTTTAATGCATTTACAGTTCAGTCCAGATGCTCCCTGAATGACAGGGCATGCCCTATCTGTGCGTTGGCAGCTCCTGTTATTTAGGTAACACTGACCACGCAAGCTGTGTCATTTCGGGGGGGCAGCCGAGGCCCCTCTAGTTGATAAATGCCCCATGATGTTCTCTTCCCAATCATCCGAAGAGCGAAAAGCGTCCAGAGATGAAAGTGAGGTAGTGCTGCAACAAAATCACAACCGCTCGCTCGGTGTGTGTGAGTCATACTCGCAGACAGGATGTGGTGTTTCAGAGGCGGCTCTTTCCTAATAACAGGCTATCATTTGAGAAGTGTGAATTATTAATGGTAGTTGCTGCTGGATGGGGAAGCAATTAGCCCAGGGTCTGCTTTTCCAGTAAGCCCTGTCCCAGTTTGTTTTGCTATTATCAGCCTCCCGGTGTAGTATCGGTTTGCAGGCTTGATTCGTTTTCCACTTCTCCTGCCATCTCTTAAATGACAATGAAGCAGGATATGGTCTTGTCATCTAGACATCTAGACAAGATACTAATACTCTGTTCCAGTTTATTTTAAGTGGACATTTGTGGGAGCTACAGATTGCAGTGTGGCACATCAGACTCTACCCACAGTGAGGCTACCACTGGGGGGGTATTTATTTTGATTTGATCTAACTAGTCTATATGACATACCTACATACTCCCATTCACTGATCAATTCAGATGAATGCTGCTGAGGTTTGGCTACACAGCAGTGGAATCAGTTGAGTTTGTCCCCATGGTTTCTGCCTCCCAATCTGCAGCCTGGGATGTCATTGTTTCTTTGTGTGCTATCCTTTTGTACTATTGATTTTTAAAAGGGTCTTTCCAGTGAAGTCCACAAGCCAGCCAGGAAGGAAACAACACAACCTGCCTGTCTGCGGGAACAGAGCAGCACAGTGACTCCAGTGAATGAGCCACAGCGATGACATCATTTCTTATCTCTGGACAAAAGCAGACATTTTTGTTGGACAAGACGGTGGTCTATTTCAGGCCCAAAACTGTTGACTCAAATAGTAGTTTGGTGCTGAGCGGTTCTCATACTGTGTTTGTGTCACGCCATTTTTTAG
This sequence comes from Hoplostethus atlanticus, assembly GCA_034670405.1. Taxonomy (NCBI): domain Eukaryota; kingdom Metazoa; phylum Chordata; class Actinopteri; order Trachichthyiformes; family Trachichthyidae; genus Hoplostethus; species Hoplostethus atlanticus. The sequence goes on from JAXDDX010000047.1 coordinate 573,608, forward strand.
TACCCAAGTCTCTCTCTCTCTCTCTCTCTCTCTCTCTCTCTCTCTCTGTGATGGGGTGTGTTTATGTCCATTAACAGAGACCAGACCACCCTGACTGATGATTGTTTACTCGCTCCTAGACTAAGGTTGCCCCACCAGTTATCTCATGCTGTCAGTTGAGTGTGTGTGTGTGTGTGTGTGTGCAGATGCTTGCGGATGCTTTATCAGGCTTCAGAGCCAAGCCTGTTTGTAGTATGGTTGACCCATGACCTCGTCTCGTCAGTATGTGGCGGTGGCTAGCTCCTCTCTCTGTTTGTTCTGGGTGCAGAGCTCTGCGCCGCTAACACCACGTCAGTCTTATTCCTCTGACTGGTCGGAGAGTTACGGTGTTGTTGTTGCTGGAAACTGCCCCCCTGAGAGATTTGGTTGGAGTTTGCATGTTGTCTGAAATGTGTCAAGTCCTAAATCTTTCCCCCCACATGCAAAGCTCTGGTCTTATATGAGGCTGTATCTCATTCATTCAGCACCGTTGGCCTTGTGGTGTTTCCAGGTAGAAAGTCATAAAGCCCTGCGCCGCGTAGGGCTACACCTATATAAGGCTGTGGGCGAGAGAATAACAGCCTCGGGAGTCAGACACACCCAAACACAGTCATCGTAATGCAGAAATGTTGACTCAAACGTTTTCGTTTCTACTTCCACATCCGTGCAGCCGTTTTACTGAGGCCTCGTTTTGCCACATCAGTAGTATTTTGTGTGCAAGCTTGTAGTCGGCTCTGTCAATCAGAAGTAAAGTAACAGTAGCATCAAGCCTGACGCCAACTCCGCCAATCTGAGGTCATTTATTACAATAGTCCATGATGGCGGCACGGCAGCGCTCATGATGCAGAGATTGGATCAAAACACCATCTGACTCAAGTCTGCTGGTTAATTGCAATGCTAAAGTGCTGCATTGAGTCTATTTTTAGCCTGCATTTTATTTCCTGTGCGCTGGATGCAGTTGCTCCCTCCCTCCAAGTCTCATCCTGCAACAAAGAACCGTGCACGTTATGGAAAGGTGACATATTCAGTTTGAATGTAAGCGTGTGTGCACCCTACGCCCTATCGCTGCCCCATCTCCCGTTAAGCCCTCTGAGCCTGGTATTTGTGTGTGTTTGTGCGCGTGCACGTGTCGCCCTTTGATACAACACATGGTACTTGTTGCTCGCGCCGTTAGCAGAACGACCGAGAGCGGCACGGCGCAGCGGCCGCCATCTGGATCTGCTCTTTGATTCTGCCGGGGCAGCGCCGATGTTTACCCCACGGTGCCTCGTCAGCCATGACAGTTTGTTTGTTCCTGCCTCTCTTTCATTCCCCCCCAAATCTCTCACTCTCTTTTCTCCTTCTCTTCTTTCCCTGTGATCTGTCTGTCTTTGTTTTTCACCCTAACACATATACACACACACACACACACACACACACACACACACACACACAGCAGGTCTGTCTGTTGGAATGCTATGCTATGGCCCCTCCCTTTCCCTCTCCTCACTTTCTCACTCGCCATTGAAGTTACCTAGCAAGCTGCATCCACTTGAAGTACATCTGCTGTTACATCTAGGGTTTGACCGATATGGGCTCTCGAAGGCCGATACACATATTTTTTTTTAAAGCTTCCAATAGCCAATATGTTGTATTCAGTGTTTCCACCAGAATGTTATTCTTGTCAGGGTGGAAAAAGCTTCTGAAACATAAATGATTGATTTTTTTCTCACCCATCTACTGTCAATCAATCAGCAGATCCTTCGTCTTCTGGTAGCATTAGCAGCATTACGGGAGTAGAAAATGTGTTTCCAATCAAGACTGGGTCTCTTTCCCGCCTTGCTCACCGTCACCGTTTTCACTTACCCACAATTGATCACAATGAGTCACCAACTTATAATTAGACCCACTCATGCTGCTGTAAATATAAATAAATAATCCCTTCAGTATTAAACGTCTGACGGTCGGCTTCATCAATACAAGATCGCTGTTGATCAATGAGCTGATTATTGAACATAGTCTAGACATCATGTGTCCTGGGATCTGGCTAAAGCCTGATGCTTTTCTCTCTTAACGAAGCTTCTCCATTAAATAATGTTAGCTCTCACCCGTTAGTCCTTATTCTGCGCCCCACAACTACAGATAACAAGTCGCGCAAATACTCTCCTCCTTCTATTTATTCTATTCTGTTTACTAGTACTTTACCGGTCAATGTACTCTCTCCACTGCCGCTGTGCTTTTAAAACAGCCGTAATTAAGCCGTTACTCAGAAAAACAAAGCTTGATCTTGAAGTCCTTCAGAAGTACAGACCGATCTCAAATCTGCCGTTCCCCTCCAGGGTACGTTTTAGATCTTTCCATTCCACCGAAAACAGCCTCACCAGAGTGGTCAACGATCTCCTGTTAGCTGTCGTAGGTTGAGGCTGTCGTGTGCCATCATTTATTGTTTTCATAATGTGGTTATTGTGAAGACCTTTGTGATTTTAAGGGCTACACAAGTAACTTTAAAACAGTGTGCTTTATAGAGTCAGTTTACGGTATCATTAAAGTAGAATGTTAAAATCGGTGGAGAGAGGCTGAAATAGTGTGATACGGTCCAGTTTATTAGTTTGTTCAAAGCCTTGCAGCTGCATTTTGCACTAGCTGCAAACGGGAGAGTGATCTCTAACTTTAGAGTAGAATAGAGTAGTCTAGATGAGATGAGATAAAGGCATGGATAACATTCTCAAGGACTGCGAAGGATTGAAACAACCTTATTTTTCAGCTGCTGGAAACGGGACTGAAACACCCTCTTGACCCTCTTGAGTCTTCCAGGCTTTTAGCGCCTGGCTGATAGGTCGCCAACATTACCCTTTACAGGCCAGTATCAAAAAGGTGAACCGATATAATCAAATGGTGTAGTTCGTAAAGGAAGCACACTTCCCTAAAGAGTGCCGTTGATTGATTCTCACCCCGAGGATATCTCTCCGTGGACCGCAACGTGATGCTGCAGCACTTGGCTCATCAGTTGCCAAGAGCCTCTTGAGCTCGTCCCGCCATTGTCTCTGCATGGAGTATCCACTTCCATCGTCATAGAGACCGCTGAAGGTTTCCCTAGCAACCTGTGAGCATCAATTGTCAGCCCCCGATACAGCCTAGATTGCCAGCTACTTTTTAATCAGGCATCATTAAGTGATGCCTCGTCCGTTTCGTTGTCACCTTCAAACACTTTTGTTCACGGGCACGTCTGACTCCTAAAGGATCTCGTGGCCTGGTGTGTGTTTTCTATAGGTCTGTTTAAAGAGTTATACCTACAGGGATAAGAAATACAGTAACAATCCTTCACCTTTTCATATAAATATACTTTTACAATAGGCTTTTACACTTGCTGTTCTGAACACCTGGTGTCAGGTAGCTGTTTCCTCATCTGCCAAAATGCGTTTCCCCAAAATGTTTTATTTCCTCTTGTAGAGCTCGGCCTCGATTTCATACCAGGGAAAAAAATTACAGAATTCAAGTTTTTGTGGATTGTTTTCCACAACGCTGTGTTTTCAAATGTTTTAAACTCAAGATTACAAAGAATGAAAGCAGCCTGCCGACAGAAACTACGACAGTTCTGTAGAGAAGTTATCAGGCTATGCATTGGTCTATCAAGCGCATTTCATCTAAAATAATTTCCTTAGGGGATACAAATTTTGGCACAACATCAGGAAAAATCTGGTGCACAGGAAGTGGTGCTTTTTTTACATTTCCAGCAGCAGCAACAGCGGTTTGTCTGGAAAAAATAGAAGAAGAACTGGGTAGTTAGCATGAGCAGCGATAGCCACCGTGGCTGAACAGACAAAGAAAAGAGCGCCACCTACAGGAACTCAAACTCCATCAACAGAAGGAGAAAGACGTCACAGTACTGGACACACTGTTTGATTGACAGGTGATCTCTGGGAAGACGAGTGAAAAAAGTCCAAAAATCCCAAAACAAGAATGTCACAGGTTATCATTTGGGTTTGATCGATCGTTGGATTTGTGACATTCATGTTTGCTCCATTTTCTCCCTCCCAGGTTCGTCTCCATGGCTTAGAGCGACCGCCGGCAGCAACCAGGCCGACGTCTTGCTCCCTCCACCCCTCCTGTCCTCTTCCACTAGAGGTAAGCTTGGCCTCATCGACTGAAACACATTAGATGGTAGATTTATTAATAAATGCATATGATCGCCAAACAAGCTGTCAGTTTCCCTTCCAGTGGTTTGAACAGCCTCTTACAGGTGTACAAACACACATTGGACCCGTTTCTTGGAGTTTGTGATTCATGTTTTTCCTTATTTTACCTCTTTTTATCTGTATTTCTCAGTTAACCCCTCGTGTTAAAAGAGCCGTATGAATGACTCTGATTAGACTTGACTATCATTCAGACCAAGGGAGCCAACTTGGATCAAGTCATTCTCCTAAAACACTCCTGGGTTTGAATTACTGTATCGTCCAATCCCTATCAAACGTGGATATTATAAACCTAAATCATCTGGCGCTGAGGATATCAGACGGGAGGAATGCAGCGTTCCCTCTGCTTCCCTGGCAGGTTTCTCTCCGGCTCCTTGTTCTCAAACTTTAAAACTCTGCTTCAAGTACTTCGAGTACCTGATTCTGTATGAAATAGTATTGAAAACGTGCATTTCTATGAAAAAAGTGTCTTAGTTATTTTGGCTGGTAAAAACATCCCTCAACCACCATGATTTGGGACACTGGTTATGTTCCTTCCTTTACGACACCCTGATGAAAGCATGCAGCTGAAACACGTCTTTGGGAAAACAAATATGTGACTTACATGGAGAGAAAAGTGTTTTTTCATTCTTCCTTTATAGATTATGATGGTGTAACATGTTGAGTCAGCCAGGGAAACGAGAAGATCACCAGACTGGTTGACTGCCTCGTGTAGCCCTGGTTTAGGATGTCTCACAGGGCAACGGCAGTCAGCAACCAGCATCCACAACATGTAGATGTTTTGTAACCGAGTGGTTTCATGCCCCCCCCCCCTGTGTCCTGTTAAGTCTTTGACACTTGAAGGGAGTCCAGTGGGAAGTCAAGGCAGCTCGGCCAACAGCAACACATCAGGATGGGTAGTAAAGGCTCCTCGGCCCCTGGAGTGGATGGATGTGGGTGCTTTTGGAAACCGATAAATGGTGTTCATGTTCATACTCTGAGCAATCTGTCATCCGCTGGTTACGGGGCTATTAGGAAGCCATGGATACTAAACTGTTTGTTTTGCTCCCCGAAATGTTTCTGTTCCCCCCCCGCCCCCCGTTTGAAACCGCCACGGCGACGTCATATTTGAAATGATGAGGCCCGTCTGGACAGAAGGAACATTCATCTGCAGACTGGCGTTGTTTGAAATGATTATTTCATGTAATGGCCGACCCGGCTTGAGGGACTGAGCTCTTCCAGATGGCTGAAACCAAACGCCACCCGTAGCGCTTCACCAGTTGGGCAAAGTAGTCATACCAACATGATGGTGATTATTACTGAAGTCATCATTCTCTCTCCCTTTTCTCGTATCCTTACAGGTGTCGCCGAGACGAGCCTAAGGGACGCCGACCCCCGGGACCCCCCCTGACCCTCTCCCATCCCCTCCCCTGAGGCATGATGGAGCCCCAGGTTCCCCAGGGGCTGCTGGCACCAGAGGGGGATGCTGGGATGCTGGGTATGCTGGTGCCCAGTCCCCAGAGCGAGGCGGTGACCCACGAGATGGAGGAGCTGTCTCTGCAGCCCACGCTGAACCTGCCTCCGCTCAACGAACGCAAGAACGGTGAGAGCGAGTGGAGAGGAGCGATGTGGGACCTCCTCCTTGAGAATATGAAGGAAATGCCTGTTGGTAGGGTGTTTTGAATTACACTGTAATAGGGTAGAAAAACACCAGGCAGCAAGAGGCAGTGCAGTGGATATTGTCTTCTTCAACAACAACTCAAAGGGTCAGAAAGCCACGGATGCACCAGTGAAGAGTCCAATGTTCAGGCAAAACATTGACGCTGTCGGTGGTGTTGTGTACCTTTACTGCTCCCTGCTGCCACCAGCTTTGACACAACAACAGAAGATATAGGCTATTCCAAATAAATTAAATGAATATCTCCTACACACACAACATTAACATGTTCCTGTTGTTGTGACTCCTCGTGTCTTGCGTAACCGCTGGTCCCCACGCTCCAACCCGTCCCTGGCAGCCCTCTACTGCCAGTATCACACTCCGTATGCACGTGGCCTGCACGTTCTTAATGCACCCACACATGCTCACTCACACAGGCACGCCCTCCCTCTGTCGACCAATCGGTTTCAAGCGGAGCCTCGTAAACTCCTGATATTCCCATCCCAAGGAAGTTAGCCTCATCCCGCTAGCCAGCTCGCACACTAGCTCCTCATCACTCTCACGGTGCTGGTGTTGTTCTGGCAGGCCGTGGCGGTCCGACTCAGACGCTGATGGATGGGCAGGCGATTAGCGGGCTTTGGGAGCGGGGCTGGATCCGCTGCGGCGTCTGCCAGTTCCTAATCACGGCTTAGACGGTGACGGGAGATCAGTCAGCCGGGCCGCGGAGCCGCTGTGAGATCGATCACCTTCCTCCAGAGGAGTCTCTTCCATTAGATACAGCGATCACATGACTTGGGCTGGATGTCTGTAGGACTTTAAACAAGAACTGGTGACAGTGGAAAGATCCTGTGGAATGTCAACAGTAGTAGCACCCACTCATCATCTTGGCTTTTGTCGTTTCCCCACCAGGGAGAACACACACACACACACACACACACACACACACACACCTCTACCTCATACTTTCCACCCCGTGAGCCCTCCCCAGCCCGCAGAATCTCTTCTCCCATGTTGAGTTTTAACACTCGGGTGTTTATCCGTCTGCCGTCGGGGCAGGCCTGGTCGTCTTGGACCTCCACTTACTCTTAGAGGAGTTGAGTGTTGAGTGTCAATCAGCAGAGTCGGCTGTCGAGGGCAGAGCTGGGAGGTTGGTGTGAAAGGGAATGAGAGGCAGTAGAGGTGTTGGAGAGCAGCGAAAGCCTCTGGCAGGAGGGAGATGTCGATCAATTTATCAGTTTGGCCGATTCATTATAAACAATCAGGTTAAAGTTGATGTGGATGTCAGTCGTTTTAGAAAAATCTGGGAAAATGTTATTGCACAATATTAGTTCTCTCACCACTGACTAACTACACCAAACCTTTATCTAGTTCAGTAACTGGCTCTACTGCGCGGTAACTCCTGTTGCACTGGAGATATCTTTGGGAATGAAACCGATGGGAGCGCACGCCCTCCGCTGGCGCCCAAATCCAGGATAAGCTACAGAGTGACGTGGCGGGGGAGGGGGAGGAGCCAGACACACACACACACACGAACACACATCCAGCAAACTGGCCGTGTGTGTGTGTGTGTGTGTGTGTGTGTGTGTGAGTGTGAGTGTGACCCACCTGGAATGGGTGTAAACAGTCCAGTCGGGTCAAAGTGTGTTTGTCAGGCAGCTCAGCGTTTCAGTACGACGGGCTGGGGATCTGTATGAATCAGCTTAACCAAACATTTGAGTTTCAGTTCCTAACGTGCAGGTCTTTTGGTTTTGTGGGCCAGCCAGAAACGGGGACGTGGTTTTCTAGTTTTGAAGCTGCACTCTTGCAGATTTGAACTTGAATACCCTGTAACGTCTGTAAACTGCACACAGCTCAGGTTCACCAGCCGGTCTGTGATGCTTCATACCAAAGGACACCGGTGCTTGATGCTGATGGAGACAGTTTGGATTTCACTCTTTACGTTTTGATTTGTCACTTCCTGTGGGAGGGGAAGTGTCATTCGTACATAAAGATCTTCCCGTAGTGCAGCTTTAAAATGTTTTGTGTGTTTCTGTCACAAACCCTGTGAGGTTGAGGATGCAGTAGGTGGTCCTCCTCCGTTCTCAGATCTGTAGTCGGTGTTGACTCGGACACACCGCTGCACCTCAGGAGTTAACGGGAGCGGGTCTTGCATTTGGCTGTGTTTGGACTGCTTACAGCCAGATACATAACCCAACCCAAACTGTCTGAGAGAGAGAGAGAGAGAGAAGTGAGAGTCGGAGGGGGGAGGGGGTTGTGGCCATATGATGGAAACATAAGGGGGAGGGATAGAGAACTAGAGGGAGGGATGGAGAAGGAGAGGACGGGCCCAGTTTGGGTGATTCTCCCCGTTCAGTCGTTCCTGTTGCACACAGTGTGGACAGGGAGGATATGGCCACAGGCTGCAGCCAGACGCTAACCAGTAGCCGCTTACCTTGGGACTCCATGACCTGCTAGTGTTTGGTCCAGTGGTCGTCAGTGGCTCTCTCAGACTAACACCATGGCCTGTATGGAGGTAGGACAACCCACAGACTGCACCTGCAGGTTCAGAGCAGGTGAGCACTCCTCTTTCTGGTCCTCTGTTTGTGCACTGGTAGTTGGGGGTTAGTAGGTTAGAGAAGCAGCTAGTTGATCAATACCTCATATCCAAACACTGTCCCATCCCCTACCTGGGAGCTCAGCAGCTGAAGAGCAGGTAGGACTAGATTTTCTGAGTTTGGACAGAGTTGTGTGTCACGATGACTCCATATCATTGTTTCATCACCACATGATTCAGTTTAAAGACGATGAACTAAACGGTTGCCCAGCCCTGGGTAGGACTGACTGTTGCTCGCTGACATCTCAGCTGCAACAGGCTGTGGTAGTGATGCTACCGCAGGAGGAAATGACCTCTCGCCAAATGCTGTTCAATTTTTCCTATCGCTGGTCATTTTCACCACACCACCAGCCACTTCTGTGGCTAACCAGCCATCGTTTGGAGGTCTGACGCTATCCTACAAATCTCCTCAGCTGGTAAAATAGTGAAAGGAGTTGGTGCATTTTAGGATGGACTGCCACTAAGTTAGTTTCCTGCCCTGTTGCCACCTCTGTGTGTCGACTGGTGGAGGCTGACCCCCTACCTGCTCACTCAAGTTGCTCTGGAAAACCCTAAATAACTAAAATGAGGAAGAGAAATCTTCAGTTTGCCTTGTGGAGAGGAAGAGTCGGAGGAGGAACTGGTTGTGGTCATCTTTCAGTGTTGTGTTTTTCTCTGGGATGGGTTAGTGTCAGTGGGGGGAAAGGGTGGTGTATTGACTCAGTGGCCATTACTCACAGTAAGAACACTGCAGCTATGTGACGGGTCGGCTGCAGAGAAAACATGTGGTGTCTGGAGCCAGAGGTCTTCAGGATGACGTTACATACATGTGTTGTCAGGCCTCACGGCTAGAGGGGGATATGAGCGGTATGTGGAGGGGTGGCTCATTCTTCTTCATTTATTTTTCCTCTTGTTTTTCTCTTCTTCTTTAGCTTATTTTTATTCTTCCTCCTTTCTCTCCCTCCTACCCCTCTTCCTCTTTTTCTTCTTCCTTGTCTTGTTTTGTTTTTCCACGTTTTTGTTTTTTTTGTTCTTCTTCCTCTTCCTATTTCCTCCTTGCTTTCATAACAACTGATCTCAACTCTGTTTTTTCTCCTCCAGTTCTGCAGTTGAGGCTCCAACAGAGGCGAACCCGGGAGCAGCTGGTGGACCAGGGCATCATGCCACGTAAGTAACGGCACTGCCAGTCATCCATTACTCACTCAGTCGCCTCGACACACAGAAAAGCTTATTTAGTGTGGGTGGGCATAACAACATCAACAAAGTGGGAAACCTGGTTGGTCCTGATAGGAGTGATATAATAAACATGTTGGGTATGACCGCATCGATCTGCATCACGTCGTGTGTCAGTAACATTTTGTTTTGATGAAACTGTTTTGTCTTCTGCAGCTCTGAAGAGCCCGGCGGCTTTCCATGGGCAGATTCGCAGCTTGGAGAGAGCCAGGGTAAGGCACGCCATTTGGACATGAGCCGTTTAATGTTGAGTTTAATGTTGAGTTTAATGTTGAGTCGAGGTAGAGGGACCGCGCTGCTGGGTTGTTGAGCTGCTGGACGCGGCACAACAGATCTTCAAGACAAAGACGATGTGTGGTGAAACTTTAACATGGTTGTGATTGATGGTTTGTCTGACCGTGTCTGTTCTTCAGACGGAGAATTTCCTGAAACATAAGATCCGTAGTCGTCCAGAGAGAGCCGAGCTGGTCAGGATGCACATCCTCCAAGGTACTGATATTAACACAGTTTCAGGTAGTGATCACCTTGAACCTGTAAAGATCAGCTTATAACATGAAGTGTTTCCTTGTATACTCAGTTAGTAGTGTTAGTAGTGTTAGTAGTGTTAGTAGTGTTAGTAGTGACACCGCAGCAAGAAACTGTGATAGTGAGGGAAGCCCTATTTACCCTACAGACACCCCATATGTTAAATTACCACTTTATTGTTATAATAATGTGTCCAATTATCCAATTACATTTTTAGTACTGCAGTAGTAACAGCATAGTACTGCAGTAGTAACAGCATAGGGTTCAGAACACCGTCCAACCATCCGTGGAACTGTAAACTGCTGGAAGAAACAAGAAAACTGTGTTGCACTCTTGAAATGCATTAAATAAGCTCACATTACACATCGGAGTATCTTGATGTCTTACAACGTGCGATTGTTTCTGCAGAAACCGGAGCGGAGCCCTCCCTGCAGGCCACCCAGATGAGGCTGAAGAGGGCCCGGCTGGCGGACAACTTGAACGAGAAGCTCTCCCAGCGACCCGGCCCCATGGAGCTGGTGGAGAAGAACATCCTGCCGGTGGACTCCAGCCTCAAGGAGGCCATCATCGGTGAGGAAGGGGAAGGTGATGATGCACAGGCAAATGTTCTGGGTAAATATTGAGGAAGAGTTTGCTCTCGGTGGGCAGGCATGGATCAAAAAGGATTATTGATGGGTGTTTGGACAGAGAAGCTTTTACAGTTGGAGGAGAAAATCAATGAAAGTACACACATTTCTCTAATCAACTTTTTACTTTATTTGACTCATTATTGCACATTATTACATGCAGCTAGATAATGTTAGCTGCTACTGCTAAGCAAGCTAGCAGTGCCCAAAATGAGGAAGAGGGCTGCTGGATAACCCATAATGCAATGAGAGAGAAAAGTGGCTTATTGGATGACAGGCAGAGAGGTAGCAAGACTGAGACTGAGAACTACTCATGGTGTTTTTCCTCTTCCGTCCGTCAGTGGGCCAGGTGAACTACCCCAAGGTGTTGGATGAGGACAGCAGTGACGCCCTGTCCCCAGAGCAGCCGGCCAGCCAGGAGTCCCAGAGTTCAGTCCCCTCTCCTGGGGAGAGCAGGGTGCTGGAGACCCCCTCTCCAGCCCCAGCACTACCACTGCTACCCAACGCCATGCTGCAGGTCAGATGGAGTATTAGTAAGATCTTTGTGTATGTGCATGCAGCCTCCACTTCCTGACAGCTCACAGGACGCACTGGCAAGATGGTTTGATACAGATTTCTGTAACTTGATAACATTGTTTGATGTTGGACTTCACAGCGTTTATAAGAATTCAATGTGGTCATCGCCGATTTAGAAGTGAGTGTCCTTTTGTCACGCGTCCTCAGGCCCTTCCAGTTGTCACACAAGCAACAGACTTCCTGAATTTGTTCACCACCAATGAGCAGCCTGCCTGCCGCCCAGCTGCCACCCCCGTTCAGCCAATCACCACGGTTGCTCCCTCAAAACCTGGCCCGACGTTGGTGAAAGTAAGGGCAACGAAAATGCTTTCTTTTCATCTCTAGAAATAAGTCACTTATTATTGTAAATGTTTGAAAGGGAAAAACCTCTTGATGGTCAGAATCTCTTACCATTTCCTTCCACACCAGCAAAGCCAACCGAAGTTGCCCTCAGAGAAGAGCCGCAGTAAGAAGGGCAAGGAGCCCAAGTCCAGGGTGAAGAAGCTCAAGTACCACCAGTATGTTCCTCCAGACCAGAAGCAGGAGGCCAGCGAAGCGCCCATGGACTCGTCCTATGCCCGACTGCTGCAGCAGCAGCAGCTGTTCCTCCAGCTGCAGATCCTCAGCCAGCAGCAGCAGCACTACAACTACCAGACTATATTACCTGCACCACTCAAGTATGTTGAAAAAAACTACAACGAAACTTTATCGTATGCACCACTAAAATAATGTTGGAAAAAAATACAATTACCAGGCTGCAGAGTTTCTCTCAGCCCCAGTTAAACTATTATATCACCTGATTATATACTACCTGTATTGAGGTGTACAGACTGAAAGTATGAAAGCTTTTCCAGGATCTTTTCCACTACTGTGTTGTTCAAAATGCACCTTTCCCCTCTACAGTGTATATAAATAGGCGAGGCTTGAATCCATCCACCATTGCAGATTGTTTTTCTACCTACTCCCACCATCATTGTCTGAAAGCGCCTGAAAAGCAAAGCCAGATATTGTTGTTCTCAATGACCCAGAGGGCCATTAGCCAGTTTCCAATAACAAGCCTCCGTCTAATGACATTAATACCCAACAGGAAGCTGCCAGCTCCCTTTGAACTGTGCTCAGGTATTGTGGTTGACTGGCTTGGTTAGTGAGGCGCAGGGCACAGGAATGGACTCTCTCTCTCTCTCTCTCTCTCTCGCTCTCTCGCTCTCTCTCTCTCTCTCTCTCTCTCTCTCTCTCTCTCTCCCCAAATGATGTTGTCCAACTTCCCTCTTTCACCCACTTTGTTTTTCTCTCTCTCTGTTTCTGTCTCTTTCATGTGACAAAAAAATATGATATTGCCTCGGATGACGATGACCTCGACTTCTCTTTCATTCTTCCTGTGCCTCTTCCTCTTTCTGCCTTCCTTCCTTCAGACCGGTGGCAGAGGGTCAGAGCAACAGTGCCAGCAGCCTGCCGACGTCCATCATGGTTTCCCTGCCCACCGCCCCTCCTCCACCTCCTCTGCCTTCGGCTCCGATTCTGACTCGGCCCAGCAACTCCCTGTCCAACCGCAAGCCCGGGGTCCTGCCCGCCAACCTGGAGGAGATGAAGGTATTCAGCAATCATCCATTTAAAAGGAGGGTTTCAGAGCAGCCTGTTCAGCAGTTCAGTGAATTAAACCAACAGTCACCAGCTAAAGGGACGGCTGACAGCCCGCTCAGCTCAGAAACCAATTTGAAACCGCCTGCTAAGCTGTTCAGAAAATGAATTGTATCAGGATATTACACAGCTAGTCGTCATATGGTACAGTGGTTACCATCAGTCGTCATATATACTGACAGAAAAGTTTTCTTAAAGTAGTATAGGAATAAAAAAATATCATCACTGTTGTGTCTTTGACCAATCAGATTACTTTGGCAAAACGACACATTTTTGTAGTAATTGTAGCACTTTAGTTTTAAAGATTAGATTAATGATGACTTCATGTTTTTCCAGGTGGCCGAGCTAAAAATGGAGCTGAAGCTGCGAGGCCTCCCTGTGTCGGGAACCAAGACGGACCTGATGGAGAGGCTGAAGCCCTTCCAGGACTGCCCCAGCACCCCAGCTCCTCCCACCTTCTCCTCCGTCCCCATGGAGATCACCGGCCCCAACGCCACCCCTGCTGTACTCTTCCCTGCCCAGCATGGGGCCCCAGAGAGCATGGGCTCCCCTCCTCCAGTCTCACCCCTCACCACGGAGTCGTCCGGCCTCCAGCAGGACGTGGGGATGTATGACGCTCCCTCCGACCTGCAGGTGGCGCTGAGCCCCGGCCGAGCAGGCGCAGGGTCCTCCCCCCTCCCGCCGCCTCATGTCCCGGAGGAGAAGGACAGGAGGCTCCACGAGAAGGAGCGCCAGATCGAGGAGCTGATGAGGAAGCTGGAGCAGGAGCAGAGGCTGGTGGAAGAGCTGAAGATGCAGCTGGAGGTGGAGAAGAGGGGATGTTCTACCGCCGATCTCGCCTCGGTGGCGTCCACACTCACTTCTGTGACGACCCCCATGAACTGTGTCCCACGTGTCATGGACTCGAACGTAGTAAAACTGGAGGGCCGAGTCTCAAACCTCTCAAACTGTTCATCCCCCAACTCCATCCTAGGCTCCCGGGCTCTCACAAACCCCCTGCCAACGGTAGTGAAGCTGGAGGACCTGACCGTCTCTCCTGGCAAGCCGCTGCAGCTCCAGGCCCAGGCCCAGCAGCTCCAGGCCCAGGCCCAGCTCCTCACACAGCTCCAGGCCCAGGCCACCTCCAGCCCACAGTTAGTCCCCCAGCCCCAGAGGAGTCCCCAGCTGCAGGCCCAGTCCCAGCAGGCAGCCCCCGGCCTGCAGCAGTTCTTCATCAGCCACCAGGGCGGGGTGTCCCAGGTGCTGGGCCAGCACCAGACCCTGTTGACCACCAGAGGATCTGGGAGACAGATCCTCCTCCCAGTCTCACTGCCCAGCAACGCTGCCACAATCCAGCTGCCTACAACCACCGTCAGCCTGCAGGTGTGTTGAGAGACATATAACAGCATGTTGTCTTGGTACCTCAGGGTTTTTTTTGGGGGTTGACATTTTTTGTGGAGTTACAGGGTTGGCCCACTGAATTACGTTTCTTATACTTTGTTTTCCCTTTGAATCTCAGCCTCTGCTCCAGGCTGCGGTGTCGAATCCAGCCCCAGGCCTGGTCCAGGCCTCGGTTCCCCAGCTGCAGAGCAGTAAGAGGGAGGCGGCGTCCACCCAGCAGTTAACCAACCACAACCCGCTGCTACAGGTCAACCAACACACACCACTAGTCGCTCTTCTGTGGGAAATAGGGATTGGAATAGGGATTTCTTTGGGGATTTGCCATGGTGCCATTATAGAATCAAACCTGTGATGCATGGGCTGGTATCAAAGTCAAAATGTTGGTTTTGTGTCAACACTGCTCTCATTGTTCCCTGACAGACTTTGACAATGTGCAATAATACTCCTGCCGGTTTGGAGAACCAGACCAGGCCTGAGATGAATCCCCAGTGTTTCCTGAGGAGCTCCACAGAGACCAGGGTTTCTCCACGGGCTTCACCCAACCACAGCCTCTCCAACGGACCCCTCAATAAGGTATTTCAGTAGTGGTACTTGTAGAAATGGCTGGATGTTTTTTGAGATGACCGAAAGCAGCTACTGGAGTACAAAATAACACAGAGAGCTTGGAGGGTTTATTGTTTCCTCTCTCTCTCTCTTTCTCTCTGTAGTCTCCCTCTCCATCTCCATCCCAACCCACCTTCATCCTCCAGCCCACCTCCCTGGTTCCCCAGCCTCCCAAGACCAGGGAGCCCCCTCGCTATGAGGAGGCCGTCAAACAGAGCCGCAACCTGCACATCAACAATGTCTCACAGGTTAGACACACACACACACACACACACACACACACACAATACGCAGCATCAAAACTACAGTAGACCTTTTTTCCTAGACTGCTTCATCCTTCAGAATCCAGACAAATGTATAAATATCTGAGTCTCTTTTTAGTCGGCAGCCTTGAAGGATTGTTACGCTATTGGTCACGCAGCACCACCTCTCTTACCTGATTGGCTCTCTTGTCAGGTTCCCACGGCAACCAGCCAGCAAATGGACGACTTGTTCGACATCCTCATAGAGAGTGGAGGTAAGGCAGCACTGATACACACACACACACACACACACTGATACCAGACCCTGACACATACTCTTTAATATGAGCACGTATCCTCCCTGACCACCGCTACATGCACATTTTATTTATTCATTTAATTGTCAAATAATGTTGTATAATAACTAAAAGTAAAAGGCCATATGTAACCCAGAGGTCCCTCTACCATTGAATAGGTGGGGGGGGTTAAGAGCTTCATCAGTCTGGTTTCAGTGGAGATCTAAATCCTGTTTCAGATGCTTTTCTAGACTAAATTCTGGGGGAAATATATTTATGATTGTTTATCAGCAGCATCAATCCAAATATATCAATACATCATATATATAATATATCAATAGTAATCCATGCCTTCTCCCCTCTCCAGAGATCACTCCATTTATCCAGCAGGACCCTCGGGCGTCTCTCCCCAAGACCCTCCCAGTCATGGCCAACATCACCACCCTGCCGGTCAGCACCGTCCTCTGCAGACCGCCTCCACAGATCCAGGTGGCGCCTCCGCCCACCCTGAGCCCCTCAGCAGACCCCGGCCTGGCCAGCCTCTCCTCCCTGGCCACGGACAACCAGCTGGAGGCCTTCCTGGAGAGGACGCTGGCCGGCACCTCCCCGGCCACGGACCCGCGTACCCTGGGCCTGATGGAGGAGCTGCAGGCCCAGCTGATGGACCAGCAGCCCTACTCGCCCATGGATACGTCGGAGCTGTCCTTCTGCGACTCGTCCTCGCCCCCCTCCTCGCTCAACATGGGCCTGTCCGACCCGGCCCTGGACAATATGGAGTGGCTGGACCTCACCATGCCGCCGGGTCCTGCGGGAGCGCTCACACCTCTGGGGATCCCGACAGACTTCCTGGATACAAACGACCTGCAGCTGCACTGGGACTGATGGATGGATGGACGGATGGATGAAAGGCAAGAGAAGCATGGAGGAGAGAGGGATAGGATGGAGGACGAGATGAACAGAGAGACTGACAACAGACGAGGAAAACAGTGGCATTTCTGCTCCATATGTGTCTCAGTAGTACATCCATACCCTATAGACTTTAATACTCCCACTATACTACAGTATGAGTCACAGTACAGGCGGAGCACTGCATCAGATCAAACTACATGCAAGAATTTGCACAGCATTGGTTGAGAGGAAAGGTTTCATCACGGCTGAACAGCCAGGAAGACGTCATCACTATCATCGTAGTCAAGCCTAGGATTTGTGATAAAGAGATTTTATGATGTCATGATTTTAAGTGATAATTCACAGCAATGAGGAGACAGAGCCACAGACGGTGTGTAAAGACTGTTTAAACAACACCACTTCACTTTCAGGACAGCCTGAGTACCACCAGGCTAGATTACCTGACTGGTGTCTACAGAGCAGGACAGTCTGGCCTGGACAGCTGGCCTACAGTGAACCATACTACGGGACCTGGACCTGGTTGATTGGTTGGTCCACTGCAGCATACTGTGCCATACGAGGTTATGACAGCAGGTGGGTTCAACAAAACGATTCTGTGCCACTCTAGACAACTTCTGACCACAGACTACGTCTTGTTCTGGATTTGAAGACCACTTCAAATGGAGGATGGATTCCTACAGAAGATGTGATCTGGTCTAGGGTTTGGCCTTCAGTCCTAGACCATCCTAGTGTCTGTGCTTTATAGAAGCTTTATGGTGTTGACCATACAGCCACTGACCACCTGACCTGGGAAAGCTCCTACTTCCTGTCAAAATGCTCTCAAATACTCTGAGAAGCTGCTTGAACCTGTCTGGAGAGCTAGACAGGTCTGGAGAGCTAGACAGGTCTAGAGAGCTAGACAGGTGGAGGACGGCGGATTCAGTCGCTTTCCTTTATGATTCAGAGCCAGGCGAGCTCAGCCAATCACTGAGCAGTATCTTAAAGGGATTCCTTAACCGAAGGCTTTTATCTGAGAAGAGGTCAGTCCTCTGTTCACACTGGTCCTCTTACTACAGTAGACTGTATACATGACATGTTTCCTGACTAATCTGATGTATCAGATGAGACTGTTTTCTTCTCACCTATCACGACTCTCCAGTCGAGCTGATGAACCAATGAACTGACTCGAAGAACAAAGACTGTCAGATGATGACGAGCTCTGTGAGAACTATGCACTTAAAGAGGCGGAGAAATCTGCCGACGTGCCTCATTCACCGCAGAACAAGGAAATGTGAACTTTGCGAATCCAAGGGGATTGAAAAAACAAAACAAAACGGGCGCTAAGATCACGATCGGCGTATCGATCATATTGTGACCACGTGGCCAATTGCTCCAGAGATCCTGCAGTTATTGTCCAAGTCTATTGTATTTTGAATGTATCCTCAAAACGATTGAGAAATAAGAATATTTACAATGGCAGCTTTTTTTTTCTTGTGATAGAAAACTGACATACAACAGTGGCAAGGGAACCAATGCCAGTCTAGGAGACATGCAGTGTGTGTTGCTGCAGCGATTACAAGTTAAAGAGAAGGAGCGATTCATATCAGCTGTCCTGAAGTATCTGCACTTTGTCGTTGTGTGTGTCGGGGTCGGGAAGCGACCAGCTACCAGCCAAACGGTAAATATTGCCTGTGGCTGGTGAGTTAGTCTGCTCTACCGGTCGCTTTGTCAGGTCACCAACCGTCTGAAACTAAAGACAATGTTTGGCTGGTGAATTTTGGGACGCAGACAAAGGAGTTGGTTTCCTGCCCTTATATATGTGTGTGTGTGTTGGTGTGTGTGTGTGAATGAAGTAAGCATGTTGATTCCTGTGTGCACATGTGAATTTGTCTTCCTGTCTTTTCTGCATGTCCGTGTGTGCATGATTGTATTCATGTTTAATCCCGGGCTCTTTTCTCGGCCATCTCCCTCAAGTTGTCTGAAGATATTTGGTGAAGTTTAATATCTATAAAACCAAATCGTTTGCTGTCCAGTTCAAACTCTTACTTTGAAAAGGCTTCTGATGACTGTTTTTATCTGTGTGGTCTGGTTGGTCGAGCTGTGGCCAACGCAGTGGGGCGTGAACAGGGCATAGCTTCTCATAAGCTTGTGACACCGTGTACATGTTTTGATGGATTGCACCTTTAAAATGATTTTCTGTAGCCCCATTTGTCACGTCATGTCAAACCTAAATATTGAGTTACTGATTGAAGTATCTCAGTCCAAATACTATTCTGGCCAATACTGTATGGGATGGATGCAGTCTTTAGCACTTTGGAAAACAATCATCTTTTAGTGACATCACTACATTTGAACCACTTATGTTATTACATCCACAGGCACTAGAGGGCATGGCCTCTCCTCTGAGGCGGCTTGGTTGGACAGTTTCAGTTACAACTTTTGGTATTTCAGGGTCATTTATAACAAAAAACGTTAAATGATGCTGCTATTCTGCATTGAGACGAGGGCGTTTTTCTGCCTGTAAAATGCATATTTGCTGCATCCTTCAGCAATAACTCGGGGCCAAATTGGCCCCTGGTTCTGATTGGCTGTTGAAGACGGCAGGGCCCCTGTAGTCATTACTGCCTGTCAAAGAAATATGGTGCTGTTTTTTCCGTGGTTGCACTTGTCTTTTCAGCGAGACCTTTATCATCGGGTCACGTCAAGACGCATTAACTGGGCAGGTCTGGACGTTCCCAGATCAGATCTTGCTTGAGTAGTGATCTGATGACCTGAAACATTAATGCCAAATACTGCACATACAGTACAACATGTGCTTGTGTTGTCTCGTCTGCTTCTGAGCTGTGTTGTATCTCAGTTTTTGTACATCGCTGCAAGAGGGTTTTTTAATCCTACATAGGACGGACAGAAAGTCAGTAGTTGATTCATGCTCATCTTTATGAAGACAAGTTTGGCTTTAATAGTGGTTTTGTAGTCTGTTAGCTTTAGGGCTATCTAAGTAGATATTTTGTTGCCAAAAATGGCAGTGGAACATATTATCATGTTGAGTATCTTTTGTTAATTTCACACATTTTTTCTATTTATCACTTTTTTGAGGGATGTGTATACTTTTTTAAAAAATCTTTTTACAGCATGTATGTAAAATCTGTCAGAAGGTTTCATCTGTATATCTTTGGTTTGCAGAGTTTTTTTGTATTGTCTTTATTCTTTTCAGATCATGCGTATCAAGTCTACATGCGTATGCTGTGTATCATTTTAGAGCTGTTTTACACTTGATCATGTGACGCCACCTACCATTGGCCACTATGGTTTCTGATTGGCTGGATATACTGTACTGTATGTCTGATCCTGCCTTGATTTCTAACGTAAGAGCCTTTACTACAAAGTAATACAACCAATAAGTTGTTCCAATCAAAGCACTTCATATCTGAGTGATTCATCGGGCTTCATATCCCTAAAGAGTTGCTTGAATATCCACATATGTTAGAGGTTCATGGAGTTCACAAGCCCTTTATGATGACAAGGGGACGTCTGGGGTCCCCCAAGGAACCTTCTGGGGTTCCCCTATGATTGCAATCTGAAGAACCCCTCAAGGTTCCTAAAGCTTTTCTATCAGCTCCTTCCGTCACACAGTGTAATGAGCTGACAGATTTTGGCTTGGGCTTCCTCATAGTCACCAAGTTATTTAAGTTCAGCTCTTCTGATCCGATTTGTTCTCATCCGTCTGAGTCCAGTTCACTGTCGTACAAAACAACGTACAGAGCAGAATTTCAGAACAAAACTCTCTGTCTCTTTAAAGTAGATGCACAGATTGATGGTGGGGAGAGTAGAACCAGAGACGAGGCATTGAGGTCGTTTTCATCCCGTCGGTTGATTTGCACCCGTCTCCTCTCCACCCCACCACCACCCATGCCATGCCTCTCTCGTTGTTTGTACGCCATATGTTTTGCACATTGTGTACATATTTATATAGATGTAATGCATATTTTTATACATGTGTAACACATCCGTGGGCTCTCTCTATTTTGTAAATACTCAAAGTACTGTATGCCTTTTATGTGTCAATAAAATTTGGTGTACTGTGAAAAGCTGTCAGAATAATCCTTGTTTTTATAAAATGGATTATAAGCATGCTGTTCTCTGCCTCTCTCTAACTCTCCAACTTATTTGCATTGTTACAGCAGCATAAAGACTAATAAAACACAGTAAGTGACATTGTGTACTTAAGTTTGCATGCCATGTTGATGTTCCTAAAATTTAAATGAAATAATTCCCAAATATATTTCCATAACAGTGTGGAAACTGTTATATAACAGACCATATAGCAGGAGAATAAAACAAGATGCCACTAACAGTTTCACTTCAGGGAGAAAGCATTCGAGCTTCATCCACTCGTTCATGTTCCAGATGAACTTGACACCTTTCTGTCAGCTTGCAGCCGTGATCCGTTGTGAGAAGACGTTCTTGTCACCCTTCTCCAGCAGCACCCATAGCTAGTCCAGAAAGCTCCACGTTATTCAGACTGCAAGTCCACAACAGGCTGACCCGTATTAACGAGTTCGGTGGGAGGTTGAAACGTCAGGCAGCTTCAGAGTTTCACCTCCTTTGACTCCTGAGGCTGGTAAGACGAGACCAAGGCAGGCAAAACATCTCTGGGTGAGATTTGAAATTATCAGAGTCTTTGGACAGTTTGTAGCAGGGCTGAAGTCCACTGAGTCCAAGTCAATTCGAGTCAAGACCAGGTCCAAAGGGGGTCCAGACCAAGTCAAGACCGAGACCAGAGCAAATCGAGTCCTATTGAATACCAAAATAAGTATTACACAGTGTACATGTCTTTACAAATACAAAATAATGGTTATTATTCATTTACTACTATGAATTTGATTGTATGTATTTTTAATTTTGTTGTTTTGTTGATTTCTTTACTGAGTATTTGTATTGTTTCGTATGTATTGTTCTTACATTGTCTGAAATAAAGTCAATCAATCAATCAATCAATAGTCCCTTGAAATGTCTGTAGGCCTGGTGAGAAAAGAAACCCAGCTGGTCCACATGGAGAAAACACATCTCTGAAAATGTTTAGATGGGCGGGACAAAGTAGAGTCAACATCCAATAGGAGACAAGTCCAAGACGCCAGAAAAGCCTCCAGGTCAGAGGTGCTGGTAGGAGTGTATGTGTGACTGGCAGAGGGGGCACTGGTGGTAGACGTCCTTCAGCCGGTCGATGACGAACGGGATCAGACAGCAGCCTGCAACACACCTGTCAGGAAGAGGGTCAGGGTTATATATGGTAGGAGAGCATCGCACAACCGGAAAGGTCACAAGTTCAATCCCTGCAACAGCAAATGCCCCCCGTCGAAGTTCCCTTGAGCCAGTTTGTCATCTTAGATACCGAACATGTAAGTGCAGCTCGGCATCAAACCACAAGCTGTTTTTTTTATTAAACCACTGAATATTTCATTGCGTCTCTAGTTCAAACTCCTTGGAAAACTTCCTGAAACTTTCTACACCCAATCAGACAGGAAACAGGTTTAAGAGGACGTACCCAATTACGGAGGACAAGCAGCAAAGCATCCATATTGTTCTTCCCACTCTGCGGTGGGTTTCTGTGATGATGACCTCTCCACAGGAAGGGCACAGGACGGCGGCTGGGGTCAAAGTCAGATGGTCCACTGGTCCACAGGAGAGACGGAGGACAGTGTTACTGGACTAATAGACACATCACAGATAGTAGCTAGGACAGTCCATCCCAGATAATGTGTGTGTGTGTGTGTGTGTGTGTGTGAGTTTGTGCAACCCACCTGGAATGGGCGAAGGCAGTGTTTTTTTTGCCTCAGGTGCAGTTTCTGGTTCCGATGATGTCACTTCCTCCTCTGGAACCTGGGGAGGCTCATCATAGCTGATCACATGATGAACTTCCTCAGAGGGGCAACGTGTGTGCTTTTGATCTATATGGGATTAGGGGTATTAAAGAACGTGACGTCAGTATAACGCATCCTGAACTGAGGCTGAGGCTTGAACATGAGTGATCTTCAGTTTGGTAAAACTACTTCCCACACCTTTTGATAATCAAATTCCGTGACTTTTCCAAGACTATTCCATGACGTATCGACAATTTCCATGACCAATATTTGTCAGAGACTGAATATGAACATGTGATCTGAACGTCCCTGGTCTTATATCTGCTCCAACTATCTCTTAGGATCGAAACTATCAGGACATTTCTGATCTGGGTTTTTATTCAAAGGGAAGTGGATCAACAAGCAGCCAGGCTGAAACGTTCAACATTTCACCGGTTGGAGAAAAGAAGATCAACAACAAATTTCAATGACATTTTCCATTTTTTTTCATTTCATGATTTATCCAGGTTTTCCACGATCCTGTAAGTAAACCCAGTAAAATAAGCAAACCTAGGATGTAATACTCAATAATAGTTTTAGCTTATGGAGACTGTGTGTCTAAATGGTAACTGTACATGGCGGCGTCATCGTGGCATCGTGGCTCTACCTTGGTATAGACCGAGTTGCTTCTGCAGCACCTCCTCTTTAACCGCCAGCTCCTCCAGCTCCTTCTGGATGGCCTCCAGCTCAGATGCTGGGTCCCCGTCCTCACCGGCCCCTGGGACACCACACAGGGACATGAGCTTTACACAACAACCTGGTTATTCTTAAAGGCCGGGTCTGGAGCACAAGCAAGCAGCTGCTGCACCGTCATTGTGTAATTACTGCCGGTTTTGACTGGACTGAAGATTTGGTTTTATCAGTGTGGGAATGGATGATACGCGGTCGTAAAACACATCCTACCTATGAAGAGTTTCTTTTCTAACACGTCCTACCAGTGAAGAAAGTCTAAAAATGTGGGCCTTAAAGAAATTATTTTGTGAGATAGGAGAAAATGAAAATGTGAAGAGACCATTTGCTTCACTCGCCTTCCTCCTTGTTTTCCTCGACTCCTCTTGCCGGCTGCAGCAGAATCATGCGTCTGTTGTGAAGCTGCCATTTGCGGAGCTCAATGAGGAGCAGCGATGTGGAGCCTCCCCTCGGCTCCGGGGTCTGCTGCGTGGGGTTAGTGGACGCAGACTTGGCCTCCGTGGAGCTCTGGTGTTCTGGTTCTGGTTCTGGACTGGAGGGTCTGTCCTCCTCCAGGCTGTCTGGCTGCTCGCGGACCTGGACGGCCTCGGAGAAGGACACCATGTTCAGGTCTGGATTCTCCACCATGGTCCTGACACCGGAGGCAGTTTCAGCCAGGAATCAAGATCTCCTTGAAGCAGTCTGAACCTGAATCCTACCCGAAGCGATCTCAACCAGGAATCAAAACCAAGCAGAAACAGATGATAACCGCATTTAAACCCAGGCTGGAGTCCTGCTGCCGCAAGTCGTGCCAGATATCCATATGTCGTGTTGAAGCCTCAGAAGAACGTTTCCATTTGGTAAAACGTCACAAAAACCCTTCAGCTGTGTTGTTACGGCAAAGAGATCAGATCCTCTTCAGTCCGCTGGCTTGACTCATAATGACTTGTATGGTGGAGTACCTCTGAACAGTGTTCATAACCAAATCAATGTCGGTACATCGGTATTAAATACACAAATGAACCTGGCCATGACATCATGCTGTTTTGGTACTAAGCCAGCACATTGCCTCTTTCTCAAGGCTGCTGAGCCTATACTGTAGGTGGCTAAATAACCAGACTATCCTTTATCAATTAAAGAAATAACAAGATCTTCTCAATTCACTTCAGTTTACTGGTGTAACTAGGCGCTGAATCCCTCAATATACAGCATGAACCAATAAAGACTACAGGACAGCACTCACTGACTTTATCTATGAGTTTGTCTGATAAACGCTGAACAATAATGTCTGTCCGGAAACGTCCCTGCAGCAAATATATATACACACAGTAGTTCTGTCCTGTAATCGTTATTAATCCTTTATTAATTCCCAACTAACTACCTTTCCATCCTTCTGGTCAGAGCTCCAGCTCCTCATTAGTGGAAAATCAAATTGTGAATTTGTTGTGTTGCCATATTTATAGATGGATCAAAAGCATCTGACATGGTTGATCAGGCTCTTTGTTTCTGATATTGCTTTTGAGTTAATAAAATGTGTTTAGTTAATAAAATGTGTTTACTTAATAAAATGTGTTTAGTCAATAAAATGTGTTTAATCAATAAAATGTGTTTAGTTAATGAAATGTGTTTAGTTAATAAAATGTGTTTAATTAATAAAAGGGGTTTAGTTAATAAAATGTGTTTAGTCAATAAAATGTGTTTAGTTAATAAAATGTGTTTAATCAATAAAATGTGTTTAGTTAATAAAATGTGTTTAATCAATAAAATGTGTTTAATCAATAAAATGTGTTTAGTTAATAAAATGTGTTTAATCAATAAAATGTGTTTAATCAATAAAACGTGTTTAGTCAATAAAAGGTGTTTAGTTAATAAAATGTGTTTAATCAATAAAATGTGTTTAATCAATAAAACGTGTTTAGTCAATAAAAGGTGTTTAGTTAATAAAATGTGTTTAATCAATAAAACGTGTTTAGTCAATACAATTTCAGGAATCAAATTGTATCACATCACATCGCATCGCATCGTAATGTATCAAATATGTATTTTTATATTAACAAACTCTTCTTTTTCTGTTTTCATTTCTGTTCCTGTACACCAGGCAGACTGCTAAACAAGAGCTTATTCTTTTCACTCTTAGAGTCTTTTCATTTCAGACGTCAGAATTTAGATACATATTGTGTTATTGAGGTTAAATCATACAGCATACTGGCTTGTCCAAAGGTGGAATGTGGCAATTGGCCCATTCTGACTTCAACCAGCCACCGTAGCATCACTGAAGCCTGGAGCCAGATGATGTCTGACCTATATTCCACACACACAAAAACACTCAGTGTAGGTTGATCCTGATAAATTCACACTCCCCAATGCAACAATGACAGTGTTATTACATGAGCACACAGATAAAGGCTCTTTTTCATAACGTTTTGTTTTACGATAAGGCCATTGCCTCATCGTCTCTTATTTGAGGTAGCTGCTCATAATGAAAGGTTTATATTGCACCATTCACTGTGGAGGTTATCTGGGTCGCTCAGAGCAGGTTGTCAGAGACCAAGAAACCAGGATTCTACCTTTTTCTTGCAGGTGATTTTTATTTTGGCGAGAGAACCAAACAACAAAAGAGAGGTGTAGTTTCACCAGCTGGCCACTAGGTGTCAGGCTGTGATACCAATGGAGGAGGTCAGGCCTCCAGAGGATTATGTCTTTAGTTTACAGGACTGACGTCACCAGACCTGCAATGGCAGCCCTCCCTCCATCCCTCCATCCATCCCTCCATCCATCCCTCCATCCATCGACATACCAGCCTGAAATATTAACTAGCAGACTAAGAGCCGTACACCAGCCTCACTTACTCTCGGTCTCCTATTCTCTCTCTCTTTCTCTCTCTCTCTCTCTCTCTCTCTCTCTCTCTCATCCCATCTTCTCTTAGACATAAAGAAAGATGGAAGACCATGAGACAGACTTGGACCCCGTCCCGTCCATGTTCCCGACCTCTAGCGTGACTCTTGTGTTCCTGTTTTAAAACTCATCTTTTACTCACTCACCACAACCTGACCTCTGACCCCCTCCCCCAACCTCCCACCAACCCCCTCACACACACACACACACACACACACACACACACCTATACACTCACAGACACCATTTCTCAGCTGCTTGGTCTGTGGTGTGTGTATGTGTGTGTGTGTGTGTGATACAGATCAGGTAACAGGAAACTGTATGTGTGTGAGTGTGTGTGTGTGTGTGTGTGTGTGTGTGTGTGTGTGTGTGTGTGTGTGTGTGTGTGTGTACACCAGCTGTCAGTGTGTTAGCCACCTGGGGAGGGACACACATTCAGCATATGCAGAAATACACTCATATAAGTTACTGATGGTCTAACGCGACGCAATATTATACAGAAGCATCAAATGACAAACCATCATCAAGACATGAAGCTTCATCAGTCAGGATGAGATGGACTAAGATAACCTGGTAACTAGTAGTATAGGTAGTAGTAGTATAGTAGTATAGGTAGTTGTATAGGTAGTAGTAGTATAGTAGTATAGGTAGTTGTATAGGTAGCAGTAGTATAGATAGTAGTAGTATAGGTAGTAGTAGTATAGTAGTATAGTAGTATAGGTAGTAGTAGTATAGTAGTATAGGTAGTTGTATAGGTAGTAGTAGTATAGTAGTATAGGTAGTTGTATAGGTAGCAGTAGTATAGATAGTAGTAGTATAGGTAGTAGTAGTATAGTAGTATAGTAGTATAGGTAGTAGTAGTATAGTAGTATAGGTAGTTGTATAGGTAGTAGTAGTATAGTAGTATAGTAGTATAGGTAGTAGTAGTATAGTAGTATAGGTAGTTGTATAGGTAGTAGTAGTATAGTAGTATAGGTAGTTGTATAGGTAGTAGTAGTATAGATAGTAGTAGTATAGTAGTATAGGTAGTAGTAGTATAGTAGTATAGTAGTATTAGTAGGTAGTAGTAGTATAGTAGTATAGTAGTATTAGTAGGTAGTAGTAGTATAGTAGTATAGTAGTATTAATAGGTAGTAGTAGTATAGTAGTATTAGTAGGTAGTAGTAGTAGATGTATAACGTGACAGTCTGTCCACTAGACAGCAGATGTATAGGTAGTAGTAGTATAGTAGTATAGTAGTATTAGTAGGTAGTAGTAGTATAGTAGTATAGGTAGTTGTATAGGTAGTAGTAGTATAGATAGTAGTAGTATAGTAGTATAGGTAGTAGTAGTATAGTAGTATAGTAGTATTAGTAGGTAGTAGTAGTATAGTAGTATAGTAGTATTAGTAGGTAGTAGTAGTATAGTAGTATAGTAGTATTAATAGGTAGTAGTAGTAGATGTATAACGTTACAGTCTGTCCACTAGACAGCAGATGTATAGGTAGTAGTAGTATAGTAGTATTGTAGTATTAGTAGGTAGTAGTAGTAGTATTAGTAGGTAGTAGTAGTATAGTAGTATAGTAGTATTAGTAGGTAGTAGTAGTATAGTAGTATTAATAGGTAGTAGTAGTAGATGTATAACATGACAGTCTGTCCACTAGACAGCAGATTTATAGGTAGTAGTAGTATAGTAGTATAGTAGTATTAGTAGGTAGTAGTAGTAGATGTATAATGTGACAGTCTGTCCACTAGACAGCAGATTTATAGGTAGTAGTAGTATAGTAGTATTGTAGTATTAGTAGGTAGTAGTAGTATAGTAGTATAGTAGTATTAGTAGGTAGTAGTAGTAGATGTATAACGTGACAGTCTGTCGACTAGACAGCAGATGTATAGGTAGTAGTAGTATAGTAGTATAGTAGTATTTGTAGGTAGTAGTAGTATAGTAGTATTAGTAGGTAGTAGTAGTAGATGTATAATGTGACAGTCTGTCTACTAGACAGCAGATGTATAGGTAGTAGTAGTATAGTAGTATTTGTAGGTAGTAGTAGTATAGAAGTATAGTAGTATTAGTAGGTAGTAGTAGTAGATGTATACCGTGACAGTCTGTCTACTAGACAGCAGATGTATAGGTAGTAGTAGTATAGTAGTATTAGTAGGTAGTAGTAGTAGATGTATACCATGACAGTCTGTCCACTAGACAGCAGATGTATAGGTAGTAGTAGTATAGTAGTATAGTAGTATTAGTAGGTAGTAGTAGTAGATGTATACTGACAGTCTGTCCACTAGACAGCAGATGTATAGGTAGTAGTATAGTAGTATAGTAGTATTAGTAGGTAGTAGTAGTAGATGTATACCGTGACAGTCTGTCCACTAGACAGCAGATGTATAGGTAGTAGTAGTATAGTAGTATAGTAGTATTAGTAGGTAGTAGTAGTAGATGTATACCGTGACAGTCTGTCTACTAGACAGCAGATGTATAGGTAGTAGTAGTATAGTAGTAAAGTAGTATTAGTAGGTAGTAGTAGTAGATGTATACCGTGACAGTCTGTCCACTAGACAACAGATGTATAGGTAGTAGTAGTATAGTAGTATAGTAGTATTAGTAGGTAGTAGTAGTAGATGTATACCGTGACAGTCTGTCCACTAGACAGCAGATGTATAGGTAGTAGTAGTATAGTAGTATAGTAGTATTAGTAGGTAGTAGTAGTAGATGCATACCGTGACAGTCTGTCTACTAGACAGCAGATGTATAGGTAGTAGTAGTATAGTAGTATAGTAGTATTAGTAGGTAGTAGTAGTAGATGCATACCGTGACAGTCTGTCTACTAGACAGCAGATGTATAGGTAGTAGTAGTATAGTAGTATAGTAGTATTAGTAGGTAGTAGTAGTAGATGCATACCGTGACAGTCTGTCTACTAGACAGCAGATGTATAGGTAGTAGTAGTATAGTAGTATAGTAGTATTAGTAGGTAGTAGTAGTAGATGCATACCGTGACAGTCTGTCTACTAGACAGCAGATGTATAGGTAGTAGTAGTATAGTAGTATAGTAGTATTAGTAGGTAGTAGTAGTAGATGCATACCGTGACAGTCTGTCTACTAGACAGCAGATGTATAGGTAGTAGTAGTATAGTAGTATAGTAGTATTAGTAGGTAGTAGTAGTAGTAGATGCATACCGTGACAGTCTGTCTACTAGACAGCAGATGTTTCTTCCTCCCAGAGGACGACTCACTGATGATGAGATACAGTTGCTCGGAGGGTTGCGTCATGCCTGGATTAGCACGCGTGTGTGTGTGATTGTGTGTGTGTAAGTGTGTGTGTAAGTGTGTGTGTGAGTGTGTGTGTGTGTGAGTGTGTGTGAGTGTGTGCGCGTGGAGCTCATATCCTGGCGCTGCTTTGTTGTTGCTACATTTCTTATCAATGAATTCCTCTGTACACTTCTCTATCTCTCTCACTATGTGTGTGTGTGTGTGTGTGTGTGTGAGAGAGAGTGTGTGTGTGTGTGTGTGTGTGGTTTTGTATTTCTATACTTATGAGAACCAAATGTCCTCAGAGGACAACGGGAAGACATTTTGGCCGGTACTCGTTTTTTTAAGGGGTTAGTTTAGGGTTAGGATTTGGGATTAAGGTATAATAAAGTGAGAATTAGGATTAGATTTAGGTTAGGGAATGAATGTGGCCAATCAGGGTCCAAGTATAGAAATACAAACGTGTGTGTGTGTGTGTGATGTTCTCGTTCTCTTGTCTGAATGAAAACATTGTGAATACCACTTCCTGAGTAGCGGCTTGCAGCTGGACTCTCATATTGAGTAATAGGAGGGGAATTCACACACACGCACACACACACACACACACGCGCAAACACACGCACACACACACACACACAGTCGGTTCTCCTCGTGGTCTCAAACATGCTGTCTAAATGTGAGTGGCAGCAATGATGATGCCATCAACATGGGACAGAGGTTTTATTTGGCGGGCGGAGCAGACCACTGCACCAAGACAGAACCGAGGGGAGGAGAGGGAGGAGGAGGAGGAGAGAGTAGGGATGAGAGGAGGAGGGGGGAGGAGGAGGAGAGAGAGTAGGGATGAGAGGAGGAGAAGGAGGAGAGGCAAAGAGAGATGTGAGAGAGGATGTCAGGCACGCTGCCAGCATGCAGGTCCGACGTGAAAAACGATGCCTGCGGTTCCAGCGGCACCGGGGCGGCGATGGATACAGTCCTGCGTCGGAGACACTACATCACGCTCCCCGCCGCCGCCACATGAGTGATGCTCGGGGGCTATCGGGGCTGTACATCATCCGCTGAAACAAGAGGGTTACGCAACAGAGCTTCCCTTAAAACCCCCTGTGAAACATCGCTCAGCGGCGAAACTCAGATTAAAACCTGCGCGGGCCTGATTGTTATGCCTCGAACGCGTCACCTGCCGAGATAAATCACGGTGACGAATCGTGAGCGCTGCTGCCGCGGTGCATCTCCGCCTCAGGTCTCAGACTGCTCAGGTGAAGAGGTTCGTCGACACACGGCTTCACGCCCAGTCACTCCTGCACATTCGTATCATTACCACATCACTTTGAGACGTTAGTATAGTTACCGTAAACAAACGAGACTGTGCCACGGGGTCGGAGGGGAAATCTGCTGGATTGCACGAAACAGGAAGAGGGCGCTGTTCTTCCAAAACGCAGCTAAAGCTTTTCAAGAGTTTCTGGCAACGGCAGACGGACTGAAAGGAAGACGGAGAAATCACTTCCAACGTGTTGATCCTCTTCAGTGAAGACAAAGAACAAAACCTTTGGACCAAAGAAGCAACAGGGATTATGGGAAATGTAGTCTTAACTTTGAGAAACACTAGCAGTAACTAGCAGGCTACCAATCCTATCCACTATAGTCTCATTTATTTATGGTAATCATACCAAGGCATGTATATACATTTTTATAGTTTTCCACCTTTTCATAATACACATATTTTACGTGACCCCCATTTCCTCTATTCTTATTTACTTCCTGTTTTTTTTACTACAGTAAGTAGAAAAGCAGTGCAACTTGCTGCTGCAAGTAGAAGTAGGACACATCAATTTCCCCACCGGGGTCGTTAACACTCAACGTTCATTAACGCTCAACGTAAGAGGAAGAGGGTGAAAATATGAGCATGTCACAGTTAATGTTTAACTTTTTATTGCTCTGATGTGATCTTCTATTGTCTGAACATGAAGAAATCACGTGGCGTCTGGTCGGGTCGCCCATCCGGACCGCCGTAAAGACGCCGGATCTGAGACACAAAGGGTTAACAGCCGGATTTCTCTGTTCCTGTGTGAACTGTGATGTCCTGCCGTGTAACAACCTGCTAATTCACCTGTAAACACGTTTTATGGTTCGACTCTCCTCTCGCTCGCTTTTGAAAATGTCTCGGTCCACATTCCACTGCCTGTCTCTCTCTCTGTGTGAATGAGAGAGAGACAGACAGACAGGCAGGCAGGCAGACAGACAGACAGACAGACAGAGATCATGTGCATGGGGTAGGGCAGAATGTGGCTCTAGACTGTTGTTATTAAAATAAAGGGTGGAGCTTGTTCTATCTCTCTCTCTCTCTCTCACACACACACACACACACACACTCATAAAATATTGAGAGAACAGGGGAGAGAGAGAGGGACTGAGAAAAAGAGAGAGAGAGACTGAGAAAAAGAAAGAGGGACACACTGATGCAAAATGCTGTTATTAGGCCAGTCTGACCTGTTTCGGCAGTCCTCACACACACACACACACACACACACACACACACACACACACAATAGACTGAACACAGACCGGCCAGACCGTGCATTATGTTACAGATCGTCCAGACTGAACCGCATGATATGGGAACAGAAACAGCATGCGTCTGTCTCGGTCACTTCCCCTGGTGGTCGGTGGTGTCTCTATAGTCACACACACACACACACACACTAGTACCAGTGTGCTAGTGTGTGTGGCTGCTAGGTCCGGTGCTAATGTGTCCAGCCAGGCAGCACTGATACAACAGCGAGAGCCGAGATAAAGCCGGCTTTGTGTCCCACTTAGGATTTCGGCCACACCGCGGCTGAAGCGGCACACAGCCATTGTCATCCCAGCATCCCAGGTTCACCGCGGTCAGGGCTGGCGACACCGGGCCTGGCTGTGGCAGTGGGTATTAAAGGTAAACAAACAGAAGGTAAACAAACCAGACCATCACTACCAGCCTGTCAGCCTCTACCAGCCTCTACCAGCCTGTCAGCCTCTACCAGCCTGTCAGCCTCTACCAGCCTCTACCAGCCTCTACTCTGCATTCCACATTGAGGCCACCGGGTCGATTTGGAGGGAAATCTGCTGGATTGCTTTACGGCACAAAACAGGAAGAGGGCGCTGTTCTCCCAGCGCTAACGGAGCTAAAGATAAAGAGTTTCTGGCACCGGCAGATGGTGGAAGGAGAGAAAGGAAGATCGAAAATGACTTCCAAAATGTGTTTTTCTCCTTTCCAGTAGAGCAAAAGACGCCAGGGAGGGGATGGGGGAAGTCTTGATCTTGATATTGTTAGTCTTGATCTAACGATACTGGTGTGAGACGCTACCGATCGTTCTAACCGTGGCCTCATTCGTTCACGGTAATGATACCAGGGCATCATGACAGTGATGTATTGTTTTAAATGCTAACTGCTACGCTACACCAGAGCAGATGCTATCATCTACTATAATGCATCCAAACTAGGCGACGTTCTCAGTTTCTGTTATTGAATCCACCGCAAGACAACAGTAAACATATCATCCCCAGTGGATGATGCAGTCCCTCTCCTGGCCAATCAGAAACGATTATGTCACTTTGTTTTGACCTGCAATTGTAAGCGCCTCCTTTTGGCCAATCGGTGGTGAGATGCATCCTTCCCCCAGGTTTCATCGACATCCAGCCAGTCAGGTCTGAGATATATCTCGTGTGTCCCAATGATTTCACTGTGGCGGACAAGAGTTAACACCATGTTAAAACTATGGCTGCTGGCATTACAAAATAGTTTCCTTTTTGAGGATTGAATTGTCTGTAAAATACTGGCTGATGAATTCCAGGTGGAAAACATAAACAGAACATATATACTGTCGTGTTTTGGAATGAAACCCTTCGAATGGTGGATCTGTCGTTGTGTATCTCTGTTGTTCCCCTCCACACCTCCACACCTTCACTCTGACTCACATTCTGACTCTTTCACTCTCTAACTCACTCCCTTTCTCCTCCCAGCCACCGCCAGACAGCCAGCCGCCGCCGTGTGTCTGTGTGTGTGTGTGTGTGTGCATATGTCACCTTTGTCCCACTTCCTGCTGCTAGCTGCAGCTTGTTCAGCGCTGAGCCGGAGCCTCCACCTGTAGAGAGACAGGAGGGAGGTGAGGTGCCAGGTTACAAACGCACCCAATGTCACCCTGACCGTTACGCTCCCCTGCCCACCTCAACACAGAGCGCAGTGTCCTCTGTCTTCCCCCCCGCCTGCATACCTTATCGCCTTGTAGCCCTGGCATCCCGCCCACTTACACAGCGCTGATCTCCTAACAGTTCCTCCCTGCTAATCTAATGCCTATCATTGTACTGGCGCAATATATCCTAGCGAGCAACGCCCATATTGTTCTTTGCCTATGATGCCTACGTGCTAATCTCAACCTGCCTTTTCTCTGCCTAACCCTAACCATAAGACTTACTATTTTTATGAATGAAAAATACCTAACTTTTATTTGTTATTAAGTATTTTCACAAACTAAATATAACATACATGATATTCAAGGCATTATTCTAGACATGTAGGCCCGAAGCTGAATGAAAACAGCGAACAAGAGCGGATTTACCTAAAAAAAATCTATAAATAAAACTATGTCAAATATTCTTCTCTTTAAGATGCTACATGCAGCATTTTGTGTTACTCAAAATCAGGACCACACTTCCCATCACTTCCTGTCGCAAAGAGGATGTTGCTACTTGCCCCGCCCCCCCTTCCTCATCGTGGTGTGTTTGTTTTGAAGAGCAAGAAGAAAGAAAAGAGCCGATAGCTTTGATTGATCAGCCGATATGGATTCTGACGAGGTAAGCTAACGCCACGTTGTTCAATAGAGGAACTGGAATAAAATAGTATATTACTTGCAAAGTAAAAACAGTTCCTGTTTTTGTGCCGTAAAGCAATCCAGCAGATTTCCCACCAAATCCGACCCGGTGCCACACCCGGTGTAGAGTCTTCTGATGGTCTCGTTGTGTCTAATATTGTAAAGATTTACTGATGTTAAAATACAAGTAGCATCTTCAAGTACAACAATATACTTCTAGTAAGGACAGTAGAGATGTTACCTGTCAGTGTGTCTCCTTTTGACTTGGATACTTACGGTTATTAACGGGTATTGAATCAGGAAGGTATGGACGACTAGCGGTCCGCCATCTGTGCTGCTGCGACCCGGAGGAACAGGTTCTGGTTCTGGTGTGAAGGGGAGACAAACAGAGACGTGTCGCTCTCCGGTCAGCTAGCAGGAGTCAGCAGGCAGTTTAAAGGACAGATTAACTCTCTAGATTAATCCAGATTGGCTCTGGAAATGGATTGGAGGTTGATTGGTTGATTGGTAGATATTCTCCCTGATGGATCAGTACCGATTGGTCACAGATGCATTTCAAGCTACCTGTGAAGCTACGATGTGTTGATGACATCACAGGTTCAGGTGTTAGCTCTGTGGTTTCTGGTGTTCATACTGGCCACTAGTGAATTGAGTCTGAAGCATGGGAATAACAAAGGTGAATTCTTAGACGAAGTAATACGACCCCTTGAAGTAAGTAGAAAAGAGCGCCACCTACAGGAACTGAAACTCCATCAACAGGAAATCCAAGGAAAGAAAGATGTCACAGTACTGGACACACTGTTTGATTGACAGGTGATCTCTGGGAAGAGCAGTGAGGAACACCACAGTGAAGAACACCACAGTGAGGAACATCACAGTGAAGAACACCACAGTGAGGAACACCACAGTGAAGAACACCACAGTGAGGAAACACCACAGTGAGGAACACCACAGTGAAGAACACCACAGTGAGGAACACCACAGTGAGGAACACTACAGTGAAGAACACCGCAGTGAAGAACACCGCAGTGAGGAACACCGCAGTGAGGAACACCACAGTGAAGAACACCGCAGTGAGGAACACCGCAGTGAAGAACACCGCAGTGAGGAACACCGCAGTGAAGAACACCACAGTGAGGAACACCACAGTGAGGGACACCACAGTGAAGAACACCACAGTGAAGAACACCGCAGTGAGGAACACCGCAGTGAAGAACACCACAGTGAGGAACACCACAGTGAGGGACACCGCAGTGAGGAACACCACAGTGAGGAACACCACAGTAAGGAACACCACAGTGATGAACACCACAGTGAGGGACACCACAGTGAAGGACACCACAGTGAGGGACACCACAGTGAAGAACACCACAGTGAAGAACACCACAGTGAGGAACACCACAGTGAAGAACACCACAGTGAGGAACACCACAGTGATGAACACCACAGTAAGGGACACCACAGTGAGGAACACCACAGTGAGGAACACCACAGTGAGGGACACCACAGTGAAGAACACCACAGTGAGGCTGAGAGACAAAGATGGAGACTACCAGTTTGAACTTGTAATGTTGTTCCATGTTATGATGAGTCAAAACCTGGGTGAGGTCAATGGTGGACACAAGACTGGGCGACGCTGTGCTGCCCCGGGACAAACGGGGTGTGTGTGTGTGTGTGTGTGTGTGTGTGTGTTTGAGTTTATTGCCATTCCTGCTCCCACTTGCTCACATGTACTGCAATACCCGATGCCAAGTTGGCAGCTTTCTCATGTGCTCACTAACACACTCACAGGAACAAAAGGGTAGGCAAAGTGTCGTGCGCACACACACACACACACACACACACACACACGGATTACTGGGCACGGACCTCTTTGATTTCCTGCAGTAGAGGAAGTTGTCGGGGTGAGTTGAGGACACACCGGGAACCCTGTGACCCCTCCTTCACCACCATACCACCGGCATGTGTGTGTGTTTATGTGTGTGTGTGTGTGTGTGTGTGTACAGCTGGTGCTTGTTTGTGTTTACATCTAAGGCCAGTAAATTCAGGGAGGCGAAGGCAGAGATGGCCGCAGAGCTGAACTCCCTCTTTCAAATGCTTTTCTCTCCTTGCTCCATCTCGCCTTTCATCTCCGTCTCCTCCATCCTTCGCTCCGCCCGTCTGCCAAGCACCACTTATTTGTGAGAGAGAGGGAGAGAGAGAGAGAGAGAGAGAGAGAGAGAGAGAGAGAGAGAGAGAGAGAGAGAGAGAGAGAGAGAGAGAGAGAGAGAAGCACAAGACTTCTGGCTGGCTACGTCAGTGTATTAAATCTGCTCAGCTGAGGGCTAGCCAGGCGTGAGATTATGTTGCATCCATCTCCCCACTGTCATTATTTAACAAACTGGCTGTCTCTCTCTCTCTCTCTCTCTCACACACACACACACTCACACACACACACCCAAACGTTTTGATCAGCGGGCCAAATGACACTTACACCATGTAGATCACAACCCGCTGCCTTTCACATTGAAATGAAAAATGATGTTTTCACCTTGTTAGCCAACATAGCCTCCATATCTTCCCCTACACCTATTTCACAATAAAAGCCTAAATCTATTCATGTCAAAGTCACATTACCTTTACTTCCTGGAAAATGTTGTATTTTAAGTGGTGACTTCATGTTGTACCAGGAGGCGTACATGAAACTTCCCACCAATAACACCATCACACATAACCACCCCACCTCCGCCCCTCCCATCCTGTAAAACCTGCAACTTCTCAGCTTTCAAAGTGACGGTGACATCACGGCGTGTTCACCCCTGAAAACCCGGTTTCCTTTTCCCAAGACGCCACGGTTGCCTCCTGGTACAAATCTACTGAATTTGAAGAAGCTGGAATTTGTGCACGAAGCATTTCTCCAACTACACAACATACATTGGGCTTCTCTGCCTCCTCTTGCCATGTTTTGAACAGTCCCTCTCCACATCCTGTTTCAACCAGATAAAAACACTGAATTACAGAAGCAAGACGCCACTGAAATGTTTCCTTGTGACTTTAAGCGATCACAGATCACGTCTTGTGACATGCTGCTGTGTCTCACCACTGATAAATAGATTTAAAAACACACAGACTTGTTATATATGTTTGCACACACACACATAAAACTATAGTGAATAGGTCGACATACGATATTTATTTAGGAACACAAAAAATGATAAGTTAATTATCAGGTAGTCCACAAATATTGTGGGAATGGTATCATACAGTCAAACAAGGGGGGAAACATACATGAGAAACCATTTAGGAACAGGCCCAACTCTGATTTAACCAAATAAAGTATGGAGCATGGAAAAGGTTCAACATCAGTTTAGTCATAATAAAAGGAAACGGGTTATTTACTCCACTTATTATATCCATAATCTTCCTAGTCTTATGTTTTCTTTTAAAAAAAGACCCTCGGCTATTCAAAATATGTCTTATCTTACTCTCTCTTCCTTTATCAAATTAAAAAATAACCCCGACAGGAGAAACTAAAAAAGGGGCAGACCCTGCATCTAAAATATTGCCGTATATCAGGGTCATCCCTGAACTGTCCCCCAGCAGCGTCAATGCACCGGGGACCGGTCCGAACCAGAGACCTACATGTTGTAAAAAACCCTCTGCAGTACAGAATCTGAGGGTATATATATCTGAAAGTAGTCTGTAGTGTCCCCGAATAGCCTGCGGTGGGCTTCCCAAAGCATCCGAGCCCAAGCCGTTTGTTTCTCTTGCCGACCTAGATGCAAAATGCTTCATCCACTTTTACCTTCACTGTGAGACACTGACTAATACCATCTTAGCTGTGCAGAGAAATCAACTACTGCATTTACATTACCTTTGGGAACAAGAACCACCCCCCCCCGTCCCCCCCATCCCAGAAACCTGTCTCGGCATCATGTATGTTTGCTACAAAAGATGTTACACGTTATGAACACATCATGCAAAGTGGCAATTCTGCTTAGAAAGAGTCCAAGATGGAGTAGTCGTGTTGTTGTTGTTGTTTTTATCTGTAGCCATTTTAGCGGCGTTTGATTTGCTCTTTCCAAAGAGATCAACCTGAACAAGTCCCACCCATTTTCAAAGCCACCTCCCTTAACCTCCTTTCAAAAAACAAAACAAAAAAACAATTAGCATTATAAACTATATTATATCAAACCATGATTTTTTTCTCTTATAATAATAATAATAATACCCAAATCTGCAGAACCCGATGCAGTGGACAACTGTAGTCTGAGTCCAGGTTTAAAACGGTCAGCCTACTGCTGAAGGAAAAGCCATTGTAACGAGGATCAGTTAGCATGAGCTAAACCAGAGCGGCTGCTGCCTTTTAAGAAAAAAACATTTAAAAACATGTCCTGCGTCGTCATCGGCAACGGTTGGTTTAAGAATCCCTGATTGGCTGAAAGAAGTCAGGTGACCACCAGGTGAGGTAAGAAAAGTCCCACCTTGACGATGGGGATGAAAGTATGGAGGTGTTTCTTGTCAATGCTAGTGTGTGTGTGTGTGTGTGACTCGATTAGAAACTGACCACCTGCTCACATGCGTACACGCGTGATGAATCGATCTCGCCGCGGCGTTGCCAGTTCCTCTCTCCTCATGCAGCACAGACAGTTTCTGAACACAGAGCGCCAGCGGCAGAAAACACTGACGCTGAAACAACGAACAGAAGAAAAGAAGATCGCTGCCTCGAATGTCCTCGTCTGGATAAAACATCACAAAGAATCCTTGGGCGTGACCATTTGTTTTTTTGTTTTTTTTCAGTTCCATAATATTTCTCTTATCTATTTACTGAGAGGAAAAAAAAACTAACAAAGATTTCTGTTGCTCTCTTATTACTATGTGTGTGCGTTTCTTTTTTTTTTTCTCTTATTGACATTTGCATTGGTTTTCTCCACTTCTTAAACTGTCCACGTTGAGTTTTTCTTGGTTTGCGTAGCTTCCGTCTCTTTCCTTTCCGTCCATCCATCCACCCACGCGCCCTCAGTTTTGGGGAAAAAGAACGGAGCCCATTTCTACCCACCTCCACCCCATCCGCCCTTTCCCTCCCTCCCCCTTTTCCTCTCTCTTCCCGGGGTGGGGGGGCTGTTCAGTCCCATTCAGCCCCTCATCTCTCCGCCTCCATCGCTACGCTAGCCTTCTGCTCGGCGGCTGCGTGGGGGTTAGCGTTCACGCCCGTGGGCCAGGCGGGGCAGGGCTGCGAAGGGGGCTGCCCCTGAGTCCAGAGTCCCTGTGGGGGTTGGGGTGCGTTGGGTACGTTCGGCGGGACGCCCCAGCCGCCGACCTGGGGGGGCGGGGGCGAGGTGGCCATGGAGGCGGCCATGGGACTGCTGCCGCTGCTGAAGCTCTCGGACGCCTTCAGCCGGGAGAACATGGTCAACGCGTCTGGGAAGTTGGGGGGCGTCGCTGGTGTGTTGGCCGGGGTGCACATCTGGGAAGGAGGCAGGGAAAGAGGATGATTAATGTTGAGTCAGGGTATGAAACCCTAGAAGAAATCCTCAATAAGCAATTAAAAACATAAGAAAAACACATCCTAGTGAAAAAAACCTTTATACATGAGGTTGACAGTCCTGTTGGTCTGTGTAGTGACATCTGGTTTGTTCAGTTACAGGAACAAGATCCACCAACAACAGAATGAAAGGTACTTTACCAACAGATGATTTTTAACAGTGTAAAAGAGTTTCTGAGGGGATTTTAGGGGAATCACAGCTCCTCAGGGGACATGACCTCTGTTTATATTCACTTCCTGTTTCTTCTAGTCACCTTTGGCTGCGTACACAAACTTGATTCTCCTGAGGAATGTGGTTGGTTAGACTGGGAACAACAGCTCATCTCTCTTTGTGGACACACATACAGAAACACACACACTCACACACACACACACTCTCCTTAATCCACCCCCCCCTGCTCTGACCCGTTACGACCCTCCATTGTGCCAGCAACGTTATCATTCAGCTGCCAGCAGTTCCTTTGGTGGCGTGTACAGAGCACGCGTGAACACCCGAGCCAAAAACAACACCGGAGCGTACCACCTTGCAGGTAAGAGGCTACGTGAACAACATGTTTGGCCACTCAGAAATAGAAAGCATTCAGCAAACATCCTCCTCATCATCATCCTCCTCCTCACTCGAACAACTTCTCACACTGCTCCATGCCCGGCTACTTCCTCTACTTCCATTTGTGACCAGGAAAACAAACTATCCCAAAGGCCTGGAGTCTCAGAGGAAAGCAGGGGTGGAGCAACGCTTAACCAGGAGGCCTAAAAATAAGGCCCAGGGTCGAGGGGCGAACAGCGTGGGCTCCCAAACCACAACACAACACTAAATCACAACGCCTGAGGAGGAGAAAACAACCGAGACGTTGTGATTAAACTGGAAATTAGATCCAAGTCAAACGGTCGTGACCTCACGTCCAATTCAAACAGAATAACTTTATTAAATCTTGTGTGGCTGATTAAAGAGATCACATGGCTCTGGATCCAGCCCACATCACTACTAGACAAGCAGATCTGATCCTGATCTGGTTTTAAGGGTTACTATGAAATATGAAATAACACATTGCATATTGGGAAATAAATATTTTGCACCATTACGTTTTGTTTTTCTTTCCCACGGCTGGAATCTGGCAGCAGGCCTTAGAGAGGATGGAGCCGTCCCCCCCTCGGTCCCCAGCCCGTCCATCTTCCACCCACAACTGATAAAGTTTTAACAATATTGGTTGTTTTATTTTTTGTTGATGGTTTGTGTGGCGTCGGCGTGTTCGTTACTTCTGCTGCTTCAGGCTGCTCACTTGGTTGTTTTCTGATCAAACAACGCTCTGTTTCCTCACCCAGAATGCACTGGAAATAACCCCACAGGGGACAGCAGCCGCACTCGCGTGAATATTTGACAACTCAACGGAAAAAAAGTGAGCAGGGCGAAATGCAAAAAAGGGCGTGTTTGCCCCAAGCCAAGTTGATTTCTGACCTTGGTAACACCCCCCGACACCCCCCCCCCCTGACAATCAGATTCAGACACAAGCTGACCTATAACATCTTCTCAAGGCGATGTCATCTTAGATGTGCTGGCGACGGCACAAAGCGTTAGCGTACAAGCAGCCTTCAGAAGAATAACAGAGTGACAGCAACACCCCTCCTCCCTTGGGGGTGTAATCGGATCGCCTCGCCCCCTAAAAGTGCTGCGGTTTGCAGGTCAGCCCTCCATAAATACAGTCCTGGGTCCAGGCCGGGCAGAGCCGGACCGAGTCTCTCAGACCGGCATTGTTATGAAAGGTGAGTGTGTCCCCGGTGCCCCGACAGGAAACGCTGGCTCATGTCTCTGAGGTTTCCTGCAGTAAAGAGACACCATAGGATACTGAAGTGACCTCTACACAGTCCTTCCTGTTCTCGGCGGGCGACGGCGAAGGCTGGTGGATGGATTTCTGAAGTCTAAAGAAGAGCTAGGGTCTATGTGATTGGTGCTCAGGTAGCCTTCAGCAGACGAGGCTTTCTGCCCAGGTATGGAAGATGAAAATGCTGAGGTCTGACCTTTCAGATTGTCCACTGAGAGCTTTGCATCGGACTTACTCATCCATGAACTTGGTCATACACAGACCAGCAGGTGTAAATATCCACCTGCAGCCAGCTAACTCATGCAGGGAGGGTACACGCTACACACCGCTGTCAACCTTCAGCTCCGTAAAGACACACAGTGTCATGGTGTCATCGTCATGGTGGTACACACTGTGAAGCTCAGCGGTAGTCCAGCTCACAACGCAACATGCTCCCCTCACACTCCTCCAGTCACAACACAACACAACACACCTCTCTGTGTGTGTACGTGTGTGTGTGTGTGTGTGTGTGTGTCCCCGTGCGAGGGACCTTGGACAGACTACGACACGCAGACGGTATCGACCCACGGGGAAGAAGATCCGGGTCCAACGACACGGCAGCGGTCTTCTCTGCCAGGCTGTCTGACTGTTTACAGACACACTGCCTCAGATAAAGGCTAACGACAGACCTGCCGGTGTTAACTGCCAAAAGCCCTATTCACTAGTATTATGTGGGGACCAGGGTAGGAAGCTCATCCAGCGGCCACAGTGGCTAGTAATGGACCACTAATCATCAGTTATCACCAACTATTGTACCAACCAATGGTTAGTTAGCAGCCAAGTGGTTGGTAGAGTAGACTGAGCTGTGGTGTTCAGTTCCTACCTTGGTGGGGACGTTTTTAAGCAGTTATTACAAATGACTTCACGCCTCCAGGTAAAACTGTTCCCATGCCAATGGAGCTCAAGAGGGTTCATTTTCCTGTATTTTCTATATTTTTGTAAACACTTTGCGCTCAAACTGGAACTTGTCCTCCATCCAAGTTCAGGTGTCAGGTTTCACTGGTTGTCAACCAAAACGTCAATAGCATAACCGAACGCTAAAGACCTGCCTCGTGCCAGAGCAGAGAAAACAACGCCTACAGGGGTGAACACTCGGCAGACTTTCCTCCATGCAGATCACTGAGGAAGCAGGTTACGGTGTGTTTCCCTCTGTGTGTGTTAAGCAGCCTAGTCGCAGATTAACTCTTGCTGCACTGAAGGACGCAGGAAAACACCGCAAGGGCTGCTGGGACAGCGCATGCAGACCAAAGCTCAAATCCCATTGGCTGATAGATGGCTGATAAACTGAGGGGCACGAGTGTGAACAACAAGAGGGTTAATATTTCACATTTTCACAAGAAAATCACATGCTATGCGCACACACACACACACACACACACACACACACACACACACACCACACACACACACACACACACACACACACACACACACACACACACACACACACAATTACAGCCTCACCATCAATCCGTCCTCTAAACATTTGTTCTAGATATACAGATGGAGAGACAGGGGGAGTAGCAGGCAGCGAGAGGGAGGCTGTGTTCTAAACAGAGCCAACAGAAGGGTTGCCATGGGGACGGTTGTTATGAGGAAGGAGTACAGATCTCCTGTTGACGGGATGGGGCTGAGGCAGGGCGTCGGGCTCGCTCTGCGGTCTCGGCGGCGCGGCCCGTCCACCCTCTCTTCAAGTCTGTTTGCTGAGCCCGGGATGAGGAACGCATGGCCGGCTGGTAGCAACCACTCTAAACATGCCTGGCCTGTGGTGAGGCTCCAGAAACCTTAAACACTCCCCCATCTGTGTACATAGGGGTGTGTGTGTGTGTGTGTGTGTGTGTGTGTGTGTGTGTGTGTGTGTGTGTGTGTGTGTGTGTTTGTCCACAAACAGAGATGAGCTGGAGTTATTTCCAGTCTAACCAACTGCATTCCTCAGAAACATCAAGTCTGTGTATGTGCTGGCTTGAAAAGAGAAGCTTTCTTATCCTTGCATACTTCTGCAGAGGCTCCGGTTACATCCCGTGACCCCGGGTGACCTCCGCGTAACGTTTACATCAGCTCTCCGATCCCCGGACCGCAACGGACCACACAGTCTCACTCTTATTCATCTCATTTCAGTCACTACCAGCGACGTTTCCATCCAATTGTCAAGTGAAACAGACCTGAATTACAGAAAAAACACATCCAAGAGAAGAATGGACGGTCTTTGAAGAGCTGATCAGAATTGAGCAAGTTGTGATTGATTGATCATCTGTATATAATCCTAATTCAGATAAATACTTGGATGGAAACTCAGCTTCTGTTTCTCTCCATCATTCCCTCAACGCCGTGGATCGGAACCAACGTCTCTCTGTTTTCCCTGCCCCTTCCTTCCTTCCCTCCCTCTTCCTTCCTTCCTCCCCCCTCTCCATCCAGTGCTGCGGCGTCACAGTTCGCACATCGCATGTTGGCGCTCGCAGGACCCTGAGCCGAGACGATTTGGCCCGATGTCTCCGATCCTCGCGGGACACCGAGTTCCCAAAAAACCCCAAATCTGGCATGATCAGGGGCGCTCCGTAAACAGGAAGCGGGAGGGTTTAAGGGTTTCGC
Organism: Hoplostethus atlanticus; assembly: GCA_034670405.1. Lineage (NCBI taxonomy): Eukaryota > Metazoa > Chordata > Actinopteri > Trachichthyiformes > Trachichthyidae > Hoplostethus > Hoplostethus atlanticus. The sequence continues at coordinate 617,498 of JAXDDX010000047.1, forward strand.
AAGCAAGGGGCCCTCTGAACCACCTAGACATTTTCCATTTCAAAACACCACACTTTCTCCAAGTTCTTGACTGGATTTGAAGATGTTGGTTGGTGTTCGTTATATTGTATGCTCTTCCTGACTGGAGAATCACAAAGGTCAATTCACTCATAACTACAAAATAAAGTGTATCAAGACTGAACACGAGTTTTCCTCACATTCCCAAACCTTTAAAGACCGGAAAAACAATCAATCAGATTCACTTTCCACGCTTTTCTCCACGTTTCAGAGATATGTGTGGGAACCGTGGATTGTAGTTTTTGTTCAATATGATGCGTTCTGATGGTGACTAGACGACGTGAAAGGAAACCAGGTCATGTTACTCTACGGTTGTAATTGTACTCTTCGAGACAACAGCCCAAAATCCCCCAAACGTTTCATGACTGGGAAAATAGTTCAAGACATATGGAGTGGTTGGTGTTCGGGAAAATGTGACCATGTGACTAATGCCCAAACTTTTCAAGACTGGGAAATGATCAAATTCACTTTCCATACACACACCCCCACCACACACACACACACACACAAATGAATGAGGAATGTCTTGTCCACACCAATTACAGCACTCATGACGCGGCTGTCCAATGACAAGCCTGATTACAGCCCCACATCCCTCGTCTGGGCTATCGGCATCCCTGGTCCACCAGAGCCGTTACTGGAACTGACCTCATAACACTGGAAGGCACTTAAACCTCCAGCTGCTCGGCGGCCATCAGCAGAAGACTGTGGTTTTACTGGGCAGCTCCCAGGTGGCAATGTGTGGAACAGTGTGAAGCATCGCTGAAATAGTCCGTCGACCATCCCTGGACGGATAAAGGTTAGGAAAAAAAGCGAAGGATATGAAGACTACATCTCTTTTAACAAGCTGTTAGGGCAGGATGTGTGAGGTGGGGTGGCTTCTTGTAGGGTAGCGTTCACACCAAGTATGTTCGGAGCAGTTTATTGGGAATTTTGGGAAGTTGGGAACGTCTCGGTCAAGCGAACTGCAGTGTATTTGAGAAAGTAATCTGAACAAACTACAGGAAACAACCCCAAAACGTGTGGTTTCATGGGTATAAGGAGGCAGAGGGAAAACTTGGACTCAAGATGAGATGAAATGCCTCCTCAGGATATTAAATTACGGCAAAGTCCGCCGTGTTTAGCTTCAGTTACAGAGACTGGATTTGTCTTAACTCTGCTGCCAAAGGACGATACCAAAACTCTGTCAAACGAGATACTTGACTACACGACTTTTGTTAACAAGCCAAAGTTGACTTGTTGTTGTGTAGCGCAAACCTAATGCTATGGTTCGGACCAGAGAAAACAAACTGCAGGTGTGATCGCACCATAATGACACGGCGTGCAGCCTAAATGTTGGTAATGTAATGGTAGAGCTGATCACAAACACACACACACACACACACACACACACACACACACACACACACACACACACACACACACACACACACACAGAGATGCCCTGGCTACCAGAACGGTGTGAAAAATCAGGGTGGGAGGGCAAGACAGAGGAGGAGAAAGCCAGATATGAGGCAGACCAAGGAAAGTATCTGACGGCGAGACGGCAGGGAGCAAGAGGGGAAGAAAGATGTGAAATCGACAGAAATTGAGAGGCAGCAACGGGGAGCCGTCGGCGAAACGAGAGCCGAAACGAATTGGGAAGAGAGGTAGAAGGACAGATAGAGTGAAGGAGGGAGGAGGGAAGGCGTGGTGAGTCGAATGGAGCTGCACTAACTGTACATGATGCTGCCTGCCTATTAAATGTTTAAACAGGGAGTGTTCCTCCGGTGTGGATGCAGCCTAGCAGGTTAGCGCAACCATGACCAAATATATCATATATATATAATAATAATAATAATAATAATAATAGATGGAAGATTTTCATTCCACAGGGTATCTGCAGGTTTCAGAAAGTCAACTATAAGACTTTTTAATACCTTTTTAATGAAACCTGTAATTTAATTTATAAACCAAACTAAAGGAAGCTTTCAGGACCAACACAGCTACGATCTGACACTATAAATGGGCAGAATAAGAAGAATAACTACACAACTTTAATTGTTAAGGGACCTACAATCAGATTTTGCCTTTATTTGGAGAGAGAGACAGGAAGGATTAAGTGAGAGCAGAGGGACGACATGCGACAAAGATCCCGGGTCGAGCCACCAGGACGCCCCGAGTCCAATCGTGTTTAATAAAGCAGATATGATGCATATGGTACTAAACCATCATTACAGGGTAAATAGGGCCTCTATTAACTATCTGAGACATGTTGAGACTTTTAAGGCCTTGACTTTAGAAACCTTTTAAGGACCCAGAGATAGACTTCCAAAATAAAACTCCCAAAATTAAACCTCTGGAAAAAGTGAATGACAATTATTCCTGCAAAATCATTGATACCACAAAATGAACACAAATGACAGTAGCTGACTGGACAGGAACTTACATATTTTAGAGAGATCAGTTATTGAACTTTAGATAATTCTTGTTTTTTCAAAATAGATGTACAGCGTTTTGGAATGGAACTGTTTTACTGGAAGAACCGGTAAGACGACCCGGTGCATGTAAGCAGACTGAAACCTCCGTGATATTTCAGTCATGTGTGGAAAATGAACATTTCTTCACGCATGTACTGACAGACAGCATTAGTTCACCATCACCATATGTCACCACATCCAACACAATCTCATCGCACCTAAACCAGACGAGCGACTCTCGCTAAGATCCAGCTGACAGAGCTCGGGGGGGGGGGATGGTCAGGGTTGGGTGTTTTTTTCTTTGCCAAACTAAATGACAGGTGCTGTTGAACCTCCACCACCACCCCAGGCTGACCCCCTCACACCTACAACCCCCCACAGCAGCTGAGCCCGTGTGTGTGTGTGTGTGTGTTTATATATATTGTACACACACACATTCACATGGTGGGGTTAATGCTCCACAGAGAGTTGATCATTAGCCAGACTGTGCTCTATGTTGTTGTGTGTGTGTGTTTTGACACCTTATAAGAGAAAGAATGAGAGAAAAACAGAGAAAGAGAGAAGAAATGAATGAGAGAGAAAGAGGAAATAGATAGAAAGAGGTAGAGAGAGAGAGCAGTAGGTAGAAGAGAGGAAAATGACAAACAACAAGGTACTGTTTGACTGACTGCACTGCTCCAACCAAAGACTACAAGCCTGACAATAGGTGTACAGTAACCCACTCATATCTAGAAATGGTGACGGCTGGCGGAAGAGGCTGCCAACAGAAACTACCAGGCCAAGGGTCAACACGAGGTGCAGCAGAGCAGGACTACGATGTAAATACTCGCCACAAAAGGGGTATCTGACAGGACGTGCACACGGGTGGATGGGTCGCTGTAGTCTAACCGGTCGTGGGCGGTGCAAGAGGCGCTTTGTTGAAGTTCTGAAAAGGGCCACATATGTGGAGTGGAAATATGTATGCTGGTTTTTCCAACCCTGAGCCCCAACGTAAGCATCCAACATCTACATCTACACCAGTCTGGTTCAGGACCCAGAAGATTCGAGTGGCTCCCCAACTTATTCCTCAAATATTAATATTGAGACTGTTAGCCTTGACAATGTAAGGTATGCTGACGTAAACATCTTAGGCTGATAGGTTGGTAGCAGACTTCAGTAAATGAGCCTAAATCAGTGTTGGGTTGCAAGGGATGTATGTTTTCCAATGTGCGAGTCACCAGGGGAAATGTGAACTGGGCTACACCGATGCATCTGATGGAGGAGGAACAAAAAGGAGCAGAACTGAGAGGGAGGTATCAAACAGGAATTGGTGAGGGGTCAAAGGGCGCGAATGTTAGCAGGGAGAGCAAGAGAGATGGAGGAGACGAGGGGAGGGGGAGGCGACGACACAGGAGCAGGAGGACTAGGTAGCAGCAGTGAAGTCAGCTGATCTGAGCCTGACTGCAACGCTACCGCTAACCTGAGAAAACAGGCCAGGGAGAGACAATGTGACAACACTTTCTTTATGCAACACACAATCTGTCAGTGTGCTGCTTCTGTGTGTGTGTGTGTGTGTGTGTGTGTGTGTGTGTGTGTGTGTGTGTGTGTGTCCTCACTGACTTCAAGTATCAGTGTAAAACCCAATCTAACTCCACTGCTCATAAACACATCTGGTCCTCGCAGCCATCCCACATGGATTCCTACTCCCTGCATCCCCTGAGCCAACGTTCCTGGGTGAGTGTGTGAGAGAGAGTGTGTGAGAGAGTGTGTGAGAGAGTGTGTGAGAGAGTGTGTGAGCGTGTGTGTGTGTGTGAGAGTGTGTGTGGTTAGGGTTCTGGGAAGCGTTGCTCCTGGAAACATGCAGGGCAACACGCTGGAACATGCTGAGCACAGGCCAAGCCTCGTCAGATGTGGCTCACTGCTTGGCATGGCTGCACAGTGCACGCACACACACACACACACACACACACACACACACACACACACACACACACACACACACACACACACACACACACACACACACACACACACACACACACACACACACACACACACACACACAATTAACAGATCTAGACATGATTAAGTCTGAAATCTGAGACACATCGCTGCATGCACACCCATGGGAGCACATGCACTCACACACACTCATGAAATCACACTCACACACACACACACACACACACACACACGACGGGAGGAAATAAACTGCAGTTCACCTCATTCCGAACTTAATAAACCTCTCAAGTGATGGTCTGCAGCGGGACAGAGTGCGACTTGTTTCTGTGGCCGCAGAGACACAAAGCAGGTCTGTGTTAACTCAACGTCATTATATCTTCTACCCGAATACCTGGCATTGCCCCGCTGTTAGCCTGTTTTACCCCGCATGCCGGCCAAGTGCCCTCCCTGACTCCCTTCCTCTCATTGGTTGACCCGGCTTCTCCCCATTCATTCATTCTTCCCTCTATCAGACTACCCATGTATCCCTTATCTACTGGCTCTTCCCTCCTTCGCCATCCTTCTTTCCATCTGCGGCGCGATGATGAACGGACGGAGGTCGACAGAGTGAGAGAGGATTAAGAGCAGACAGTCGTCCAATGTTGTCACGTCGATGATTTATGACGGTAATTATACCTCTGCTCCTCTGCATGGGCACGGACACGCTTCACATCCCGGCGGGACGACCCGTATGTGTGACGAAAAGTTAGGATTGCTAAAAAAACTTGCTTGTTTTTTGAGCCACGCCCGGACACCAAAACCACATGCTTGTAGTTACCAGAAACACCCCCTCACACACACACCCATACCCCCCCCCCCCCGCCTCCTTCCCCCAGCTGGGTATTCACAGTGCCAGGAAGCAGTCTTAAAACAACGCCACGCCCACTTTTATCGCTGCCCCGCGGTGGCCAATGCTATCGCGCTACGTCACTGTATCCAGCCAGTCGGGAGGTGAACGCTGCCCCTCGTAAAAACCTGCTTTTCTTTACTTGAATGACTGACTGACTGACTGACTGACTGATCCAGGCTTGCGTGTGACGTCGGTGATGAAAGGCAATCAGAGCTCAATAAAAAAAGGTGATCAATCAAGCCGTGGGGCTGTTTGTTCATGACTCTGTGGGTTGCAGTATGTAGGCCAAGCCGGGGCGGCGTTCGGCAATTGGGGGGGGGGCGGATGTAAAAATCTCTGCAAATAGATGGATTGCATTTTACTCATTTAGCTCACGTTCTCGTTCAGACTGACTCAGAATGGATGAAACAGTAGAATAAGCTTAAATTCCTAGATCACAAACTCTGATCCTGGAACGATTATGTGAAGAAAGAAGCGCTTAGGCAGGAAATAAGAGAAATAAGAGAAATAAGAGCTGACGAGAGAGAGAGGTAGGAGGTTTTTTCACTTCAGGATAAGAGCGTTTCAAAGTAGAGGAGGAGGAAGATATGAGAGAGGATGATTCAAGAGGGAGAGGAGATTCAAGAGGGAGAGGTATTTCTTGAGAAGAGTTGGTGGTGACCTACTAAAACAGCACCTATTCAACCTGACAACCTTGTTTTCATTCCTGGGCTGCCGCACACGAAAGCCACACAAGACTTTCTTTCATGACCACGACTCGGGTAGAGATTACACAAATGCGAGGCAGCCCTCGCTGGTTTCAGTTCAGATTCAAGCTCAGTCACATGGCGCGAGGGGGGTCACATGTTCCCGGAGTCAGCGAGGCCACTTCCTGGTCTGTGGTCACATGAGGATTCATTCACTTCATTGTGGCTGGACATGCTCCACATGCAGAGATATTAATCACACACACACACACACACACACACACACACACTCTGTAGAGTCAGTGGTTTTCCTTCTCTTATTTGTAGATACACCCAGTGAACGCCCTGAAGACAGAGGCAGTAAGTTATGGTGTCAGATAAGGCTGGACCAAACGTGCCTGCCGCCCTTTTGTTTTTTAACCCCCTGGAAGTAAATTTCCCATTCATTTTCTTCTTAGACATTTCGGAAAATCCCAACATAAAGAGTTGTAAGGTTTGAACCAGACCAACCAGCTAACAGTTGAATCACCAGCTTAGAACAATAGATTCAGAGAAACATGAAAAACAAAAAAAGACAAGGGTACAAGACCATACACGTAACAACAAACGACTCATCCTATAGCATTAGTGGCGTCATCGAGTCCCTGTCCCTCATTTCCAACAGTGATACTAAATAATATGTGTTAGTATTGATTTGTACACGTTCTTCTGTTTGAAACATAACGTGGAGCGGTGCCAGTCACCCATACAGTCCGCTAGCCGATTAACGCTACCTTGTTCTGGTCTGGCTAACTAACTTTGGAGCGTTTCTATGGTTACAGCGACCCCTCTGATGGGTGGGAATTCGCTAAAGCTTGTGGGTAGTGTAGTCACGAGGAATAAAACACTTTTTCTGAACAACTAAGTAGAAATCAGAGTGACTTCTACGGGAGCATGTCGTTCCATTATCTGATAGCTCACGGTAAGTCTACCTTACACTGCTTATACTCCCAATTCACTACAGGAGAAATGAATGGGAAATTTACTACCGGAACCCAACATGTCAGCTCTATAAACAGAGAGAGAAAGAGAGAGAGAGTGTATAAGGTAGAAGTAGAGACAGGGCGCTGTGTCCTCGGCCATGCCGGCCCCCCCTCTGCTGTGAAAGGGTCCATTTTGGGTCGGTGTGAGCTTCACATCCTGCTGGAACGTGTTGCGGCGGCAGTGTTTGTATGGGCAGGGAGCGTGTGGAGCCCCAGCCTAATGCCCCTGGCCGGGCCAACAGCTACGGTGGCCCCATTCGTGATCCATCATGCAACACTGACGTGAGCTTTGGTGACGTTATTCAAAAAACACACAGAGATAGACGGACAGGCCCCACACCAAAACGTCCGCACATGCTTGCCGTACACACACACACACACACACAACAAACACAGTCTAAAATGTGTGCCTGTGCAGAGGTTGCAGCTTCTTTGCATCGGCTGCCAAAGGAGAGGCACTCCCCTGGCTGTGGGATTTCTACTAAGAGGGAATAATAATGACAAGAGCTTAAAGCTAAACCCTCCACCATTCACAACATCAGGCAGGAGGGCGCTGGCGAGGGGGCGAAGCAGCTTTTCCGTTTGATATTTAATTGGTAATCTCTCACAGGATATAAACCTCTGACACTCAATGCACACATGTTTTGGTGCATTAGCGAAGCGCAGGTAAACAGAATGAGACTTGAGGTAGTTTGACGAATGCTTTTCTACTGACTCACACAAAGACAGACGAGCAAAACTCTCAACTAAATCATCTTGTTGTGTGTTTGTCCGATAACGATGACAACTCATTTGATCATGATTTTTCTACTGCATATACAACCGCGCTTTGGTGCCAAAATAAATTTTACTGATGACAATAAAACTAACAGGGAAAGTGATTTGTTGCATCGCGTTCGGCCTCACGCGGCAATATCACACACTGCACATTATCCATAAACTAATTGACCTAAATGAAGGCGCATGCTGCCAGTCACTGCATGTCTAACACCAGTCCCCCGGGGCGTGTAACAGAAAACACCAAGGACTTGGCATTTACTACACAACTGTAACTTAACGTCGCTCATGTCCAGTCGCTAACGGGAGTCAGCTTACCCCGGGTTTACTCTACGCTGAGGAGAGAGTGACGGCGGAGAGCGAGAGTGAGAGCAAAGTGGATTAGATCTGTACACCAACCAACACTGCAGCCTGATAAGCTGCAGGGAGGCTGTACATGCAGGCCTACTGTAGTGACACACACACTCCTGCACACACAAGAATTAATAATAAATGCATACATGTAAAGCACACACACACACACACACGTAAGGTTGCATGTGCACAGATGGAAACACAATCATGTACGAACATATAACAATAATTCACCCCACACCTGCTCTGTCTTCCATTATTTGGTGTCTACAGCTATCAAGCTTGTCCACACACAGCCTGATAGCGTGTGTGACGGACGGGTAGAGACAGCGCTCGCCTAATTGTTTACCTCCTAAATTAGTTGTTTCAGGTGAGACGCTTGCTGGGCTGAATAGAGGACTGGGCTGTTATTTACAGAGCAGGTGATAAAGGAGGTCTGGATATCTCTGCTGCAATAAGGCTGTGATAAAAATCAATTGAAGCAGCTCAACCCTTTTCTACGCTGAGTGACGACACTACAGTGACTACAGCCAGGTTATAAATGTGCGCACACACGATGACGGAAATCAAATCTTCTTTCATCTCAATCTCTCTCTTCCTTCCTCCTCTCGAACAACACAAACCCAAGATGTCTACCAGTTTGGTGTGACCGTTTGACAGTCTTTGCCACACACACACAGAGTGAGCTTTCAGTGTGAGCTCCAAAACTGATCAACAATTTCGTCCTAACCCCCCCCCCCCCCCCATCAATGTCAGGCTCTTCCAGAAGGCAGCTGTTGCTGCCATGCATGCAGCTGCAAACAAAGGCTTGTGTGCTGCCAAAGTGGGCTGCTGCTGCTTTCAGACAAACCCAAATACTGCGAGTGTTTCATAATGTTCAAGCGCTGTGTGTGCAGGGGGCTCACTTCTTCCTCAGCCCTAATGCCTCCCAGTTTACTCTCCCCCAAAAGGCATGATGTGTGTCACAGCAGAAACAACCAAATGAGGCTGCAACTGCAGCAAGGGGCTGTCTGACAAGGCAGATGTCCTTTTCCTGGAAGAGACTTTTTTTTCCCCCTGTTCTCCAGAAACTAAGGGGCCCTTCCTTCCGTTTTGCGGTAGATAGAATGAAGAATGGGGAATTTCATCTCTCTCTCTCTCTCTCTCTCCCTCTCCCTCTCCTCTCTCTCTCTCTCTCCTCTCTCTCTCCTCTCTCTCTCTCTCTCTCTCTCTCTCTCTCTCTCTCTCTCTCTCTCTCTCTCTCTCTCTCTCTCTCTCTCTCTCTCTCTCTCTCTCTCTCTCCCCCCCCCCCCCCTCCCCCGCTGCTGCTGCTGCATGCCTGCCTGTGTTTATTTCTGGAAGCTCACAACATGGCCGACATGTGCTTTGTTATTGTTAGTACAACATCATCATTCTTGGCCTATACGGGCTGTTTACCGTTCCCCTCATAGCGACAGTCTGAGCTGGCGCGCGCAGCAAGAGTAACGCTGTGGTTATTGTGAAGGAACAAACAGGTTAGACAGTATCAGATAGGTAACGCGACCCCACGCACTCACCATTTGATGATGATGATGGCCGTATGGAATATTTGTTTCTTGAAAAAAGGCACTGAGGGCAGTCTACAACAAAACAAACAAAACATGAATGACATTTCACAGATAATACTGAAGAAAGGACGTGATGTTTTACACACAGGTATCAAATACACATGGGTTTTCTAAGTAAAAACCCGCACAATTCAACGAACATTTGGCGGAAAATGTGCAAAATATTCGGTTGACTGCAGACTAAACATTTATGTAGGCTAGTCGGTACAAAGCGGCGGTCATGTTTATTGCATAATAGCATTTGCCGGCCTAGCCTGTACACTGCTGTCATGTGGCGGATTATAGTATTTAATCTGGAGTAAACTCTAACTGGATATGAGAGCTGTACGCTTCCCCTCCGGCTATCCGCTCCATCTTGACGTGGAGTCGACAACAAAAAAAAAATCTTGACTTTTTAATTATCCAAAACCTGAATTACATGAGTTAAAAGTTCTGGGTTTTGGAGTGATTCGACTCAGACCACTTGATTCACGTTAAATACCGTTGAATCGGCGGTGGATGTAAACGTGAAACGCCTAAAGTGACAGACGAGTTCGAGCCAAAACTAACGGTCAGTCAGACATAAACATTAGCCATGTCGCTAGCCCTGCCTTGGTTTTTTTTTTTTTTTTTTTACCTCAAACTGCCAATGTGCCGCTTGCAAAAGCTGCTTCGCCTGGTCTGCCGCACAACCCGCCGTCAGGACGAACTGGTTGATCATGACTTGATGTTTGAGTTCATCCATTTTCGACGAAGCTTGTGTCCTACTCGCGGCTGGTACTGAAGCAGACTTTCAACTCTGTGTTTTGTTAGTTTTATACCTCTCGCTTTCGCTGCCTCAGTCGTCCACCATTACAGCCGGTTGAGCAAACACAAATATTTACTGTAGGAGCGGTAGTGGAAGGAGCACTGCGTGATTGACAGGAGCGGGCAGCCAATGGGGTGAGAGCGTCGCCGGTGGGATTTGTATGCTGCAAAATGAGGGTCTCGGAATCGGGGCGTCTTTGGTCGTTTGATGCGGGATTAACTTGATATTTATGACACGTAAAATGCGAAGGATTTATAGCTGTGAATGTCTTCTACGGTATAGCGCACACGTGCAGTTCAAATCCATACACAGAGAGTATATATCCACTCGAGGGATCGCTGAAACGGTTTGTTTTGGACTACAAGTTCCGTGAGCACGCGCTTTGTTTGCGAAGTTCTAGAAGGCAGAATTTTTGTGAATGACGGGCGCTCTCGTCCAATTCCCAGGCGCGCTGTGTCACTATCTTGCCAAATATGGTAAACAAATCCACCGTCGCCAATTGCATCGCTCGGAGTTACATTAGGGGACAGCCGGCTGCCGCGGTGTGTTCGGGGAACGTCCGGAGGCGTCGGGTCTGCGCAGCTCGCGTTATAAAGACACGTTATTCTCTCAACGCTGTATCCTGTTATTGCCGTAGCTCATCTAGACACCTCGGCGCGGACTACGGCGGTACTGCGTGTGCATTTCTCTCTTATGGATGTTAATAACGTACCCAGTGGAAGTTTGGTTATTAATGATAATCATAACGGGAAATTCACTCGTCAGAGGTCAGAGGTCAGCGACAGAAGTAGGGTTTCAGTTGCTTAGGGAGGTTTGCCAACTGGGGGGTTGAAAGGAATGTGTCTCCATCTGGCCATAGAGACATGTAACAAAGACTTAGTTAGCCTATAATTAGCAATTACTGAAGTTAACGAGCACATAAACATAAACAATGATGATTAAGCAAAGTAAACAATAAACAATGATTAAGCAAAGTAGGTAGGCTTGGTACAAGTAGAATAGAATAGAAACTGTTCATCAGCCAAAGTTTTAACGTACAGTAATGGGTGTTAGTTATTAGAATAGAATAGAACAGAGTCATACTGAGATTATTTTTAAGTGCACCTTGGCTACTAGACTTTAAAACACAATGACTATTAGAGGCACTGTCACTCTCAGGTGGCCCTCAATGACAATAAACCTATTGCTTTGCCATTTAGAAGTACTGAAGTGGACTATAGTGAAAGGAAATATCTAATAAAGCAGCAGTCATGGGTCAGACTGTGTAAAAGGAGCCCTCTGACATCCACACACCGCTCAGAATTATGGGTAACTGATACGGTAAACACCCTTTTATCAGCAGCATGTTTGTAGCTATAGTAGAGTGTGAGAGTGTGTGTGAGAGATAAACAGAGAGAGAGAAAGAGAGAGGGGATAGAGCCACCTGCTGGTGATACACGTCACCTGAAGAAATATCAACATCAACCGTAAAGCTGGTTGAAGTCGGGGGTCCTTGTCTGGTTGAAGTTGGGGTCCTTGTCTGGTTGAAGTCGGGGTCCTTGTCTGGTTGACGTCGGGGTCCTTGTCTGGTTGAAGTTGGGGTCCTTGTCTGGTTGAAGTTGGGGTCCTTGTCTGGTTGACGTCAGGGTCCTTGTCTGGTTGAAGTTGGGGTCCTTGTCTGGTTGAAGTTGGGGTCCTTGTCTGGTTGAAGTCGGGGTCCTTGTCTGGTTGACGTCAGGGTCCTTGTCTGGTTGAAGTTGGGGTCCTTGTCTGGTTGAAGTCGGGGTCCTTGTCTGGTTGACGTCAGGGTCCTTGTCTGGTTGACGTCGGGGTCCTTGTCTGGTTGACGTCAGGGTCCTTGTCTGGTTGAAGTTGGGGTCCTTGTCATCCAACGCAATAACATCAGATTTTCACATCACACTAAAGCCTGAGAGATTTCCAGTGTAGGTGTATATTCCACGTCTAGTACGACCTTTGACTTGCTTACTCTACTCTATTGCTCTGGTCCTTGGGAGTCCGTTCGGTCTGGTAAGGTACGGACACTCGCTGTAGCTCAGCCAGAGACAGTCCAGATTTGATCGTGTAGTTTGTTAGCATTATAATGGAAAGCAGATATCAAGCCAAAATTGCCAGAATTTATGTGGAAGAAATTAAAACAAAACACTTCAGGACCGATGCTCCTTTAAGGTGTGCACGATAGTTTTAGTGACCTACGTCTAGTAATTGATCATATTGTCTAAATAATAGTATCTTGTCCGCTCCACTAATATAACTTAGCTGATATAAGCAGGTTGGTGGGAGGGACTTTGACGGCCCTGCAAAGGTCAGCGATACACAACTATAACAAGGAATCCCCACCGGTGCAACAGGCCGGCTGTCCACCCTCTGTCACCCCAGTAAAGGTACTGTAGCCGTACTGTATGTGTGCTCAGTTCCTCTTGAGGGACAGCGGGGAGCCTGGCAACAATAAGAGCAGCTGTTCAAACATTTGCCTGTTTCACCAACAAGCCCTTTGTCAAGAACCCGAGCAAACCTGGAGGCATTTTTAAGGTCGAGGCTCTCTGGCGGGATGCAACAGCTGGCCTCAACGTTTCTGCAGCGGCGCAGGGGTTGCAATGCATGCGGCCCACATCTCCTATAAAATGACCTCTGTTCGTGCCTTCTCCCTTCAACCCCAGAGTTGTTTGGTGGCCATGACTGCTACAGTCTGCATTATTCAACTTATGCCAGATGTTGGTTTTCTTCAGAGAATGCAGATTTGGCAGCCACGTTGCTTATGTAGCCCACATGTGCTGACAACGGAGACCATGGCAGCCCACGCGGTTGGGGTGAAGTTGAGTGCAGTGAATTCCAAATTGCCATGTGGTGGATTTTCAGTGGGGCATACATGTATGTGACCATCAAGGTGCAAACAGTCCATCGATCAAACATCGGAACTTCACTCCTCTATAACTATGTGTGAGCAAACGTCACCATCTATCTATGTGTTTGACCTGTGATGGACTGGCGACGTATCCCTTGCCTTCCGCCCAATGCATGCTGGGATAGGCTCCAGCACCCAGGAATAAATGGGTATAGTAAATGGATGGATGTCTGTTGTCTAGTGAGCCCTATCTAATTGAGGAAAGCAAGTAAAAGTTCTATTATTATGGAAATGTAACTTTAACTACAAATCTTCACACTTTAGTTGCAAACTCCCACAATGCTCTACACGTCTTGCACTTGTGGGACGGTACAGAATCTTGTGGGAAGAGCTGATCTTCTTTTTTTAACTTCTATCAGTGGACAGAAACACGCACCAGCACATCTTTACCATGAAAACCAGCAGGGGGAAGAAGGCGGTGCCCCCGATAAAAGGCACCCAGGGGCCTTGCAGCCTCGAGGGATTCACTGACCTGCTCAAGTGCACTGCCACAGGGATGGATCACTGCTTTGACCTGGCTATGGGATGTCTCTTTAAAGTCCTCCTCCAGTATCACCCCTTTTCACCCCGTCTGAACCTCTCAGAATTAAGCATTATAAAAAGTGGCGTCTGATTATTTCCACCAATCACAGTCCTGGTCAAAACGAGACTCAGGTGTGCCAGAGTGGGGCCAATCATTTATTGGTCTAATCTCTCACACCTCCCCTCAGTGAAAGAGTCGTTTTACCATGAAACACTGAAAGACCCCCTGCGGTCTACCTGCAGTACAGCATTCGTCCACAGAGCGGCAGTGTGTCCCCGTGAGTGGCGCACCCTCAGTGATACACTTCTATGTGACAGTGATTATGAAACAGGGTAACAATACCAACAGACATGCTATAATAGTCTGTTCTGTTCTGTGTAACTCAGTGGGTGGGTCATAGCGCTAACCCTGCTAGGTTTCTCCTTTCTGTTACACTAACTGCTCTATAATAAACCCTTCTCAGTCTCGCGCCTCTTAGCTCTGTGGTCATATTATGGTCGCAGGAATATTGTAAAAACCCTAACTCTGACCTTTACTATCCTTATGTGTGCTTGCTGGTATTTCATATAGGTTTTGTAAGTGGCTTGGGAGAGGAGCCTCAGCTAAATGTCTAAAATGTAGAATGTGAATGATAAGCTATCCATACTGGCCTGTTTGTCAAAGTCCGCCTACACGGCCTGATGAGCTACACATGTCACGCACCAACATTATCATCCGGTATATGGACGTGTGCAAATGAAGGCATGTTGGTCGGTTGGTTTCGTAAAAAGGTGCAAAAGTGCGCTGCAAAAGTGCGGGACCTGTGGCGCGACTTTTTCGGCGCCAGTCGGGGGGCCGTGACGCGCACTGCGGCGGTCACATTTCAGCCGGTTTCCGGGACGCTTCCACAGAGAAGAAAGAGCTTATAGGCGGAGAGGCGTGGAGGAACTGGCTGGTCTTATTGCCGTCATTGTGCCTCTATTGTGGTGCAGTCATTCGCCTCAACACTGAACATTCACTTGAGTGCTCCTCATATGCCCCCCCCCCCTCCTGCGTGCTCTGGTGTGTGTGTGTGTGTGTGTGTTTGAGAGAGAGAGAGAGAGAGAGTGCACGCGCGTGAGTTTGAGAGAGTGTGTAAGAGAGAGTGTATGTGTGTGTGTGTGTGTGTGTGAGCGAGACAGAGTATGTGTTGCGCGTGTGTGTGAGAGCGAGATACTCAAGTGAAACCTGGAGAAACAAGGACAGGGGAGCCAACCAATCACAGACCTCCTAGGCGTTTAAAGGGATGGTGGGCCGTCTCTCCGGCTTTATGAGCGATTATTTTACAACCGCCACACATTCTGACGTTTTCATACGAGACCCACTGAAACTCCAACACGACCGATTCGGCTACCGGACCTTCTGGATGTGGACTAGGTCGAAATGGATGTAGCCTAAGCGGCGTTTTTCTCCCTCTTTCGGACTTGCCCTCCCTCCCTCCTTCCCTCCCCACCCCGCTGCACTTGTTGCGCAGAGAGGAGATGCGCCGCTGAGTCCTTGGAGAGGAGAGCAGGGACGGACCGGCCGCTGCAACAGGTGCACACACGCAGCATCACCTCGCGCACACACCGGAGGTAGGGACATCTTGGATCATTTGGCAATTTCTTGGGGATTTTTTAAAGCTCCTAGTGAATTATTCGACCGAATTATATTCCACCTATTCGTGATTTTACTTAAAGTCTTGTTTTACCTTTGAAAAAATAATTGCTCTATTTTTTTCCTTTAGGGAACATCGACCTAAAGATCAAACTAGACTTTTAATGCGGATTTGAGGACGACTTTGCCCGTTTTGAGTCTTCGCTGCGCGCATCAAAAGCCAGGATGCCAGTTCTGATGAGCCCCGACATCGCAGCCAAGTTTAAGGAGAAATGGCTGACGGTTCACCCGGAGGAACCGGGCAGCGGGTCCGACTCTGTTCACCTGGACGACAGCCTGACCAGCCTCCACTGGCTGCAGAATTTCTCCATCCAGAGCGCGGACCCGGAGAGACCCACCGGAGCCGCCGGCTGCCCGTCCTCCCAGCAGCACCTGCTCTATCTCAAGCGGCTCGGCTTCCCTAGAGGAGGCACCGACTCCCCGTCCAGCCCACCTGCCGGGGACACCGCCGCCACCGGGATGCCTCTGTACCTCGGGAGCCCCGTTACCTCCGGCAGTGACTCCACCACGGAGCCGCGGTTTGCCAATTACGCGCACAGCGGGACCGGCTACCCGCACATCCCCGTCCAGGCCAGCCCGCCGGTGGAGGTCGACTACAAAACCAACCCGAAAGTCAAGCCGCCCTATTCCTACGCCTCGCTCATCTGCATGGCCATGCAGGCCAGCAAGCAGCCCAAAGTGACTCTGTCCACCATCTATAACTGGATCACGGAGAATTTCTGCTACTACAAGCACGCAGAGCCCAGCTGGCAGGTAACCGAGACCGTCTCTCTCCGTCTCCTTCCATTATTGATGAGTTAGATAAATGGCGAGGGAGAGAAGGGTGACCAGGGACACCAGAGTCACCATCAGACACCCCTCCTACAGGCCACCCGGCTAAACCCGATGTAAAACGATCTGTTTGTGTAAAAAAACAAACCAAATTAGATTAGGTGTAGTTTGAGTATGATCAGATAATTCCATTTGGAAAAAAAACAAGTAGCCTAAATTATTTGATGTTTTGTCGCTAAATGAGTTTCTGTGTTTTAATGCAGAGCTCTGAAATTTCCATCTTCCAAGACGGTGCTGCTAACAGGGTTTAGTCTGAGGGGAATGGTGACAAGTGTAATGGGTGGGGGTGGAGAAAGCACTGTGTGTGTGTGTGTGTGTGTGTGTGTGTGTGTGTGTGTGTGTGTGTGCGTGCGTGTGTGTGTGTTAATGAGGGTTCCTGAGAGAGCTGGCAGCTAAGCACAGCTGATCATGTTTGAAATGCACAGAGCTGTGTGTTACTAGAAAGCCTCATTAGGTACATTTGCTCTCCTATACAGACAACAATAGACCCCCCCTCCTCCCCCCCTCCCTCCTCCTCTCTCCCTCACAAAGACAGACTTACAGACACATTCACTTTTCTGCTCAAATGTATTCTACTCAAATGAAAAAGTGACCGGACTGTGTTACATATGTCCTTTTTGTTTTTGTTTTCGATCTTTCTACCAGAACTCGATTCGACACAACCTGTCCCTCAACAAGTGCTTCATGAAGGTCCCCAGGCAGAAAGACGAGCCCGGGAAGGGAGGCTTCTGGCAGATCGATCCCCAGTACGCCGACATGTTCGTCAACGGCATCTTCAAGCGTAGGAGGATGTCGACGAACCACTACAACAACAACAACAACAACAACAACAACGCCCACAGACAGAGCAAGCTGCTGCAAGGCCGCGAAACCGGCTATCACGGCGCCCAGAATGGCTGCCCTTACCAAGGTGGCGGCGGCGGGGCGGGCGGCAAACGGAAGCACCCGTCTGGCAAAAGCAACAACAAGGCGGGGCGGATGACCAAGTCGCCCCTGCTGGCCACGGAAGCCCACGGAGCAGACGTCCTGAGGGGCGACTTCGACCTGGCGTCCGTGTTCGACGACGTCCTCAGCGGGAACTGTAGCAACTTCGAGGACTTGGACATCAACACGGCGCTCAGCGCCCTGGGCTGCGACATGGAGGCGACCGCCCAGGGGAGGCAGCACCCGGCCGGGCTGGGGAGGTGGTGCGGGGCCGGGGACGTCCTGGGTCAGAGCCAAGCCCCGAGCCACCACCAGTCCTACGGCTACATGGAGCTGAGCGGCGCCGCGTCCATGGAGTGCCCGGTCAACGTGGGAGAGCTGCTCCAACCGCACCACCCGCTGCACCACTTTGAGGAGCCCTCCACGCTGTTCCCAGAGCAGCCTGAGGAGGTGGTGCTGCAGCCTTGGGAGGAGATC
The DNA here is from genome assembly GCA_034670405.1 of Hoplostethus atlanticus. Taxonomy (NCBI): domain Eukaryota; kingdom Metazoa; phylum Chordata; class Actinopteri; order Trachichthyiformes; family Trachichthyidae; genus Hoplostethus; species Hoplostethus atlanticus. The sequence goes on from JAXDDX010000047.1 coordinate 635,387, forward strand.
AAAGAGGAGGCGCAGGTGATTCCTCTGACTCTGGATCAGGGCTTCAGCCTGTGTGAGGGCTTCTTCACAGAGATGCAGCCGTGGGACAGAGTGGAGGCCTATCTGTGACCTTTGAACCCCAACACCCCCCCCCCCCCCAATGCACGGCAAAATCGCCAGAGTTCAAAATCAACTCTACGCCTGTGTTCATGAGCCCACACCCATCAGAGTTCATTCAACACTTTTGAACAGTGAACAACTCTTAATCAACACTTAATCAAATAACCGTCACTAAATAATCCATCATCAATAAAGACTTCTGAATCCTGGAACATTTGCTGTGCACATGATGTCAGACGATTTGGCATCGTGACTGATTTTCAGGATCGGACCGAATCCACGCTACACAGAATTTCAAGTGTTGACTGCAGAGTTGTGTGTCCCCTCGTAGAGCCGATGTGGGTCTGGCTGTTCACTTAATGTGGATTTACAGAGTTAAATGCCGTGTGACAGATTACTAGTCCAATCCCTTACTGTCCTCTAGTGCAGGGAGTATAAGGAGTCCCCATATGAGGCTGGTGGTGATGAGAGAAGGTGTTGAAACGAGTGTTGAACTGGACCGAACGGCACCAAGCTGACTTTTTGGAGAGACTCAGCCCAGCCACCCTCTACAAACAAGCACTGTCCCGGTGGACCCGAGAAGACGTACACACACTTCTATTTTGCTACATTAGCATCAAACACTCTTTCTACCAACATGCAATGAAATCTCTGGCGTTCTCCTCGGCGGTCTACGTTGTGTGATGATGCAAAGATGAAAAGTCTTTTTTGTTGTTGTTGTTTCGTTTGATCCCAGAGAGTGTCGGGCAAAATGGAGACAAGTGTAAATTCATAGTTTGAGATTAGTAATCCGTCATTTATGACTTTGTCACATAGTCAGTTTAATATATATATATATATATATCATGGAGCCATTCGTCTACAGTTAGGTATTGCAAAGCAGAACGGGGAGCAGACCAGAACCTGATCGTCTTCTCGTCAGTGATAAAATACAATATTATGCACTTTGATAGGCAGCAGTTTTAGGAAAGCAAGATTTTTTTAGTTTTCTTTTTTATGATATCAAAATGACCTACATGTTGTTTTCTAAAGTTTAATGACCGTAATGCAATGATGAGTATAATAATTACCCATGTCAAAATGTTTTGCCATGACGTCAACGCTGCAATAATTCAACCTGACAGCAAAAGTTTCCTTTTCTTAAATCTTAAATCTACTGTTATCGTTTTTTTTTCCAAATATGCTCAAATTCAGCCAAACTGTGGATGAGGAATATGCAGTTCATTGGTGTTTCTGATAACGAAGAGAAGAAGTGAGGAGTGTAGTCTGTCACTGGGTAATGGATTTCCTTTTGTCTTTATTGATTACTTTGGTGTATGTCTTTTTTTATGTGTATGGTTTCGCAAATCTGAATTTCAAGATGTGTATGAAAATTGATGGCATAGAAATCTGGTGACGAAAGATAGACGACTCTTCCAGGCCAGATTTCCTCGTTGTATCATAAGGATCAAATTTAATATGAGCTCTTTGATCTCACCATGTTATTTTCATTTGTACTTTTTTAAAGCTGTTTAAAAATGCAATCATGCCTTGATGCAATAAATGGTGTCATTAAAAAAAACAACCAAACGTGTCTAATCCTTTGCCTGCCGCTGACAATATCAGAGATTAAAACACCTGCAAATGATGGATTGCAATACATTGTTTGGGGTATAAAGAGATAAAGGTTCATCAGGTCTGGACTCGCCTGCTCTGTCTCACCATTGCAACATCCAGCTATCAGATACTCGTAATTGCTGCTTCGCCATAAAAGCCGGGACGCTTCGCCTCTCCTTCACCGGTATGTGAGGTCAATGTGATCTTGGGTGAAGGAGGGAACGTTTTAAAAGAGAAGGAGGAGGGGTAGGGGGGGTGTAGCAGGGCAGGCTCAGGCATGCCGAGGCCGTGGACCCTTTCACCTACCATTACAATTACAATAGCTGCTGAAGCCCGTTCAGTAACACGTCACAGGTATAGGAATGGAGAGGGATGAGGGATGGGCACAGGAATGAGCCGAGCAACGATGAAGGTGTTCGACCACACTCTGAGAAGCTGCAGACCTGGAAACTTTTAAAGGCGCCATAAATTCACAAATAGACACCAAACCTCTGAGAGGTCATGCACGCCGACGGCATCCCCGACCACTTTCATATCTTCATGTTTGTAATTTCCCTTCCGAGCAACAATAAAACAGACTGCAGCAAGTCGAGTGTTTCAGTCTCCAGTTTTTTGCACGATTCGCTTGTCAAGGTGAAGACAGGAAAAATATGAAACGTGTCTGAAGCCTTCTGGGTTTTAAAATACATTCACTGTCATCATATAGAGAATTTTTCCTGCCTCTACCCTGACAAACAGCAGCCCTGTGCCCAGTGCATCTACAACGTCTGGAGTATGGAGCACAGTACTAGTGAATAGTACTTCTATAATGCAGACCCACAGATTTATTTAGTATTTACAGAGTATGGGGAGCAGGGGAACCAACATCAAAGGGTTCTCTCCTCCTCTAGCCGACTCATGAAGCTAGCTAGCTTAGCGCCATGCATCCACATGGGCGGTCCACTTCTCATGTACTACGTCCTGCAAACCACCAGAAAGTTCTGCTGGACTGGACTGGACTCTGGTAGCGAGGCATATTTTGTAGCCGTTGCAACATGCACTCAAAACCCAGCACCACATCTCAGCCTTTCTCCAGGAAATTTGGTTTCATGCCCTCATATGAAAACGTGCTTTTCCACCTCAAATCTCTTTTTAATTGAAAGCGCGGAGGAAAAAGGGGAGAAATGCGGCTTATCCCGTAACCCTCTGCTCGCGGCTCCCAGCGGCGGCAGGTCATGTGTGGAGATCTCCAGGAATGGGTGGAATAACTCAGATTCCTAAAAACAGCAGGGATTGCAGCCGGAGGCGAGGCGTGTGACCGCCGACCACCTCGCAGGAGGAAAACCTGATAAAGTGGCAGATTTTGTGACAGTTATGGGCGGTTTGTACCCATTACTATTAAACTACAGGTCTAGTATTCACCTCTACCACCAGCAGAAGAACTGAGGAAGAGTTGGAGGAGGAAAACCTGTCAGTCCTGCCTTGTCAGAGTTCACTGTCAAGTTGGTGTGTGTGTGTGCGAATCGTGTGTGAACTTGCACACTTGTCTGTTTGCGTGTGCTTAGGTGGCCATAATGTTTGTGTTGGTCCTTGTGTTTCTTTGTCTGTGTGTGTGTGTGTGTGTGTGTGTGCACAGGGCTGCGATCGGAGCCCCGTGGCGGGCCAGATAACACTATCTCTCCGGAGCCAGAGCCCCGTGGTTCTATTCAGCCTGGTGGATGAGAGGCTGCGACGGCCCAGCACGCGGACCTGCTCACAGCAGCAGGAACAAGCTGGGCTGTCACCGTCGGGGCAGGCTAACCTGGGTTATAATGGTTTATAACCTCCCTCCCTCTGTGTGTGTGTGTGAGCGGTAGTTTGGATGGTTATAGGTGTTGGGAGGGTTGACGCTCCTCTATGGGGTTGATGAAACCCTTTCCATATTCACTGGATAAACTCAAAAATGCGTGGAGGTTCAAGCTGAAAAAACAAGCCGGGGTTTTCTCTGACATTTTGGAGATGCAAGGTTTTCACCCCAGGGCAGCGTCGATATGTTTTATTACCCCCATGGCACCCTCTGGACTGCTCCTGATTAGAGTCGGGCACAAGCAGGGGCACCCGGCTTTGCTAAGAAATACCCTTCCCGGCGCAAGGCAGAAAGAGGCTTCCATTTCCCATTTATTGGGGATAGCCACGGCGCTATTCTTCACGGGGGCCGCAGATAGACAACGCATGGAGGGGGGGGTCCTTCACTAATTAGATGCTTCATCGCCACACAAAGCGAAAAAGTGGCAGCAGGAAAACGCCCTAAGCCTGTTTTATAGCCTCTGAGGAACCCCTGAGCGAGAGGGATTACACGTAGAGATAGCTGTCGGATCACACCGATAACCCTTAAGCTCCGCCCACATCTCTGGAACAACAAGTTTCATTCATCAACAACCAGAAAACGTCCAATAGGGGACAGGGGAACTTTTTAAAAATTGAGCAGGAAAGGAACTGGCACCAGGTCTAACTTTATCCCACGCCCGGGGAACTGTCTGGAAATTGTCCTCCATCTCTGGTTTCCAAGGCCTCATGACATATTGATAAGGGGAAAAAAAGGCTGGATGGATATTCAGCCGGTCTGACCATCCAGGGTTCTTCAGAAGGGGAGGGGCTTAGGCAGGAAATACACCTAAACAGACTTTCCAAAAGGCTGTAAGCGATGCATGCAGGTGTGATACGATGAAAGGATTCATCATGGAGGTCTGTCCTACTTGCATGAGTAGTCAAAGTGTGTGTTTTTTTTTGTAACATCGTCTTTGTAACAGAGCCTTCATCCTCCAAACGAGGCTTCGGTTAATGAAGATTTCCGATTTCCCAACTCGCCTCAAACCGCCGTGTCAACCCTCCAGATAGATTTTGTTTCAGTTTTGATGTGCTAATTTCATTCAGGCGGGGGGGGGGGGGGGGGTATCACAGGGCAAGTGAGCACAAACACAACTGCACACACACAGATGGTAATTGTGAAGATGTATAGAGGTTGATGTAAGGCTAAAGAGGTTCTATTCAGCCTTATTGGACTGCTCAGGGCTTGTATGTCATTCTTTCTCTCTCCCCCTCCCTCTCTGCCCGCCTCTCCCTCTCCTCTCTCCTCTCTCTCTCTCTCTCTCTCTCTCTCTAGAGATTGATGGAACATGGGGAAAACACATTCAGCATAGGTCTTTCACTGCGGGGTACAGCCACATCGTAAACCATTTCCATCAGGTCTGTCACGCTCCTAAGTGCTCAGAGTGCCTTTCCCATCAGGGACCTTGAGCTGTGCATTTTTCTTGTGCTACCCAGAGGAGAGCGTCTGTGCCTGTACCTCAATAACACAGTGTTACCCGCTGCTGGGAGTGGGGGAGATGGAGTGAGGTCGATCTCCTGGAAAACATGTCTTTCATCTTTCATGTGCTGCTGAGAACGCTGGAGGCATCGCTCGGCCTGCCAGACTGACCGTCTGACTGAAGGTTTCCATCGGGATAGTTATTGGTATCGTACCGTCATGTCGCGTGATATCATCATGTCATACCGTGTATTGTCTCATATCATATCATGTATTGGTATTGTCTCATACCATATCGTGTATTGTCTCATATCATATCGTGTATTGTCTCATATCATATCGTGTATTATCTCATATCATATCGTGTATTATCTCATATCATACCGTGTATTGTCTCATATCATATCGTGTATTATCTCATATCATATCGTGTATTATCTCATATCATACCGTGTATTGTCTCATATCATATCGTGTATTATCTCATATCATATCGTGTATTATCTCATATCATACCGTGTATTGTCTCATATCATATCGTGTATTGTCTCATATCATATCGTGTATTGTTTCATATCATATCGTGTACTGTCTCATATCATATTGTGTACTGTCTCATATAATATTGTGTATTGTCTCATATCATATTGTGTATTATCTCATATCATATCGTGTATTATCTCATATCATATCGTGTATTGTCTCATACCATATTGTGTATTGTCTCATACCATATCGTGTATTATCTCATATCATATTGTGTATTGTCTCATCTCATATCATATCGTGTATTGTCTCATATCATACCGTGTATTGTCTCATATCATATTGTGTATTGTCTCATATCATATTGTGTATTATCTCATATCATATCGTGTGTTGTGTCATACCATATTGTGTATTATCTCATATCATATTGTGTATTATCTCATATCATATCGTGTGTTGTGTCATACCATATTGTGTATTATCTCATATCATATTGTGTATTATCTCATATCATATCGTGTATTGGTATTATCTCATATCATATTGTGTATTATCTCATATCATATCGTGTATTGGTATTATCTCATATCATATTGTGTATTGTCTCATATCATATCGTGTATTGTCTCATATCATATCGTGTATTGTGTCATACCATATTGTGTATTATCTCATATCATATTGTGTATTATCTCATATCATATCGTGTATTGGTATTATCTCATATCATATTGTGTATTATCTCATATCATATCGTGTATTGGTATTATCTCATATCATATTGTGTATTATCTCATATCATATTGTGTATTGGTATTGTCTCATATCATATCGTGTATTATCTCATATCATATCGTGTATTGGTATTATCTCATATCATATTGTGTATTATCTCATATCATATTGTGTATTGGTATTGTCTCATATCATATCGTGTATTGTCTCATATCATATTGTGTATTGTCTCATATCATATTGTGTATTATCTCATATCATATCGTGTATTGGTATTATCTCATATCATATCGTGTATTGGTATTGTCTCATATCATATCGTGTATTATCTCATATCATATCGTATTTTATCTCTATATTTATGTCCTGTGAACTCCTGTAGCTTAGAGTGATGCTGATGCTGCTGTGGAGAGTGATGGTGGTTTTGTAACACTCCAAATCTACTGAGGTGATTTTAAGAAAGGCACTCAGCCTCTGATTGGTGGAGTGGAGCTGCTCAGTGAAAAACAGTATTTAGTGGGCAGGGAACGTTTAGTGTCTGTAACTGGATGAGAGTGAAGCAGGACGCATGCTCAGTAACAATCTGTATGTATCGGTATATATCTTTCTGTTCTCCTGATTGTTTGGCTTGCTTGTGTGTGTGTGTGTGTGTGTGTGTGTGTGTGTGTGTGTGTGTGTGTGTGTGTGCGTCTTGGCATCACCGCTCCAGGCCGCTGAAAGACATTCTTGCCCTGTGCCTTCGGTCTCTGTGGTCTCAGGGAGAGGATGATTGTCTGACAGGCTGAGGAGGGAGGGTGACCGCGCACAGCTGGCACACACACACACACACACACACACACACACACACACACAGACAAATTCACAGCTCACACACAATCTCATGCATGCATATACACACACATGCAGATGCACATTACATATAGATACATGCATACAAACACACTTTCACATTCACACCATCATATACAGACACACACACACACACACACACACACACAGATGCCCACACACAGGGCCAGCCAGAGGGCAGCGTGTCAGGGGGGTGAGCATGGACAAGAGTGTATAAAGAGAGCCAGGGCGGTGCTGGAGCTCCGCCACTCGCTCAGCATCAACGTCGGTGCCAAAGAGCAGAGCAGAAAACAAGTCTGGACCAACCTCCTCAATCTGGCCCGCCGCTCTCCACCGAGTCCCGGCCAGAAAAACTCCTGGTCGCATCACCGCTGAGCTGCACGATGATGTTTCACGGTCACAAGGATCAAATTAAACCTGCAGCATGTAACTTTGTCTTGAGGTGTTGTTAGTCCCGCCCTCCTCCTCCCCCTCAGTTGGTCAAGTACCCGCCCCAGCACCTGTCACTCATCTTGACCAGCTCAGATGTATGCTGAGGCTGAGGTAACCAACCACGAGAGTTGACGAAGCAGGAGGGTGAATGCAACCAATCTGTGAACATGTCGCCACCCCTTGGACCAATCAGTTTCATCCGAATTGAGCCGGCGGTGATGGAACCCTGCCCTGCCGAGGTGTCCTTGAGCAAGACGCTGAATCCATACCAGCTCCAACAGTGGCTGCTCTGTAGCTCACCCTGACCTCTGACCCCCCCTCTTAATGGAGTTCAATACAATCAAGTGGTTTGAATTGAAGTTTCATCCTGGACCTCGTCTGAGTCAAACGTCTTGGATTTCATTTTCTTGATGTTATTTTTCTCCCAAAAGCCTCTTGAGGGCAATGAAAGAAAAAGGAGTATTTTTGAAAGCAAAGATAGGTATAGAAAGAGCTGCATTTATGAATTTTCTGTATGTATAAGTGTGTGTGTGTGTGTGTGTTGTGTGTGTGTGTGTGTGTGTGTGTGTGTGTGTGTGTGTGCTTCCAACCCCCGCCTACTATCCTGGACCTCTTGAAGCCACTAGACTGCCTCTGCCAACCCTTCCCCCTAACACCCCCACTTCTTCTCCACACACACACACACACACACACACACACACACACACACACACACACACAGGTCTTCCATTCTTCTCCTGATGTCTGCGCGCTGCTGAGGGCTCTTATTTGATTAGCTGCGATTTGCTTTGTGTGAAGCAGCGAGAGGCATCTGGCTCACCAGGGGAGCGCTGCACAGTACACACACTTTCATGGATGCATGATGGGAGGGTGGGGGGGGTGGTTCACACACACACACACACACACACACACACACACACACACAAACAAAAACACACAGAACCACATAAACAAACACAACATCACTATCAATCACCTGCGTCATTAGCCAGTGGATGCTGCTCTACCTGAAGATATGTTACCCTCCTCCTCCTCCTCCTCTTCCTCCTCCTCCTCCTCCTCCTCCTCTTCCTCCTCCTCTTCCTCCTCTTCTCTGTGCACTGAGGTGATAAATAACAGCTTTTGAACCAGAAAACTGCCATTTCACATACATACAACTATCATATATCACAGCTCTTCTGCCTGTGTTTCCTGTCATGACTCGTGGATATCCTGAGACTGAAGCCAACTGTGCCATCTCTGAACGTGAAGCGACACGTGAGGGTCACGGCAGAGACGTGACACCGCTCCGGTGTGACCAGCCCGTTAGCGGTGACTCACTCAACGTCTGTTTACCGACCATGATCTCACCCCGGCCCTGTGAGGAAATCACCTCTGATTATATAAGGATGACTGTGGAGCGACACTCTATCTGCCGGGCTTTAGTTGAACTAATCACCTGCCCTTCAATAATGGATGTGGGGGTCAATGTGTTGCGTGTGTGTGTGTGTGTCTGTGTGTGTGTGTGTGTGTGTGTGTGAAGAAGAAACAACACAGACACCAGACAGCATGGTGACCAGGAACCATGTTACTTCCATTCTAGCTTCCCTACACTGGAGTTAGGATCTTATTGGCAGGTCTAACATGAGCCCTTCTAGCTGTTCCTAGATCAGGTGTAAGACTAAATGTGACTGGGCTTTTTGCAGTCCGAGGCTCTGCAACAGCCGGACTGAGTTTTAAATGCCTGATTTTATCGAAAAGCCTTTTTATTATAGTTTTATTTCACCCGTCAGTTGTTATTGATTTTATTCCTGTCTCTTTTTGTTCTAATTGTTCTTTTACTTTTACTTTTATCAGTTTTGGTCGACGTGTTTTTCTGCCTTTTTTATTTTTCTTTCTTGTGCGTTTGTCTGATTTTAGTACCTCTGTTTTACTTCCTTGTCTCTGTAAAGAACTTTGAAACTGTGTTTTAAAATAAAGTTATTATTAGTATCAGGATTATTATTGTGTCACCTTCATCTGTTCTGTAGGACCGGAGAGAAGACACCAGGGGAGTCTGGATCACTGGTTGATGTCTGATTCAGGAGGCCGTAGTAAATGAGACGTCTTGTGACCGGAAGGCTGATGGTTCAAATCCCCAAGCTGACCGTAAAGAGAACAGTGGTCAGCT
>JAXDDX010000047.1:650000-837500 GCA_034670405.1 Hoplostethus atlanticus
GGAGGGAGGGAGAGACAGAGATGAAGAGATTGACACATCTACAGAAAGCAGATGAAAGACAGAGAGAGAGAGAGCGATCTGCAGATTCAGAGATGAGGAAGGTAGCAATGAGAATAGAGAAGGGCACTCTGGGGGGGGAGAAGGGGAGAGGTTGTCCTTTGGCCGATGGTCAATTAGGGGGGAGGCGGGGGAGAGAGAGAGTAACAGGCCGGGGCTATCTGTGTCTGAGGCTGCAGAGAGCTCTCAGCTTGTTTACTGTTGTGCTGAAGGAGACAGCTGGGACGCCTCCAACACTGAGACCGCCATGAGGACGCATCAACACTGAGACCGCCATGAGGACGCCTCCAACACTGAGACCGCCATGAGGACGCATCAACACTGAGACCGCCATGAGGACGCCTCCAACACTGAGACCGCCATGAGGACGCATCAACACTGAGACCGCCATGAGGACGCATCAACACTGAGACCGCCATGAGGACGCATCAGCACTGAGACCGCCATGAGGACGCCTCCAACACTGAGACCGCCATGAGGACGCATCAACACTGAGACCGCCATGAGGACGCATCAGCACTGAGACCGCCATGAGGACGCATCAGCACTGAGACCGCCATGAGGACGCATCAACACTGAGACCACCATGAGGACGCATCAACACTGAGACCGCCATGAGGACGCATCAACACTGAGACCGCCATGAGGACGCCTCCAACACTGAGACCGCCATGAGGATGCATCAGCACTGAGACCGCCATGAGGACGCCTCCAACACTGAGACCGCCATGAGGATGCTTCAGCAGGGGACAGGGAGCATGAAGTGAAATGAGTGAGCTTCCTTCCCACATGAGGTATCGACCAGCGGCGGCGCCGGCGTCACCTTGAGCCCTTCGCTTGCAAAATAGTAATAATACAGAAAACAAAACCCAAAAGCGAATGACTTCCAGAGTCTACAGGAGGATGGAGCTGGATCCTTTCAAATCAATTTCCATGACTTGTTGAAGGTTGTGGATAATAGAACAGTATTCTACCACAGGGACTCTGTCTGGCTCTGACCTCAGCACTAGTAGCTACTGGCTGTTTGTAAGGAAATGAAGCTTGTTTTTTTGTTTTTTTAACTTTTTATTTTAATTTTTTGCATTATTTTACTTAACAAAACATGTCTTGACATAGGACCCCAATAAAGATAAACTAATAATAATAATTAATAAAAAATACAATAAAATAAAAATAAAAAGGATAAAAAAAAATATTATAAAAATAAAATTATAAAATTATAATTTAGTACAAAAAATAAGTATAAAAATAAAAAACATTTACAGAAGGGGTGGCATTTGCAGCTAAACAGGGTCAGTTACAGAGGAACCTACAGTACCAATGGCATTTTCGATGGTATTCCATTATAATAACACATTTTTGTTACAACCCGTCTCATTTTATTTGACACCAAGATATAACGTATGAAGCTTGTTTTACTGTTGCACTCAGTCGATCTGGACAAGCGAGCCAGCTAAATGCCTGCAACATGTAATTGTAGTGTGAGCAAAAGTAAAACATGTGACTGAATGTGCGACTTGTTTGTGTTGGAGTGTTTTTCTGTCCTGTTTCACCGTGTCGCTCCTGCAGTGCCAGTTTACGCGTTCCTGGTCAATCTCTATTGAGGGCCGGCTGATGTGGCCAGACGTACGGTTAGCGCCGCGACGCCCTGGCAGTCCTCTGTTTGTCTGCACCGCCATTAAGAACATGTAGTCTGGCCATTGTGTGTGTGTGTGTGTGTGTGTGTGTGTGTGTGTGTGTGTGTGTGTGTGTGTGTGTGTGTGTGTGTCTGGTTGGCATGGGCTGGGCAAATGAGATGTGTGGGCAGAATGCTAACTTGGCTTGATTGTTCACCAATGTCAATCTAGTGTGTGTATCAGTGTGTGTGTGTGTGTGTGTGTGTGTGTGTGTGTGTGTGTGCGCATTACTACCTTTTCTGTCCACCTACAACCACAAAAGGATCGTCCATGCAGCGTGGTGGAGACGGGGGAAGAATTCTCCGTCTGTTTGATAGTAAGTTTACTCTGTGAAAACGTTCTCGATTTCCCGTCAGCCAACAAAAGGGAAACCTCTTTTGTCGGGGGCTCCCATTCCCTCCGCTACACCCCCCCCCCGTCCGTTCAGAGCACGTCATGGGGGTGAGGGGTGTGAATTCATTTGTGGTTGTAATTACGGGCTCCCCTCTCTAGAGTAATCAGCAGCTATTAAAAACCACCCTCGGCTCCCCAGCAATGCCAGTTAACATCTAGACTCCTCTGGGGAAGAGGCCAAACACCCACATACTGCAGCCTTGTGTGTGTGTGTGTGTGTGTGTGTGTGTGTGTGTGTGTGTGTGTGTGCATGTGTCATTTGTGGCTTTGTCTTGGCTAAACTCAACAAGAGAGATTGGTCCGCTATAATGAAATGATGAAGATCTTCTCTTCTCTCTACACAGAATAAGATGTTTCTCTGTTTGTCTTCATCAGGATGTCACAGTAATAAAACATCATCTGTCATATTTTATCAAGGTTACGCAATCCAGTTTTATTCTTTAATCTACTGGACAATAAATGATATGAGTTTAATAAAGGATGATATTATGAACCATTATATTCTGACATGAGTATCATCTGTTGTTGCTTTAGTATTTGTTAGTATGTCATATTGTCTTTGTATGCACTAATTGGTGAATGAAATAAAATAAAATAAAATAAAATAAAATAAATTAAAATAAATTAAAATAAAATAAAATAAAATATATAATATATAATAATATGTATTAATAATATAAAATAAAATAAATATTGAGTAATAACAAGAAAAATAAAATAATAAAAGAATGATTGAGTAATAATACTAAAAAAATAAAAAAATAAAGTGATAATCTGAAGATTGTTATGAAATAGCGATAAATGCAGATGTTACACTGAAATGCTACGGTAGTAAAAGCAAGTCCAAACTTACTTAGCGGTAGCTACATGCTAACTTTTAGAGCATTAGATTACATAATATAATAAAAGATACGTTTTACAAACTTTTACAACAAATCTTGGTTTAGATATTATTTAGGACAGTAAGATGAGATGAAACTTTGAGTAATTGTTGCAGCAGCAAACAGAACAGGATTCAGCAGGGAGGAAAAATAAGTAATAAAAACTGAGAAAAATAATCCAACAGTAACCTCTCCCACTCTCTTCATCTCTCTACCTCCCACCTTCCCTCCCTCTCTCTATCAGTTTCAGTCCTTGGCCGCCCCAGTAACACCCTGGTTGAATGAACACAATCCTGTTATCAGTGACAGTCAATTAAACATCTAAATGCCAAATGCTGAACGGTTGAAGCTCCGACACAGAGGGCATCTGAAGATCGCTGGCCGGAGACATTTCACCGTCCGACGCAGGAAGGGAATAACAATGATGATGATGATGATGATGATGATGTGGGAATGAAGAACTCCTTATGAGGACAGAGAGAGAGAGAGAGAGAGAGACAGACAGACAGACAGACAGACAGACAGACAGAAGAAGAGAGAGAGACAGACATAGAGGGAGAGAGAGACATTTCACCGTCCGACGCAGGAAGGGAATAACAATGATGATGATGATGATGTGGGAATGAAGAACTCCTTATGAGGACAGAGAGAGAGAGAGCGAGAGACATAGAGGGACAGAGAGGGACAGAGGGAGAGAGAGAGAGAGAGCGAGAGAGAGACAGACGAGAGAGAGAGAGAGACATAGAGGGACAGAGAGCGACAGAAGAAGAGAGAGAGACAGACAGACAGAGGGAGAGGCAGAGAGACAGAGAGAGGGAGAAAAAGAGAGTAATAGAGAGAGAGAGACATGTAGACAGTGGTTGATAGAGGGGGAGACAGACAGAGGGAGAGAGAATGATAGAGAGAAAGAAAGAGAGAGAGAGAGACAGAGACAGAAGGGGAGAGAGACAGAGAGAGAGAGAGAGAGAGAGAGACATGGAGGGAGAGAGAGAGAAGGACAAGAGAGAGACAGAAATGGGGGGAGAGAAAGAGAGAGGGAGAGACAGTCAATGAGAGGAAGAGGGAGAGAGACAGAGAGATGTAGAGGGAGAGACAGAGAGACATGTAGACACAGAGAGAGAGAGAGAGAGAGAGAGAGACAGGCAGAAACGTAAGGAGAGAGTGACACAGAAACAGAAAAAAGAGAGAGAGTTAGTGATAGAGAGACATAGAGACATAGAGAGAGAGAGAGCGATGAGTTTCACAAGGTGGTCTGGCCTCGACTGCCCACAGAGACAAAGAGTACAGCAAACAAAGACATACAAGGAGAAAGGTCATGTCAACCATCGTGGATCTGACCGTGTGTGTGTGTGTGTGTGTGTGTGTGTGTGTGTGTGTGTGTGTGTGTGTGTGTGTGTGTGTGTGTGTGTGTGCGTGCTAAACCACCACCGTTTTCGCCTTACTGAGAGAGAGAACACTAGTGAAAATTACTGTCACATTGTATTGACACAGCGGGGAGTGAGAGAAACAAGGAGAGGAAAAAAGAGAGAGAGAGTGACAAAGAGCTAAAAGAGAGAGAGAGAGAGAGAGAGAGAGAGAAGGGAGGAGGAGTGTTTACTCTCTTTTCCTTCCCTCCTCTAGTCAGCCTTTTCCCTCCCTCTCTGCCCTTTCAGCGGCGAATGTGCTTCTGTGTGTGTGTGTGTGTGTGTGTGTGTGTGTGTGTGTGTGTGTGTGTGTGTGTACACTCTGGCACACTTGAGTCTTTTACTGATTACCTCACACACGTCACGTCTTTCTGGAGGGCTTTTAACGGCTGAGGATTATCAGGCAGCCGGGCAGCCTTTTAACCCTTTCCCCGGCCTCCCTGCCCCCAGCGGGCCGCCACACCCTCTGCTGGCGGCCATGTTGGAGGTCGAGAAGCTGAATTCACACAATACACCTGATTAACATCCGTTTTTGTGTTTAGCCAATAGCTAGCTAACCGTAGCATCTCCGCTCAGCTAACATCGCTGTCGTGTCGTGTCGTTGCCATGCTAGTTAGCGTCGGCGAGCTAGCTAGCCAGAAAGATGCTTTACATATATTTCTGTAATTCCTGTTGCTTCTTCGAGGGGAATCGTTTTATAGGTTTTGGGTTAGAATTAGGTTCAGGTGGAACATCAGCTAACATCGCTGTCTTCTTCTTACGCGCTAGCTAACATATCTAGTAGACGCAACACTAGGAAGTGGTGTCGTTGCCATGCTAGTTAGCGTCGGCGAGCTAGCTAGCCAGAAAGAAGCTTTACATTCTTGGGCGTATATTTCTGTAATTCCTGTTGCTTCTTCGAGGGGAATCGTTTTATAGGTCTCGGGTTAGAATTAGGATCAGGTGTAGGTTAGCATGGTGGTTCAGGTCGGGGGATGGATGTAATAAATGGAAGTCTTCGTCAGGTTAAAGGTTCAAAGGGTTTATTTGTCACATACGCAGTTATAACAGTACAAAAGGGCAGTGAAATGCGTGGTGGCATGCTGAACGCTGTGCAAGAGATAGAAACGGAAACTAGGAGATACTACAATGTGTGTGTGTGTGTGTGTGTGTGTGTGTGTGTGTGTACATGCATGTGTCTGGCATGCATGCGTACCATCTCTGAGGTGGTCGGGCGTTTGTCTCCCCCCCTGTCTTCTCCCTCCCCTCCTCATGTTTTCCTCTGTTTTATGTGTGTGTCCTGCCCATCCTCTTCCATTCAAACCCCGTTTACCATGACAATGGCTGCCTGCCGAGGCCCTTTCCCATGTATAGCCCCTGACCACCGCCGGCTACTGGCAGGGCCCATTCACCGCTTGCAACCCACCCTGGGCCATAAAGAGCCTGTATTGGTCTGGCAGCGCTAGGTAGGCCCCCCTGTAAACACCCAGCACCACCTCTTGTTGTGTCTGCCCTACTACCAGGACGGTGGAGCTGTCGGGTTGATGCACTTGGTTTTGTCAGGACTGGGGAAAAAAAAGGGTTTTATTGGTTTTATGCACGGGAGTTTGAATGGACGGGAAAACTGTTGGGGACAAATTGCACGGCGTTTAACTTGAGAGGTGGAATAAAGGGAATAGCTAGGTGAGCCAGGTTGTACCTTGTCAAACGTCCTGTTTCAACCACACATGAAGTTGTCGTCCACGTGAGAACGCGTCCACGTATATATACAGTACATGTTTTAAAATGTGCGTGAATATAGAAAATACAATATAATAAGAGAGAAAAAGGAGTGAGATGAACAGTCTGAGCTCCTTCGTACTATAATGGTTTTGGAGGTGAGGCCGCCTGGTGCAAAAGTTGAGATAAATTGAAAACACCAAAAGGGTTCAAATCGAAGAGAACGCCACCTCAGCTTGTCCTCCCTCATGTTTCGGGTGGCTGCAGAGGGATTGAAAACGGCGCCCCCCCCCACCCCCCCTCCTCGGGGTGGGTGGAGGTCAGACCGGCTGGCAGAAGACTGTTGCCTCTTTAGCTGCTCACAACAGCCGTACATGATTGGCCTTGTCTGAAGAGCTGCGTTCTCTACAAAATCATGCTGGCTGTAATTTAGTAGCAGGGGCATTCACGGGATCTCAATGTGATTGGAGGAGAGGTTGTGAATGTATGTGTGTGTGTGTCCTGAGGAGGTGTGTGTGTGTCCTGAGGAGGTGTGTGTGTGTGTGTGTGTGTGTGTGCGTGCCTCAGACCTTGGGGGGGCTGGCTGTACAAGCCTCGACTTGCCCCGGCGATGCCACAAAGCCTGTCAGAAATGAAAGATGACGGCAGCGCGGAGCCAAAAGGGACGGGAGGATATTCACCCGTCGCCCTTACGAGAACAAACACACACCAACGTCAACATGAGAGCCGTGATATATGATACAGCCCAGCATATCGGCATTTTTCTGTTACTAAACCTGCTCTTTATCGCTCCAGTGCACCAGAGGGAGAGATGGGGAAACAAAAGAGGGAAGGGTGGAGGGGGGGGGAGGCTTATCTGGAGGAAGAGCTGCATCCAACCGTTATTGACGCAGGTGACTGATAGTAAACAGATTGGAGAGTTTAAGATAAACCAGCTGACAAGGTACAGGTCATGCAGACAGGTCAGTGTGTGTGTGTGTGTGTGTGCAGGGACAGTAAACCTGACAGGAAACATGATAAAAGGATGATGTCCACCGATAAGCAGCGGGGGTTGCTGTTGATTCAGCCTTGATCCTTTTAAACCGATTGACCGATTGATCAGTAGCCGTGATGCGTCGGAGGCGGTGGGGAACTAGTGGAATTTTCCGTTGGTTTCCCCCCGAGTCAGCGCCATCGCAAAGTTTATTTCTCTCACGGCAACTTTCCCTTTCCTTCCCTCACTCTGGTAAATTACAGACACTCGAGACTGATTCCTCTGGGGGGCTGCAAGCGGACGATTAGTTGATTGCCAAAGTTCAAGATCAATTTTAGACTTTCCCGTAAATAGCAGGCTTTTTTAACAGTAGGAGGAGACCAATCAATACTCCGGCGCAACCAACATCACCAAGTTTCAAACACAGGGGCGAGTTTCATGAATGCAAAGTTCAGGATGGAAATTGCACTTTTTTATACGGAGTTTCAAAAATTATAGTGATAGCGCTGATGGCGGTGTTTAGCCCCGGGCTCGTCTCGCGGAGCCACGCGGCCCTCCAAAAACATTCATGAGCTGTTGATTTGATTGTCAGGGGGTTGTTTGCGGGGTGGGGGGGGTTATGATTTCCTGCCCTGTCGCTCTGGAGGGATAATGGAGGAAGATGAGGAAGGAGAAGAGGTGGGATGTAAAGGCATATTTTGGAGTACTGAAATCAAAATCTCGACTGCGGTTGATTTGCGATCCCGCAGACGCTCGAGCTCTGGGTGAACGTCTCCTCTCTGCATATCTGCGTTATAAACCTAATCAGGATCTGACCCGATTTCACGGCTGTCTTGTTACGGGGAAACGCTGATGATTGACCAGAGCCACTTCCCCCAGCCATGCTTGGGGAAGTGGAACGCCGTGCCCTGCTGCGAGGCTCGCTGTACCATGTAATATGGAGCCCAGTGTAATTCAGTGTGGGCAGAGAGGACGTGAATGTGTGTGTGTGTGTGTGTGTGTGTGTGTGTGTGTGTGTGTGTGTGTGTGTGTGTGTGTGTGTGTGTGTGTGTGCATGTGCAAAGGCGCTTGTATGAGGATGGGAGTTTGGAGCAGTTTATTTTAACTCCGGTGGCACCAAATAACCGACTGAGACGCCTGAAAATGTCTGAGAACGTAATCAGCACCAACTACAGGAAACGACCAACGAAGTGCAAGGGATTATGGGTATGACGAGACAGATGTTGACATCGGAAAAGCCTAGCCTAGCAAAATGAAGCGAGGGCGAACCGCAGTCTGGACGGACGCTCACATCCAGATGTTTCAGCCCATGTGACTTTTGTTTCCGGTTCACTCGTCATTGGACGACTCAAACAAACCAAATACAAAAAACGCAACAAAGTCAACGTTTTCCCACCGCAGGCGTGATCAGGTGCATGTGCACGTCCTCCTCATCCGTCTATGCTGACTCATGTCGGGCCATCACACCATGTCACCTGGCCAGTAACAGCCAGCTGCCGCTCCCCGGTCCGGGCAGGCCCAGACTTGCCGTGTACAATGATTAGACCTGCTTGTCTTACACCGGACACAATGGGACCTCCCTCACAGCTAGGCTATTGACTCATCGCTAACCGATCAGAATATAATGGGCCTTTCCATTGGAGGAACAGGAGAACTGCAATGTGGGAGATTCACATTCCACCGACAGCTGGACAGATTGTGCTCATTCTCTTTCATTGTACAGTTTTTATTGTAATATGCCAAGTTAATGCCCTTCCAGTTAATGCAGATAATGTACAATATCTTCTGATATAATTGGAAATTGAAAGAACATTTGGTTTAAAAAAAAGAAAAAGAAAATGTTATTATCTTTTATTCAGTATTATAAAGGGGTGATGGTTACTGGGACCCTTCAGAACAAATACATTAAATTGTCATTTGCGGTGTAATTGAACTCACCTGTGACAGGTTGCAGGCGCCCACATGGTGGAAATGAAGCAGTAATCCGTTTCAAAGTGATAAAACAGTCTGTTCTGCTTCCCTGGTCGTCTGTGAAATTGCTGAAGAGAATAGAGCTGTCTGAGGACGTCAGAGAAACTATTATCACCCAACATCAGCGCTCAAGGCTCTGAGGCCGTCTCCAGAGACCTCGGTAGTCCTCCTGTTGTTAAGACGTTTGCTGCTCAAGAAATTGTTAAGAATCAGAAGATTACCAAGGAAATTGGGAGTGAAAAACCAGTTGTCAATCGAAGGTCATGAGTCTTCCAGCAGGACAATAACCCAAAACACACCCAGAAGCTCCCGGGATGGTTCAAGAGAAAACATGGGACTGTTCTGGAGTGGACAGTGATGAGTCCTGATCTCAGTCCCATTGAGAACCAATGGAGAGACCTGAAATGTGCAGTTGCTCAAAGGAATCCTTCAAACATTGAAGAACTTGATCAGGTTGTGATTGAACTGCCAGCAGAAAGGAGCAGGAAGCCAGTATCAGGAGGGTGCCAGTAATCACGGCCAAAGACACTTTTCAATTTTGAAGCCATAAAATGTATTTGTTTCCATTTGCATTCATATTGGTGAACGTGTGAAGACCGAAAGTTGTTTCAATTTCCAATTATTTCAGAAGATATTGTACATTATCTGCATAAAATGCAACGGGTGCCAATCATCTTGGCCAGAACTGAATTTCTTTCCTTCCCAGTAAGCATTTGACAGACGGCGACGTTCAGGAGGCGGCGGGGGTCAGCGTCAACCCACGCAAGCACAAAACTGTCATCATATGATATTATGACAGCTTTGGATAGAACAGCTTTGTTTTGAAGTGGTAAGTGAAAGATATTCTAGCTCTCAGTTTCACAAAGCGATGCAGGTAGCAGCGATGGACGACTAGGAACTTTTATTTTGGCGGTACATTTACACAGGATGTCATATAAACTATTCAACTTCAAAATGTTCTCTTGGGGTTTTTCTTCTCTTCTTCTTTCTTCTTTCTTCTCTTCTCTTCTCTTCTTCTTCTTTCTCTTCTCTTCTTCTTCTCTTCTCTTCTCTTCTCTTCTCTTCTCTTCTCTTCTCGTCTCTTCTCTTCTTTCTTCTTCTCTTCTCTTCTTTCTTCTTCTCTTCTCTTCTCTTCTCTTTCTTCTTCGGGTCCCATGTGTGCTGTGTGAATATCAGATAACAATTCCATGAAAATGAACCCGGCGAGACGCAACACACACAGCAGGGGAGTCGCGTGCAGCCAGAGAGAGAGAGGAATACTAACCATCAGAGAGACTCTGAGAGGGCATTCAGGGAAAGGGCATTATTAGAGTGATCGCTAATTAGGTGTGTGTGTGTGTGTGTGTGTGTGTGTGTGTGTGTGTGTGTGTGTGTGTGTGTAATTAGTGACTGGGAGCCAGAGAGTGGCCGATAAGAGAGAGACTGGAGGACACATGGCAAGGAAGAGGAGGATTGGCCTCTGGAGATGACAGAAAAATATGTGTGTGTGTGTGTGTGTGTGTGTGTGTGTGTGTGTGTGTGTGTGTGTGTGTGTGTGTGTGTGTCTCGGGGGACGGGCAGTCAGGAAGTTGTCTACATTTCCCTTGGCCTTCCTCCCGTCGACAAGAGCATCTCCAGAGGGTTTTCGCAATCTTAGTTCAGGATTGCATATAACAAACTTGCAGTATTGGTGGTTACAGTGGAGACTAGATTGGCCCGTGATGGAAACGTCACAGGTCAGAGGTTTGATGCTCATATTAGCTCCTAGCTCCCCGGTTGAACCCGAGATGTCGCTGCAATTCAGTTGCATTTACTGACATGTTGAGTCTCAATGCGACCACACTTAAAGCCATGGAGGAAATCAAAGACAGTTCTGATGTGATGCCTTCCTCCAGGAGCGTATCCAGTAGACTACACAAAGGTTCAATTTGGTGGTTAAAATCCACTTTGAAAGAATGGGGAAAGTCCAGGGACATATAGTATATATATATACTCCCGGAGGAAGGCATCCGATCCAGCTGCTTACTTGCTGCACAGCATGTGGTCCAGATTTCCTCCAAGGTTTTGAATGAGACTTAAACTGCAAGGAAATCCAAATGAACTACAGCGACACCTTGAGGCCTTTTGGGCCCGCTGGACCGATACTTAAGATAAGGTGAAGCTCTAATGATCCCTATGGGGCAATAAGGCTGTGATGACAACAGATAGTAATAGGATACAGCAGAGAAAAAATTTAATCTAAAGAAAAATAGAATAAAAATAAGAATATAGCAAATATTAATATATGTACAGTGTTGTCCACTATCAACTGTTTGTTTTCCACATTTATCAAAAACTAGTTCAGTTTCTTTACTCAGTTGATATTTCTTATTCAGGTATAAATTATTAAGACCTGATACAGATCAAAATGTTTGGATCTGCTCGTATGAAATTGAAATATATCTCAACACATCTGGGGAGGTTTTCTCAAATTGATGTCACACCACATATTTCAGTCAAATATTAACACAGTGTGAAGTGTTTTGGTCTTTTAACAACTAATACTAGATATTGACTGAATCGATATGGTGCGTTGTGGTCGCTTTAACTTTGAAAAAGGACTTTCAACTTATATAATCTTGTTTGATAAATATTATTATTAGTTTTTGCTAAGTGTTGAAACAAAAGAGCTCTTGGTAGTGGACTCAGACCTTTGGACCCCCCTGTGTCTGAGCATGCAGCTGTCACCTGCAACACTAGAGCATGTTCAGTAGACAGGTGAATGGCACGGTGCGGGTTAAACCATTATTACCAGTAGTAGGGCTTAGTGAGGACAGACAGAATCAGTGAAAAATATCTGCAATATAGTAATATAACAAAAATATGAAATGCATGCAACAGATATACAATATGAAAGTATGAACAATTTGCAAAAATAAATATATTAGAGATGAACATGAAAACATTAACCACTGCTTCCCTATGGTGAGTTCACTGACTACAATGTTAAAAATAATAGACTTCTCAGTATATGGAGACACAAAACACACGTAAGCAAAGTGGTATGTGATGCATGTGCATGTGCAAACACACACACACACACACACACGCACACACACACACACACACACACACACACAGGCAGAGGGGGGTTCAGTCCAGGTGGTGTATAGGACCATGTGGTTTCAGGCAGGCCTATAACATTACTCTCTATCAGCCCAGTCCTAGGTGGGATCATCAGACAGGTGCTTGGTAGGCTGGCTTTACCCCTCCCCCTGGCTCTAACACACACACACACACACACACACACACACCCATCCCCCTCCTGGCCTCCTTCACCTGATGGTTTGGGTGCTATAGTGTGTGTGTGTGTGTGTGTGTGTGTGTGTGTGTCTGTGTGTGTGTGTGTGCCTCCAGGTCGCGACAGGCACAATGAAGAGAGAGGGTCTGTCAGTAGCCACCTGTTGGCCAGCTGTCAGGGTCCCATTTCAGGGTCGCCTTTCCAACACAGCAGCATCCATCCATCCATCCATCCATCCCTCCATCTATCTATCTGTCTATATATCTGTCTGTCTATCTGTCTGTCTATCTATCTATCTATCTATCTATCTATCTATCTATCTGTCTGTCTATCTATCTATCTATCTATCTATCTATCATCTATCTCTCTATCTCTCTATCTATCTGTCTGTCTATCTATCTATCTATCTATCTATCTATCTATCTATCTATCTATCTGTCTATCTATCTATCTATCTATCTATCTATCTGTCTGTCTATCTATCTATCTATCTATCTATCTATCATCTATCTCTCTATCTATCTATCTATCTATCTATCTATCATCTATCTCTCTATCTCTCTATCTATCTGTCTGTCTATCTATCTATCTATCTATCTATCTATCTATCTATCTATCTATCTATCTATCTATCTGTCCCTCCACCTCCATTTCCAGGTGTCTGTTTCGAATCCTCTCTCTCTTTTCTTGAGATGTGAACGTCCAGGGTGCGTTCATGGTAATTACTGGCACCGACGTGGGGAAACCTCAGTTTAATTTTCAGCCAAAACAACCACTCATTAAAAGATGAGATGAGGCGAGGAGGGGGGGAGGGGGGGAGGGAGGAGGAGGGGGGGGAGGGAGAGGAGGGTGAGTGTATCTGAGCGTGTCTCGTTTGATGCTGATCAGTGGGTCAGAGATACCGTCCTCTTCATGTCACATTACCATCTCTATAGGAGCTGTGATGGAAAGATGGGGGAGTGGGGGGGTGGGGGGGGCAGACCAAATGCTGAATGAGAGATGGGAAGGGAGAGACAAGTAATGGACGGGAGGAGGGAGGAGAGGAGGAGGTGGGTGCAGACGAAGGGAGGATGAGGACGATGAGGAGGAGGGGGAGAACAGGAAAGATGTAGGGGGGTTAGATTGAAGGAGGGCGAAGGGAAGGAGGGAAGGAGGGAAGGAGGGAAGGAGGGGGGGGTTGAGTGGAGAGGGATGAGAGCTAATTTCCTATGTGTGGTCTGCAGGGGGAGGAGGTGGGGGAGGTAATGGATTTGGGTGCTGCCTCCATCAGCTGTTCCACCTGTCTAGATAGAGTCAGAGAATAAAGAGAAAGAAGAGAAAAATCAAGATCGCCTGTTACTTGACGTTACGTGACCTTCTCCTTCCTGGGGAAAAAACATCCCTCTGGTTTTACGTTTCCGGTTTGTTTCCAATCAACAGAAGAAGAGGTAGTTAGCGTAATATGGGTAGTTAGCATTAGCATCGAAATCCAAGGAGAAAGGACGTCTCAGTACTGGACACGCTGTTTGATTGACAGGTGATCTCTGGGAAGAGCGCTGCAGAAACACCACAGTAAAGGTCACGAGCTTGTGAACTCATTGAACGCAGCAGGGTGGCGTAGTGATGTCACTCCCCCACGACAGCAAGCATCCTCCCTGCTGAAGTGTCCTTGAGCAAGGACGCTAAGACCCTACCAGCTCTGGGGGTTAGCTGGAGCTGAGCCTGACCTCTGACCTCCCTGTGCAAAGAGGGAAAAAAAATGGATTCGTTCTTTGTTCGGGGGATCACAAAACCAGGAAAGCATTGTGTGAAATCAGGAAGTGGGTGCAGGAAGGTAAAAGTGCACGGATGCAACTGAACGTATACGATGTGTTTTTGTCTGCAGAGTGGTGTCGTCTGTGTTGCTGCTGCTCAGCCTCTCAGAGCCTCTCTAACATGAGAGAGGACACACTTATTTAGACTCAATTACAGACAGGACTTAATGAACGCCAGGGCTATTGAGAGAGAGAGTGTGTGTGTGTGTGTGTGTGTGTGTGTGTGCACTCAAGGAGATGGGGAGGGAAGCAAACCCAGCGACACAACAGACAGAGAGCATTAGGGGCACCGGTAAGAGTCGTGCACGGTAATAAACCTCCCGCTTCAATTAATGACATTCAAATTGCAAGGAACAACAGGAGCCTCCCACCGCCGGCAGAGGTTCAAGTGACGCCGTGCCGTGTGTAAAACATGGCTGGTCTGTCTTGGAGTGCCATCTAGTGGCCACTGGAAAGACTAGTCCAGTGGTCCTCAGATCCGGGCCTCGGGGTCCAGAGTACCGCTGGTTTTCTATTCTGCCAGGTAGTTTCCATTCTAGTCTAATCAGGGATTGATCGAGACCTGGGATGCCAGGGGAATGCACTTCCTGGTAGGAGAGAAAACCAGCAGCACTCTGGACCCCGAGGCCCGGATTTGAGGAACTCTGCACTAGTTGATATCCTTTCCTTTCCAAATAAGATGTTGTAAATCTCTCAAGGCATCTGTCTTGATCCGTTTGGAGTTTTATCACATCTAACAGGCAGATTGAGACAAACACAGAAAAATACACACACCTTATGGACCTCGACAAGTTCTGGGTTAGTGCTTCCTGCATGTATCGTCATGATTTCTCATGGTTTCTCCGGGGTTTCTTCTTCCTCAAAGCCCTTATTTTCTATAGTGCATAAGTGTACAAGGCATAGATGTGCAGTCTGACGCTTTAGTTGTGTTGTTTCTGCAGGTTACATGAACATTTTAGGCATTTAACTGAACAATTACAGGAAACCAAAAGGAAAGCCCTGATATTCCCGTGATGCTGGAATAATCACAGAAAAGTGTGAGGAAAATAATTAAGAGATAAAAGAGCGACTGTAATAATGAGATAGAAGGTACCAGGTAGGAGCAGTGGTGAGTGTTTGAGTTAAACCTCACCAGGAAGACAGAGGTTTAATAGGTTTCTAACTGACAACCTGATGAGCAGACGAGTGTCATGAGTGTTTCCATTTTATTGCGATAAGCAGTCGTCTGGTGTCTCTTCTCCAGGCTCCAGTCGCACAATTGGTCATCGTGAGGTGCTTATAAAGCCCCGTTCCACCTGGACCTTTTAGTCCCAGGAACTACTTTTCAAGGAACTAAAAGGTTCCTTCAGCCCTTGTTGTCTGCGCATGACAGATTATGACAGTAACCTGTAGGGCGATGCCGGGGTTGTGAGTTTGAGCCTCACCTGGAGCACAGAAGATTGACTTTCATTACCAACAGTTCAACACTTCCTGGATGTAGAAACACGACAGAACGAACCAGACACTTCACATCTCGGTGTTTATAGTCGGGTAGCTAAAACGCCACCGTATGGAACAAAGACACATTTCACCACTGTGACAGCTATACATGATGGATGAGACTAACATACAGACGTGCTCCTTACAGATGTAACGCAGAGTAGATATCAACAGACAGCCCTTCGGTGAAAAAGTGCTTTATAGGCTGTGGTGGGAACCGAGTCTGGAGCTGCAGTGTGGTGACAGAGGAAACGGCAATTCAGTCAACTGTCTGAATCCTCAATGCGGAAGTTAAACCTGCACTGTGTAACATGTCATGAAGTGGGGCTGGCGACGGAGAAGACTGGCCCCTCCCCCTTTACTGAGCCGCTGTAGTTTCGCTATATTCACACCAGTGGAGTTTCAGAGTCGGGTACGTACACTGGTGGGGAAGTTTTCTCCGAGAACAGGAAGTGACTAATCGAAATGCACACAGCTCCGCAACAGCAGCATGAGCGAACATGACTGGAGATGATGCTTTTCCTCACCAGCTCCAAACAACAACAAAAACATTTGTTGTCCGAGGTCCGAGTCTCGCTGCCACTCGGGGCCGCCAACGACTGAATCACATGACGTTACACAGTGCAGGTTTAAAGTTTGTTTCATGTGATTTTGATGGTTTACTAAGTTTTAACGTGTGAACTTCAGCACATACAGATATATGGCACCATTAGACATTGTGTGTGTGTGTGTGTGTGTGTGTGTGTGTGTCAATAAGGCACAGTCAGGCATTTCCTAGGGAGTTTTAACTCTAAGGACATCCAGTAAATGGATAAAACTCTCAGCACATTGTTTCGATGTCAGTAAAAAAAAAAGAGAAGTACAAAACGAAAATCCCCCAGCTGCCCCAGCGCAGCCGTCTGAGGTTGCAATGTCCTCCTCTGGCCACTAAGGGGAGCAGTTCATCAGGTTTCCAAGAGGAGAAAGGCGATGCATGAATGGTTTGGCAGAAAGATTGTCCTCTGTAACTCCCCTTAGATTTAAAATCACTGTCAAAGTGACTCGGTAGGCCAGCTAGAGATCAAACACACACATAAATCATTCATTAGTTCTTTTCAATCAACTTTCAACTATTAGTTTTGCTCCCATGAACATAATGTACAGTCAACTTTTCATGTATTACAGCCTTTTTTTCATCAAGCGTCTATCGTGCCCTTCTGAATGGTACAACCAATATGGCTGGCGTTCATTTCCAGTCCAGGTCCCGGTGAAATCTTGTCACTCAAGTCAATCAAAAGTTTCCGTTCCATTTACTCTCTGAAGGCAATTTTCAGCGGCATCGAAATCCTCCAGCTGCAAGCGGTGCAGCCAGCACGGCGGCACTGAGTCCAGCTCCACGGTCAAAGGCTCGCCGCTCAGTGGAGGTGAGCGTTGAGGTCGTACTTCTCGCAGAACTTGTCGGTGATGGGGATGCAGGTGAGGTACTCGCACCAGTCACATTTAACAGGGTGGACGTAGAAGAGGACAGCCAGACCGGAGAACAGACCCAGGAACACCAGCAGGAAACAGCAGATCTGGACCCGCTTGCGGTACATGTCAGAACGGCCGAAACTGGGGAGGAAAAAGACGACGGATTCATTTCAGAGTGGAACCGAAATAGATCCTACACAAACTCTACATATAACACATGCTACCTGGTGGACGCTGTCACAAACTTACAAGTGCATCTCATGACCGAGAGGGCTAAGACACAATCTGAGGAAATATAAATAAAAGTCCAAGACGAGCGAACATTCATGCCTCGCCCACCTGATGTACGGCAGGAAGGCGAAGGAGAGGAAGAATCCTGATACGAAGCCACAGATGTGGGCGAAGTTGTCAATCCAGGGAAGCAGGCCAAAGGAGAAGAGGAAGAGGGCGATGGCCAGCAGCTTTGCGAAGGCCCGCCATGGCCGCTCCAGGATCTGCCAGCTCTGGAACAGCTCCACAAACAGGCAGGCCAGGATGCCGAACTGGCTCCCGGCCGGACCCACCTGGGAGAGACGCATCGGAAAAGAGACAGAGAACAGACAAATACGATTAAGCTCAGAAGATAAGATACTAACGACTAAGATTTTCCTCCAACGTGCATGTTGATTTATGGGCCTTGATTCAGCACAGCACCAGAATACCTTGTTTATAAATCTCTCTGATGCACCTGAAACACCTGCATCCTTTTGTGATTTACAAATCAATATTGTCTTTATTTCCTGACTAATCCTGCAGTCCTGGGGCAAAATTCAAGAAATAAATAACTATTGCTTTTACAAAATGGCAGTAACCATTGTAGGAAAAACAAGTTCTACGTTTGTTGTTGTTCATTGGGTGTTTTGGCGTGACTCAGTCAGTCAGCTACTTGTTTTCTAACGTTTAGGCAGAGTGACCGTGTACCTCGGCTCGGTAGGGCAGGAAGATGGCTGAGGCCAAGTTGCCAGTGATGCCGCTGAGGATGTAGATGATGGAGATTCGCAGCCAGCCAGCCAGCTTCTCCAGGTCCCTCAGCACCGTCATCTGGAACAGCGCCGACACCAGGCAATGCAGGATCCTGCACACACACAAACAAGGACAACCAGTTTGTCATTCTCAATCTTGACCGACTAACTTCTTTGTGCACCGGCCACACTAGCTGGTTTCCTGCCGGAGTGACTGGAGAGATTTACCAACATTCGACTGGTGGCTGATTTTCTGCCCTGTCTGCTTGGTTAAATAGACTTCCTATTAAACTAGCAGTGTGGTCCAGTACACTGAAGGATTATAAGGGTTACGATAAAGTCCTTGCATGAAGTTAAAGTTTTCTTTGGCGCCCCCAAGTGGCAGCGATAGACAACTGTTTGAATTTCTTCACTACCCAGAAATAGAAACATCAATCAAATCGTCTTTGGATTTGACTGAGTTTTTCAATTCACATGCATTTTCATCAGATCTATTTCTATCCTTTTGTTACTTCCACCCGTCGTAGGGGAGAGAGGCTAGTCACCCAGCGTGGAGGAAGAGAGACAGCCAGAGTCGGTAGAACTGGTCAGGGATCTCAGGGTTGAGGAAAGGCAGCAGACCACACACATCATCCATACAGGCCACCTGGAGGAGGGAGAGGGGGAGAGAGAGGAGAGAGAGGGAGAGAGAGGGAGAGAGATCATGACTCTAACACCATGGTACTCAATGCAGTTTCATCCTGTGAAGGAAAATGTCAGCACTGAATTCAGTCCAGTGTTTTAATTCTCCAGAGGCTCCAGTGGCGCAATCGGTCAGCGCGCGGTACTTATAAGACAGTAACCTGAAGAGCAATGCCGAGGTTGTGAGTTCGAGCCTCACCTGGAGCAGAGAAGTTTTAAACCAAACCCCCTTGATTCCCTCCTCACCTGTCTCTGTGTGATGATGTGGTTGAACGTCTGCTAACTAATGAAATCGGCTGCTGTAGTGGTTGGTTGGCAGACTCTCGGCCCTCCATAGCTCTGGGTCTGAGACCCCTGATGGTGGGTCAGAAGCTTCCAACAGTAATCCAGCTTCAGGATTACGAAAATGGTAGCCGTTGTCAGATTATGGGTTTATTTGAAAAAAAAAAAGGTTTCTTTTTAAAAAAGAAACTGTTGAAGGATTGACGTGCCTCATGCTTATCATTAATTCTTTGTTGTTCATTTCTTTCTTTCTTTATTTTGTTTGTTTGGAGGTATGAGGAGGAAAACCCTCTTGTGATTACACACAAATTGGTTGTTTTCTTTGTTTTTTATTGTTATATTTTACCACTTTTTTATGGGTTTGCTTCTCGTTTGTATCACTGTGCTAATACATTAAAACAAAAAAAACTAAAAATAGGTGACTAATTGTTTCGACGTGTCACTGTGGAATGGAAGCTTATCTTTTTTTACCTACCTTTTAATTGATGTTATTCCCTTCTTGACTCATGTATCGTGTACCGTTGCTTAGTTCTGTTAGCTTAAATTAAAATCCTAATAAATATATCCTTGAAGAACATGTGAAATGTAAAAACGTTAGACTCCAACACCATGGAGCTCAATGCAGGTTCAAGACACCTTGTCAGCTGAATTCAGCCCAAACTCCTTTTGAGTCGCTTTCAGACGCTCCAGTGGCGCAATCGGTTAGCGCGCGGTACTTATAAGACAGTAACCTGAAGAGCAATGCCGAGGTTGTGAGTTCGAGCCTCACCTGGAGCAGAGAAGTTTTAAAGTCAAAAAGCCTTCGTTCCCTCCTCAACTTCCTGTGGTCTCTGTGTGATATATGATGACGTGGTTGAACGTCTGCTAGCTGTACTGGTTGGTTGGCAGACTCTCGGCCCTCCATAGCTCAAGGTTTGAGACCACTGATGGATTTCAAAAATGGGAACTTGTCTGCTGTTGTGAGATTTTGATTTCTTTTAATAATACTGTATAAAAAAATATGGTTTCTTTGAAAAAAAAAAAGAAAACATTGGCGGTATGATGTAAACCCTCTTGGGATTTCTTTTTACTGTATCTCAGTTTGTGTGTGTGTGTGTGTGTGTGTGTGTGTGTGTCCTACCTGTGAGCAGAGAGTGGCCTCCTCGTGGAAGTAGCCCGTCATGAAATCGCAGTACTCTCTGGACGTGATCTCACATCTACAATGAGCAACACACCGTTATCTTCATCAGGTTTAGACAAACACGACACACACAGTGCTCAGTTCAGGGTTTCCTCCTCCTTACCGTCCCTTGGTCCCGATGCAGCAGGGCCGGCCTGTGATGGCGCAGTCGATGTGGGGAAGGTTGGTGTGGTTCCCCGAGTTGTACTTGGTACATACCTGCAGGTCACACAGGGAACAATGTCAGTGTGTGTGTGTGGATTAAATCTAAGGTCCAGCCTTTCTACCAAGTGTCATCCAGAACTCTTTACATTTACACTTGAGGTATTATGATGACGCTCTTATCCAGGAAGGTGCCCTGGTAATATTCCTGGCACACTGGAATGATCATATAAGAATAAAATGCTGGGAAATTAAGTAGAAGATAGAAGAGCTGCTGTGAGAAGAGAGATTTGTTCATTATTATTGTTTTAACATTGTGCTTCAGCAGCGCCATCAGGCAAGAGCAGTTTGAGTTGAGTAAAGTTGTAATAGATTTTCTGAATGAAAATCCACGCAGGCCAACATCAAACTGTGATCCTGTAGAGTTTCTAAAAGCTGTTTTAGTATCATCTCTCTAACATTGTGCACCATAGCCAGGTATCTGGCTGCACCTTAACAGGCTCCAGTGGCGCAATCGGTTAGCGCGCGGTACTTATAAGACAGTAACCTGAAGAGCAATGCCGAGGTTGTGAGTTCGAGCCTCACCTGGAGCAGGGATGTTTTAAATTATAAGAATTTGGGGCAAAACTCAACTCTTAAATAGTCATGGCTGGATAAAATCAGAGAATGTGCATCAACAGTGTGCCCTCTTCTGCAGCAGACCAGATTCTCCCATGTAGAAATGTAATGCACAGCTTAATCTACTGTTGCACTCTCATGTGTAAGAGCATCAGCTAAATTCCTGAATGGTACAATGGTACTCACTGGCCACTTGGTGATGTCATCAGGCCACTCATGAGGGGAAACTGAGGCCGGCTCCAGACAAATTCTACAAAAGAGAATATATATTATAGTAGAGCTGCTTAGTGACCGACAGTCTGTGGCTGTACTGGTCTGTAGCCACAACTCAGACATGGAGGACATGATGCCTGGACGGTGGGGTAACGTTACCTGGGGTCCTGGTGGCAGACGGAGCCATGTTGGCGTAGTTTACCGTTCAGATAGGGAGCACTAGGGTGCTGAGGCCACTTCACCCACAGCGCCAGTGTGCTCTGCAGGGGGCGACAGAGGGAAGAAGACTTTTAACAACAGTATCATGTAGGGCTACATTTTGACCTACTAGCGTGTGCAGTGGCTGCTAAGAGTAAATGGTACAACATGAACAACTGGTGCTAGCTAGGTGCTACGTGTCACATTTTTACACATCAAATGAATTACATTGGTATAATTACTGTAAACAAATGAGACCATGATTGAGACCTTTTGCTTCCTGTGACATTGAGGATGTTGCTTTCTGCTTTCTGGGGAAAACAAGCGCACATGGATCCAACAAACGCTCCATGTGTGCTTGTTTTCCCCTTGTCTTTACTGAAGAGGATAAACAGGTTGAATCTTCCTTCCACCATCTGCTGTTGCCAGAAACTCTTTAGCGCTTTAGCGCCCTCTTCCTGTTTTGTGCCGTAAAGCAATGTAGTAGATTTTTTCCGATCCAGAGGCAAAACATCTAAGATGCAGTGTAGAAGCTGCCAGTATTCAGATGGTCTTGTTTGTTTACGGTAATCACACTGATGTCTCAAAATGTGCTCATGATACACTGAAGTTACAATGCTACACATGGCCCCGTTAAGGTAGCGCTTTATAGACTAGAGGTGCTCTTGAACGTGACGTGACTGAGTCCATCCCAACACGAAGGCTCCAGGCGGCTGGACTGACCGAACACTCCTCCTGGGAGGTCTGCAGGCAGCCGGAGCGATCGTTCCTCACACAGCAGCCCGAGCCTCTCTCTCTGGCTCTCTTCTCCTGGATCAGCTCGTGGACCTCCTGGTCCTGACGCATGCAGGGGGAGAACTTGGCCCCCAGGTGGATCAGCGCCTCCTGCAGGACAGCAGAGGGGTGGTCAGGGAACCGAACAGAACTGGGACCAGACGGATGCTCCGGAGCGTCCCAGATTTCAATGACAAGTTACATGACAGGCAACACGAACTGAGCATATTGGATTCCTATCGCCTCATGTTTTAACGGGTTTGGATCATGAGTAGGGCTGCTTATTATCGTTTATCATCTTATCACGATGAAATAATGACATCTGATATCTGATACGAGTTATCGTCGTCTAAATATATGATAAAAAACAAACAATACAAATTATAATCTCTCACAAAATGAGATCTGACATGAATTAGGAAATATTATTTGAAACGTATCATACCTTATATTACCATGCAGTTCAATGCAATGAACATCAATTTGTTTTTTTTTCCATGAGTTTCAATATTTTAGTAGATATCCTGTGAATTAATTCCTTATGATCATGAGATATTTCTTTGTCCATGACGTCCAGCCTACATGGGAGCATCGTTACACACTGAGAGGAAATCATAGAGACACTCACTGAACTTGGCCCCACCCAGAAGTTTTCTTGTTGCACAAACTTGACGTTTTCATAAACTCCCTTATTCCTCAACACCTGGAAACGATAAAAACAGACTGTACAGACAACACACTAACAACACTTCAACCAGCACTTCACTGTAACAGTGCTACGTCATAAAACTGCAGTATTATTGTAGTCATTACTCACTGAGTGAACCATCAGGACAAATACACTGTGACCAGCTAATCTAAACTGACCTGAGGTCAGTATAAACCCAGTAAACTCTACTTACTGAGTCGACGGTTTCGTGCTGTGAAAAGCCCACGGGGGCGATGCCATAGATGGTGACCGCCAGAACGGTGATGAGCAAATGGACAAATGTGATCCAATAGGAAAAGTAAGGCCTGGGGAGGACAGGAGGATAGTTCAGTCTGTATTTAGTTTCACCTCAGAAGACAAAAGTACTGAGGAACAAAACAGAACTGACCATCTCCTTTGGCACCCTATTTGTTAACAGCTGGAGCAAATAAAATCTCACCTTTAAGAAGTAAACCCAGTGTGTCCCCTTTTGTTCCCTACCAGCTGCCATACCTGTGATCGTCCATGTCCTCGATCTGCCTTTGGACGAAGCTGTCGATGCGCTTGCGGTACGTCCGGTTGGTGAGGCGGCCGACCATGCCCAGCCCGTACGGCCTCTTCTCCCGGGCAAACAGCTTCTTAACGGGCACGGCGATCCGCTGTCCTCGCTGCTGGTGCCCGTTGACGCTCACCACCTCCTGGCGCAGACGCACCTTGGGCTGCACCAGGCAGCCGTCCTTGGCCTTACGCCAGCCTCGCTCTAGAGGCCTGGAGGGAGGGGAGGGAGGGTAAAGCATCACCAACCGATACGTAACATTATTAGAAACTATAAACCTGTATGGAGGTGAGAGACTAAAGAAGAGATTCAGGTTTTTGTGAGTTTGTGTTTGAGTGTGTTGGTTGATCCATCTTCAGCTGATAGACTTGTTATCGACACCAGACGCTCCAGTGGCGCAATCGGTCAGCGCGCGGTACTTATAAGACAGTATCTGGTCAAGCAATGCCGAGGTTGTGAGTTCAAGCCTCACCTGGAGCACAGAGGTTTTAAGCTACAGGGGTTGATTCAGTTCAATTATATACGGTCTTTGAAACGTCGTCCCTGCTGACCACCATGACTGTAAGGCAATTAAAGCAAGACAACAGCACTGGTGCCTGATTCTGAACAGGAAATAGTATTGAAAATCTGTTTCTATAAAAGTGTATATTTGGCCGTTTGAGCCAGAAAGTTCATTTTGGTCACTTTATGTTGTATAAAAACATCTTTGTTCATATGAATGTGAACCCACAGCATGAGGTGACTCCTCTCCAGTTCGTTCTTATCCAGGGCGCTTCCTGTCAGGTCGCCCTCGTCCACCTGCTCGTTAAGCGCCGCCTCCGATGGCGTCTCGAACACCTCGTCTGCATAGCTGGACAACTCATCCTGCAGGCCGTCCTGCACAGGACAGCAGAGGTACAGGAAGTGAGGAAGGAAGGCACATTTGACTTGTGTGAAAGAGGGTCCGGTGTGTTTCAGTAGGCGGAGGGTGGCGCTAACACTGCAACGAGTTGGGGCTCTGATCCTGCTACAAATACAGTCACTCAGAGCACGACGAGGTGCTTTGATGAATGAGATTGATCTGGTTGTTTGAATGAATTTGATTACTTTGGGTATGTACTTTGGTTTGCCCAGAGCACAAGACAAGCAGGGTAAACACTCTAACAATCTAACTGGCTGCAGCGTATCAAGAAGATCAATCAGTCACAGAAAAGTGAAAATGGCTGACGTCAATTCAAGTTCAATTCAATCAATCAAATCAATCAAAACGTAAATAAAACTGAAATTAATTTGCTAATAGTAGAGCAGCTCCTGTCAGTTGTTTCTCAACAGGTTGGCTGTGCTAACCTTCTCAAGTATTTCTGAATCTGGATTTTGACCCCCTTATATTAACAGATACACAGAAGAAGACTAGAACATACAACATTTTGGTATCAGGGCTGCAACATTCTAGGTTTTCTCGTGAAATGTTTGAGTCACAGAAGGGTTTCAATCAACTGATCCCAGTAGCTGGACTGTGTCAGGCGGTCTGTGGTCCAGCGTGGCGGCGCTGGTGTCTCGGTGTTCGCTGCTCACTCTGGTGAAGAAGGAAGTGTCCAGCTCATCGCCGAAGTCCACGGTGTCGTCGTCAAGGAAACTGGGGGGCATGAAGCTCCGTCTGCGACATCGCGTGGTGGTGCTCTCCCTCAGGGTCCGGCCCTAACACACACACACACACACACACACACACACACACACACACGTCATGTGTCGTCACGTCATCATCAACAATATCACACCCAGATGCACTGTTATTGTTATCAGCACCATATCGTGCCAAGAATGGCAGCAACCCGAGTGTATCTGGAGGAATCCCCGGTGATGATGATGATGATGATGGTGATGATGATGATGATGATGTAGCAGCAGTGACCTTTGTGTGTCGATGGATTAGCCCTGCACTTCTGGAAAACCCTGACAGCAATCCACCAGACAGCTGAGCATTTGGGCTGCATTATCGTGGACCATCTGGTATTGACCCCCCCCCCCTCCAACACCACCCCCACCCCTCCCTCACACACACACACATATACACACACAGCCCCATCTATCCATCCATTCATCTGTAAGGAGAGTGTCATCTGAGTTTAATCCTCAACAAGCCCGTCTCCACTTTTAAATAACATGGATGGTCCAGAGTCGCAGATTTAAGTTTTAGTTCTACAAAAAATGTCCAGAGGCAGAAACAATCTGATTGGTTGAGTTAAACCTCAGTGGGCGGAGCCAAAGAACCACAGTTTTTCTGGCAAAGTAACTTTAGACTGAAGCCCAGTGAGAAGAACAAGAGGTAAGAGAGAAAAGAGGAGCTAGCTA
The DNA here is from genome assembly GCA_034670405.1 of Hoplostethus atlanticus. Taxonomy (NCBI): domain Eukaryota; kingdom Metazoa; phylum Chordata; class Actinopteri; order Trachichthyiformes; family Trachichthyidae; genus Hoplostethus; species Hoplostethus atlanticus. Next base: position 675,696 of record JAXDDX010000047.1, read on the forward strand.
ATATTATGAAGCCTAGCGCTCTGCTACTAACTGAAAACAACGCAAGTTAGCCATGCTAAGTTATCTAGGTTAGCTAGTTAGCCTAGCTGACCATCCAAGTTCAAACTATCCATACTAGCCTATAGCTAGCTAGTTAGCTAGTTAGCTAGCCTGCTGACCTTCCAAGATCATGACTGTCGTGGTCATAAATGAATGACAAAAGAAGTCATTGCCATAAATATTTTTATTTAGACTTTTATTTAGACTTTCCTCTTTACCTGTTATTCAACTTGCACTCTGAAAAACTAAAACACCAAAAGTAACAAACGCACAAACAACACGTGCAAAGCGACACACACCTTCATCAGCGCCGCGGCGGCCTTGAGGCTCATGAGTGCGACGGACTCCCGCTTGCGTCGTCGCGGCAACCTGTTGAGGGCGGAGCGGGAGCTGGAGAAGGAGCAGAGGGAGGCGGCGCCGGGCGTGACGGGCGTCTGCGGGACGCTGAAGCCGTCTATCTCCTCCACCATGCGGAAAGCACGACCCCGCGCCAGGGGGTCCACTATCTGCACGCACACACACACACACACACACACACACAACAGTGGTGCACGGCACACGTCAAAACGAGGGTTTCACCGATACATCGAGCTGTGATATGATACTGACAGTGTGTGATGGAAGTGATGCAGTTTGTTACATATTGAGGTTGGATTGCTACCAGCTATCGTCCTATCGGTGCAACCCAAGTCAAAACAATCCATGACCATGCGAAGAGGTAAAGCAAGCGTCTAAAATCTAATCTACAAAGAAAGAAAGACACAAAGAAAGGGGGAAACTTCCAGGGGGGATAAAGGTGATGAAGCCCTCTAACGTGCCCCAGGCGCTGGCCCTACCCTCTGCATGCCATAGTGGTGGTGACTGGGGTGGAGGGGTGGGAGGTAGAGGGGAGGCGGGGTCTCAGTGCTGGCCAGGGACAGGTTGTCCTGGCTGCATAGCTCCATCTCCCTCATCACCTGGGCCTTCAGACCCCCGTACAGCTGTCGGCAGTGCTGCAGGCTCTTCCTCCTCCATCGCTGGGTGCTGTCGCTGTCCTTGCTCACCCCGAACCAGTCGGCCGTACCCCTGGAGACACGACGGGATGGAAAGTCAAGGTGTGGATATTGGTTTGAGCGTTGATTCAGGGCTTCAGATGAAGTGAGAGTGACGAAACCTTAGTAAAGAACATGAAGCGTGGGCATCAACAAACAAGCTTCGATTTACTGAGGCAGAGAAAGAAGCATTTAAAGAAAGTGAACCTGTTTATATCCACCTTAGTTACATATATAAAATCTCAGCAGGACAGAACGTCGAACTAGAAAAAGATGGAGAGAGGAAAGCAGGGAGCATGGAAACACATCAAGCATCTCTGGCTGTATCACCGGTAAACACCTCATACTGTATATTGAGGTAATGTGATTGGAGGAGGAGGAACAGGGGGAGTTGCTGCAGCGGTTAGTGTGTACTGTGATCAGACTGAACTAGGTCAGTCCAGTAAACACAGCTCTCCTCCTGAGGAAAAAAACAACTAACACAAACAAAAACTTGTACAACATGTCTACACTTCAGATTCAGAGATCCTCATGTGTCGTGGTGAAGGCGAGGGAGCCAACCAATGACTGGAGGCCAAACCCAGCATCTGGCTATACGTGACAGTGTGTGTGTGTGTGTGTGTGCCCACGCTGCATGCACACACACACTGTATGTGCCCTATGTTTATGTGTGTTTATGCACATGTAGTCACTGTTTCCAGGAAGCGGTGCCTGTGTTGCCCGGCGGTGTTCACCCGTCAGGAGAGCGACTCGGAGGCCCCAGCTGGGGAAACTGTTTGGAGAGCAGAAGCACTCGGCGATAAACACCCGGCACTCGTCATCAAGAAGGACGGCCAGCCGGGGGGAAGCCTTTTAAGGCCGCGCAGGGGTAAGGGAGGGGGGCGGCGCGACACTGATTGTTGTCCTTCCAGAGAGGAATGTTTTAGAAAGAGGTCACGTGAGTCAGACGGGGGCCTCTCCGGGATGATGGAGACGGAAACAAAGCATCATCACAGTATGAGAGTCAACGAACCAACACTCAGTTCAGTTATGGAGTAAATGTCTTTTTACAAGCTTACACTGCAACACAGACGCAAGTTGTCAGGAGATGATGCAACGCAGATGACTGACGTGATGGTTATGTTCCGCTGGCAGGAGCACAACTTGGACACGCCGCTTTCACGTGTTCGGCGCGTGGCTTAGCTTAGGCAACTAAATCTTTGGTTAAGGCCCAGACAGCTCAGCATGAGCATGAGACTCTCAGGGTTGAGGGTTCAATCCCCACATAGTGTCAACTAGCACCTTTGTAAGTTGCTTTGGATAAAAGTGTCTGCTAAATGACTGTAATGGTAAGTTTGTTAATGGTTAAGTGAGAAGAATTTCCACAAAAAATGAAAACGTCAATCACAGCAGAAAGTTTCTTTGCATGAGAATTGAACCCCGGTGAGCAGACGTGTCCGTCCTGTCATGGTGGGGAAACGCATTTCATGCACAGAGCAAAATGTCCTGCGGCCAGGCTGGCTTCTGCTGCACCGTGGACGCATTCCCGGATAGAGGAGCTTTGTGTGTGTGTGTGTGTGTGTTTATATAAGGGGTGTGTGTTTGTCTCCGTGCACACACACACACGCTTGGACACGCATGCATGTCTCACCGTGCGAACACCCACACCAAATCTCACACTAAAACATTTCCGTTAACACTCGCTCAACTCATCCATCACAGAGAAACGTGACGCCGAGCCACATCAGTCGGCTTCCTCATCCTGCAGGTGAGGCCGCTGAGGCAGGCTTCGACAGCTCTGCCCTGCCGAGACACCGCTCAGCCACCGCCGGGAAAAAGGCCAAAGGGAAACTAGAATCTAAACAAGTTCTAGTGCAATTATTACATGAGAATAAATCTGATGAGGAACAATAAATATGAAGCGGGGAGCTGGTAGTCTTCCACCGTTCACAGCATGAGGCCGACACATCAGGACATTACTGGCCTTCTATTAAATATCAGACATCGTCATGTGGTCCACATCCGATATGACCGAGGTTCCTTCCCCGACCACAGCGACATAAAAACCTGCTATGGAATTTCCTTTTCTTTGTACATTCAATTTATTTGTTTAATTGTTTTTTTGTAAATTGAAGAATTTCATCGGTCTGGTTTCAGTGGAGAGTTTTAGTGTCCCTGATGGTCTAAATGCTGTTTCAGAATAACAATCTCAGTTATTGTCATTGTTTGGCATGAAAACAGTCAAATTGAAAGATATTGACAACTGGCATAAAATACCAACCCATCAGTGTGAAAACATCAACACGTCTGTCAGTATCTGTTGTGTGTTATTACATAATGCCACAACAACTCAGAGACAGACTCGGCTGAAGTTGAGTCAGATATTAACCAGGCATCTTGACGCCTCGGCTTTCCAACCGCGGGGAGAACCGTACGAGCCTCACCTGTCCAGAGAGCTCCTGGAGGGGTTCAGGCTCAGGGTCATGCCTGGAGGAGACGGGGAGGACCAGGGAGTTGTATCGCCTCCGCCGCCACCATCGCCGTCATGCTGTCCCCGGCTAACCCCCCGCCGAGCCGCTAGCCCGACCCCTCTGACCTCGCAGCCAGGAGCACAAGCTGATCCCCCGCAGCCGCTCGACAGATCACAGCCGAACGGGCGCGACGTTCCATACGGGGATTTCCACCAAATCCAGGGCGACTGTAGCTTACGGCGTTAGATAATACTGTTTATGATCTCCACGCGCCGCGGTGCGTCCGTCCTGCTCCGGGATCCGCCAGGGGAGACTCTGGTTAATCAAAGGTCAGGGGTAAAGCTGTTTATCCCTCCTGTTGATGTCCTCAGCCGGCCGAGGAGGAGCCGGGGGGGTTTATCTCTTATATGGAGGCTGTTCCCACCCCCAGCGTGACGCCTCGCTCCAGCTGGACCCGCTCACTCAACATGATGATGGACTATGGAACCAGGAGGTCAAGCCAGGGCATCTTCTGGCAAACGGATTCGGATGTCCGCGGATTTGCTCTCTTCAGTCGCCTGACCTCGTGTCGCTAACTCAACAGAGGTGTTGAGTGTGTGTGTGTGTGTGTGTGTGTGTGTGTGTGTCAGTGGTTGGCCGGCCTCCCAGTGTCCCTCCTTGACACTTCGTCTTCTCTCTCAGAGGAAAAGGATGTGACCTACTGGGTGAAGGCAGACAGCAGCTCTGGTCCTCGTCAAGCCAAGTTCCCTCATCCAGACCTCTAACTCTCTCTCTCTCTCTCTCTCTCTCTCTCTCTCTCTCTCTCTCTGTGTCTCTCGGCCCTGTTTGGGGAGTGTGTGTAAACACCAGTTCTCCCGCTAGCATACCAGCACCTCACAGGAAGTGAGAGATTAAAAGGGAGGGAGAGAAGAAAGACGAGAGATTGTACACATTAGGAGGGAGGGAGGGAGGGCAGGGGGACTTGCCTGAACATGACACTTCGAGGAACACACACACACACACACACACACACACACACACACACACACACACACACACACACTATACCACTAACACAAAGGTTTGGGCCTCAATCACAGCATACAGTGGGTTTGTCTATTGTAAACAGACCATGTTAACCTTTCATCAGCAGCATCAACATGACGATGGAAACCCTCTGACTCAGAGAGCTGTGGGAGTTCTCCTGTATCCATGTAATACACACACACACACACACACACACACACACACACACACACACACACTCAGTCCCATTCATTCCCTCACAGACATCAAACACACACAGATATGATGCGAGCTAGCCTTGACATGCAACAGTTAAAGGAAGAAAACAACCAGACAGATTCTTCTTCTTCCTGCATCGAGATATTTTCAGATCAGTATGATGGAGTTTATTAGGAAAAATGTTTCATCGATCTAAAACATCAACGGTGATCGTCAGGTTTTGGTGTCTTTCTAGACCGACGATCAACAATCATACTCTCTACCTCCCTCCCTCCTCCTCCACCTCTCCTGTACCTGATGATCTGTTTGGGTATAGACGAGCGCCGCCGGGTCAGTATTTTGGGGACGCAGGACCGTCTCCGGACGGTCGACACCCTCCTGGGGCCCCGCTGGCCCTTCAGGGGAACCGTGTTGACCCGCTCGAAGCGCACCCTCTTCTCGCTACACACACACACACACACACACACACGCCGCGTAGAGAAGAGGACAGGGAAGCAGATAGTAGAGAAGGAAGAACAAAGGAGGAAGAAGAGAGAAGAAAGAGAGCAAGATTAATCAGCGTTAAACCAGAAAGGAAGTTACAGCCTGAGGGGCTTTTATTTTGTTAGTGCAGAAAAATTCCAAATCTGAGGCATGCAGAGAAAAAGCAGCTGGAGAAAATCAGCAGATAGGCGAGAGCAAACCCTCCTGTGTGTGTGTGTGTGTGTGTGTGTGTGTGTGTGTGTGTGTGTGTGTGTGTGTGTGTGTGTGTGTGTGTGTGTGAGCCTCCAACCTCTTGATGCTCTGTGTGATGGAGGGCAGCCTCTCCAGGGGGGGTCTGAGGTAGTTGTTGGAGGTCTCCAAGGCAGCGATGCCCATCTGGGAGTTTTCCCCCGGCATGCTGACACTGCGCAGGAACCCCTGGGGGCGCTTTACCGGCTGTACACACACACACACACACACACACACACACACACACACACAAACACGCCACAGTAAGAAGAAAACAAGTCGTCAGTAAACACAGCCGCCCCCCAACAGATGATGCACTTTCTGGGCCAATAAGTTATGTGAAGAAGGTCAAAGTCTCAAGTAGCAAAGCAAATACACTTGGTGAGGCCGTCTGCGTTGTCTGGTGGTGACACGCCATGTTGGCTGAATGTACAAATGATCCAGTGAAAAAGCCTCAATCCAATATGATGTAGGCTGACGGTCCTGGAGGCTGATTTTCTAGATCCAGTCTGTTTACCTGGGTGAGCGTGGGCGTGTCGTCCGGGGTGAGCTGGATGGAGGGGATGTCCAGTTTGAGCCACGGAGGCTTCTTCCTCTGCAGGCTGCTGCTCCTGCTGCCCTCCGGGCCCTGGCCCAGCTCAGCCATGCTCACTACTGCCCCCTACGCCTGCCAGCTGGACAGCACAGCACGGACAGACAGGAAGAGAGAGAGAGGGGGGGGGTGGGGAGGTGGACAATGATGAGAAATAAACTCACTTTACTGGTCAGGACGGCACAAAAACATAACAGGCAAAGCTGTATTACATCTGTTTACCCTGAAACATGAATGGACTCACACACACACACACACACACACACACACGTTGCTGCAAACAACACATGGTGAAATAAAAAACGGTCCAGCTTTGTGGAGTAATTATACTTATTGGACAGACGGCATCAGTCAACAGTGATCTGTCTCCCGCGGTGCCGTCTGTCCGTCTGGTTAGCATCACTCAGCATCTGTTCTGCTAACCTTCACAAGGTAACATGCTAGCTAGCTGTCTGCTCCAGGTAAGACCCGACCATGTTCTGTCTAAACCCGATGCACCAGGTGCATAAAGACTGTTGGTGTAGTTTGGTAAAGTGCCCTCAGTGGTTGCTCTTTTCTGATTGGATGAATGTTGCACTGCCATGAAAACAGTGTAGTAGTGATGTCTGGGGGAGGAGGACGGCACTACTGGTGGTTCATGTCTGGCCACTGCCAACCGCCTGGTTTCTACAGGACTAATCTCATCTAATCTGATTCACAGACAAACATGAGAAGCCTAAAACTTGTCTGCTCCAGGTGAGGCTCGAACTCACAACCTCGGCATGGCTCTGCTGGCTACTGTCTTATAAGTACCGCGCGCTGACCGATTGCGCCACTGGAGCCTCCGTGTGCTGGAATCCCCTCCTGTTGTGGAAGGGGAGTCCTGCAGGGCTCGGTCACCGCCACCGGATGGCGCTGACGTTCTCATAACTGAGGATCTCCCTCTCACACACACACACACACACACACACACACACACACTGTCGGCAGCAATCCGTCTTTTTTACAGACATCTGATACAAGGAAAACTCACTGGCTGGTCTGAGTTCAGCGGCCCACCTACAGACAGACAGAGGGAGGCTGACTGATGGAGCGACTGAGCTGCACAAACAGAAGGAAAGCCGCAGAGTCGAAAGCCAAAGCCTCCTCGCATCCTGTCGGAAGACGGCGAGCGGGTTTACGGGCGAGGGAAGGGATCTGGTGAGTGACGGGGGTTTTCCTGTTCAGTCTCATGGAATTTCTCTGGGAAGAACCTGGACATCTCTCGAGACAGTGATCATAATGGTGCTTAAATATCAAAACCAGTCATCTAGCCCGGCAGCATGCCCTGGTAACTATATACCTCGATAGCTTTCAGTCAGAAGCGCCAGGACAACTACTGATCATTTCGTTGCCCTGTGACGAATGCTTTTTAAAGCCGCTCTGCTCCAGATGAGACTTGAACCCAAACCCTTTGCACTTTTCTGCTGGTTGCTGCATTTTCTTTGCACCGCATGCTGACCTACTGCACCACCGGCCCCCGTAAGGTCCAACGTCACTGTCTAATTCCTGGCTTAGCAGTCCAAACAGATGTACGTCTATCTCTGCACACGTGGGTTCATCCCGTAGCGGTGAAGCCGGTGGAGGCTCAGACTTGAGAACACGGGGGTTTTTGCCGCTGCCGCCCCCATCTGAGAAAACATTCGGTTTGTAGGGTTACGGCTTTTTCGCCCGGTAGCCGCGGGGGAAGTCATGGAGCAGGAGGGACCATTACCGGATAATAGGACATCTGCACGGGGGCTTTTGTGAGATCTAACCAGCGACCACCAACCAAGGTCTCCTGCAGACCTCAGCTGTGAATCATTCAGTGATTCATTTCAGCGAGTGAAATTATAGGTTCCCCCCTCTCCTCGCCATAAAGCCATTAACCGAACAATAATCTCTCCCATCGTAAGTGGGCCTGGAGCCGCCAGGCAGACTCCCGGCCCGGGCCAAGTCTAACAAGCTGAATGCTACTCGACACCGGCAGCTGGAGGGAGTCCGCCGTACGGGCAGAGAGGGACGGGGTGTGCTTCCAAACCCGAGGGTCAACACACACACACAGGCACACACACACACACACGCACACACAGACACACACACACACACACTATCGTAACCCTAAACCCTTTTCAACCTGATTGAGTTATTCTCCAACACTTCCCCTAATCCTAACTCTATCCTAACTCCTGACTCCTGACTCCTAACTCCTGACTCCTAACTCCTAACTCTAAACCAGTGGTACTCAAATGCTGCCCTAAACTAACTAAACTAACCCTAACCTCAACCCTAGCCTCAACCTTTAACCCTAAAGGCTAACCCTAACCCCCGAGCCCTGACCTTAAAACATCCCCCAGTAGTGGAAATGTCCTCACATGTACACAAACACACACACCAGACCAGACCAGTGTAATTGGATTGTCGGTAAAGAAGGACGTATAAATAAAGGTTACAAAACGTTGAGGGTTTTTTTCTTCTCTCAGCTGACCCGGTCTGTGTTTTGGTCGCTCTGCGGTCAGACATGGAAGCCTGTGTGCTCGCCGACGGTCACAGGGGATAAACACACCCCTGCAAATAGAAAGCTTCACCAGAACAATCCACAACCACATCCTCTGCTTATACTGTGGCAGTGTGTGTGTGTGTGTGTGTGTGTGCAGGCTGACATAAGTTCAGGCACACTCAAGAAGCGTGTATGTGCATGCTGCAGTGTAGGCATGAATGCACATGAGAGCATGCATGAACACAAACACACATGCACGCTTGCGCCATAGTTCCTGGTTCACGCTGCCACATCAAGTTCTGCAAGATTGTCTGCAGCCAAAAAAGACAGGGGGGGTTGGATGGAGGGGGGGGTAACCAGATGCCGTACAGTCAAATCCTCTCTTTCATCTCGTTTCCCACAATGTATTAAGTCAGCAAACGCAACATCCTCCATCCTCCATTTGTTATTTTGTGATCATGATCTTTCTGTCTCCCTGTTTCTCTAGTTGGTTTTCATGACAGCCAGATTAGGGCCTGTAATCCCTGGGCTGTACGCCACATGGGCTATGTCATGTGCCCCCCCCCCCCCCCGCCCCTTGCTGTGATGCCGCCCCATCAGATCTGGATGTCCCACCAAAATAAACTTTCATATATTGTGTATACGCTGCTTGCCCAAACTCGGCATCTATTGCACGCCCAACCGTCCTGGTAGGGGGAGCCCTCTCTGAGTAGCCCCTCCCAAGGTTTCTCCCAATTTTCCCAGTGAGGGTTTGTGGGAGTTTTTCCTTGTCCTCTGTGAGGGTCTAAGGCTGGGGGATGTCGTGTACTAACCATTTATTATTTTCACATGTTGGGCACTGTGAAGCCCTTAGAGACTGTAACGGTGATTAAGGGCTATACAAATAAATGTGATTTGATTTGATTTGAAGGCAAGGCATTTACGCTAGATAAGATGTGAGCAGCAGAATAAGCGTACTGGTGTTGCTGCTGTCGTTGTTACCTGAGTGGCAGAGGAGGAGGAGTGTCTAGCGATACGGGTCAGGACCTCCAAGACGTCCTGGATGACTCGCGGTGATGGCCGCCCCCCCCACCACACACACTTTCAGGCCTCCAGGGCTGATTCTGACTCCTGATTGGACGGTGATGGCGCTGAGATAATGTCACCGGCGTTCTCCAGGAAGTGGTATCTCAGCTCACACCGAAGAAGAGGAGGAGGGTGTTACTCTCACAAGTCTGCAATACTCAGTAACTACACAAACTACACAAACTACACAAACTACACAACGGCATTGTAGGATGAAAATTATCGTCCAAACTGTTGAAAATGGCCACATGACCTTCGATGCCCTCAGTCATTCCTCTCTTCTCTTCAATCTCTTTAGACTCGGAGGAAGCAGCAGACCTGTTGTTATGGAGCAGTCACAGCAGTAGTAGTAGTTTGGAGAGAGAAATGTTCACAGGAATGTCTCAAATTTCCAAATTGACATTTCCCCTCAACAGCAGCATCCGGGGAGCGCCGGCGCCCCATCCCCTCTGTACAGCGCTGCAGCACCACATGCCTATAGGGGCTGGCAGCAGAACGGGGAGGTAATTGGATCCCTTTTGCATAGGGTGACATTTCCTGACATGCCGAGACAGAAAGACAGAACGAAACAAAGGCATCCGCTGGCACAGAGGCACGACTTGTCCTGACACTGTTCCTGGTTCTGGTCTGTACTGAGGCGTGGAGACTCGTTGTGACTCCATTTCTATAAGCTTTTCTTATAGTCCAACACCTACCCTCCTCTTATTCTCTCTTTATTTCTCCCTCTCTCTGTCTTCACCCTCTCATGTCAACCATTCATGCTCCTCCTCACATACTGTGGTTTCATTTTCCTGTCTTCTTGCTCGACACTTGCTTCAAAGTACAGTCAGAATAACCTCGGTTGGCTTCATTCGAGCACTCACAGGAAATCAAAATCCAAAGACGTCTCGTATTTCTACCTTTAATTCCTCCTGGACACAAATCTTTTAACACAATTCCTCCTATTTCTCCAATTCATTCCCACAGATCTCCAAACGATCCCCGACATAAGTTGTCATTTAACTCCCCTGAATGTGAAACCATGAGATTAGAGAAAGAAGAGAAAGAAAACTGATGTTTCCTGGAGACTCAACAGGCACCGTTTTCAACATCCTGCTGCATTTTCCTGTTGAAGCCACGGGGGCCAGCAGCCACGCAGCAGCAGCTGATTGCCATTACATATGTCACATCTTCACATTGATCTCATAAAGTCTCGCAAACTGATTCTCTGTTGTCTCCTCGTTGCTCCTGAGGAAACAAATCAGATGTAAGTGATCACAAAACGATACCGAACTGAGATTTTCTCTCTTTATTAGGAGATGAAGAAAAGACGAGTGAGTTCTCCTCCTCGTTTCTCTGAGCACCGTGAACAAAGCCAGACATCTGCTCATGTTCTGGTCCAAACACGTGATATTTATTTTTATTTTTGGCGTGTGAACGGTGTATTATCTGAGGAGGAGCCCTTACAAGAGGCTCTGGTAGACTAATGCTCTGGTCTGTCAGGTGCGTGAGCTGCACCGACTGCACCGCCAGGGCCTTTTCAACTTTTGTGTAAATGCCTTAATCAAGTACAGGGCTTCGAAAGACCTGACCGACTGCAGCCTCATAGAAGGAGAAACCTCGGCATTGCTCTGCTGGGCACTGACCTGCATGTACAGCAAGCTGGAGGACTCCTTTAGAGACACTGAAGCATTGAGTAGTAGTGAAGGGAAGGGAAGAACGCTGCATGGAAGGACATCAGGGCTTCGGGGAGATGTGACTAACCCAAACCCTACCAATCAAAGTCCATGTAAAGACATTGAGACACCGCCATAACAACTGTCACTCAGGAGTTTATGTTGGTGGCTCCAAATAGCAGCGAGACGAAACTGTGAAGCGAGAAATGTAAACTTCAATACCTGGAAATCACGTGAGGTGACACCAGGTGACGCCACACTGCGGCGGTTCGTGAAAGGAAACCGAAGAGACGAGAGAGGAAGAGATCGAACGGCGGTTTTGAGTTTTGTAATTCTCTCTTAGGTTTCGATTTGCCACTTCCTGCAGGCGGAGATGTTTTCCTGCTAGTGACCATACCCGACAGCAGAACTTCACTCAGGTTCATCTGCAGCGTCTCATTTATCGGCGGCGGGGCGCTGGTCTGTGCTTCAGGCTGATAAGATGGAGGCTTGCCAAGTGCAGCTTTAAAAAGTCGGTGCATCTCCATCCTCTCCATCCTGTCCCGACATAACAAAGCGTCACTGGGTCAAACAGATTAAAGAGAGTTATGCTACAAGCTAACACCCCCCCCCCCGTACGTGTGCTGTGGGTTTTCATCTGAGCCAGATGTTCTCCAGCCGGTCATACTGCTGTAGGTCACTTCCTTCCTGTGAGAACAGTTGTGGTTTTCTGTGTGTGTGTGTGTGTGTGTGTGTGTGTGTGTGTGTGTGTGTGTGTGTGTGTGTTCTGTTGCAAACTAGCACTATTACAGTTTTTCTCAGTCGCTTTGGTCGCTTTCTCAGATCAGAAGTGAAATTCTCAGAACTACTTGTTCAACCTCCACATCATCTAGTCACTTGTTCACATCATCAAAGCAGCTTCTCATTCTTTTGAACAAATTGCAAATGCTTTGGCACATTCATGCAAATGGTTATGTCCAACTGTCTGCTGTTTCCTACATTATCAATAGTTTATGTCATGTTGATCAAAATGTATTATACTGGTTCTCTGTTGAATCGTCTCACCCCTCAGAACATCCAGGCACTAGTTCATTGGTTATGTCATTACATGCAGAATGGTTGAACCCAGTGCTTAATTTGTGCCGGGGCTCAAATGCCAAGAATCCGATTTTGCGCCCCGGCAAATGTCTTACTCAGAATCAGAGCCCCGGGCTCTAAAGTGCAACAACAACGTGTATTTTAAACTGGTATTAAACAACGTTAAGTCCAGTGAACATTACAAGAGTAGGTGCGCGAGGCCGCGAGCCAATCAGAGCCTAATATGTAAATAGATACACGCACGCACGCACACACACACACACACACACACACACACACACAACAGACAGACTGGAAGCTTGGAAAAATATTACAACGTCAACGTTTAGTTAGCAAGCCGACAAAACAGATTCACGGTTAACGTTAATGCAGCACAAAGCTGGCGTCTGGGCTGGCGACACAGAGGGAGGAAAGGTTGACCCTTTTTCCTCCGCCGGGGGGGGGGGGGGGGGGGGGAGGCGAGTTGAGCCCCGGCATCTCTTATTTTACAAATTAAGCACTGGTTGAACCAGTCGTCATAATCTGTCAAGCATATTTTCTATACATTAGACTTTTTTTGTAAATGTGTCCTGAATTGATGAATCTTGACTTTCACGCCAGTTTTTCTCAGTTGCTTTGGCTCAATTCTCCAATGAGTTGAAGTTGTCAAATTCTTCATAACATTTTCCTTACCAGGAAACTGAGGATGGGATTTGGGAACGCTGAAGCCTGTGTGTGATGCGTCTCCTCATCTGTTGCTCTGTTGTGGCATCGTTGCCGCGCTACTATCCCATCTAGGTTTAATTGGGCTTTTTAACAGGCTGGTGTTCGCAGCCCGACTTGCGACCACAAAAACACATTTTATGGTCGTTTTTATGATAGAATGACACAGATAATAACCCTAAAACCAACAAGCAGCCTCTGACTGTACATTGCGTAACACCCCCAATTGAACATCCCCCCCCCCCAGGCCTGGCGGAGCAGCGCCGGGGGGGGGGGGGGGGGGGGGGGGGGATGAAGCCGTCTGTCTAAACTGGTTTAATTGCCTTGCCTTGTCTGTGAGTTCATTATTCAATCAGCCACTATTGAATGCCAGCGCGTGCACGTGTAGACCCCCCATACACACTCATGCACACACACACTTGTGCACACACACACACACACACACGAGAGACGAGCTACTTAAAGCCGCTCTGTGTACCATGTACCAACATCAGTACATCATTGTCAGAATAACTGTGACACCTTGGTATAATTACCGTAGACAGATGAGAGTACGGTCCAGACGGCTGGCCTCGGTCTCATACCCGCGGTATTATCACTGCTAGTGTTTCTCAAAATGAAGGCCACATTTCCCATAAACCCCACTGCTTCCTGTGAGAAGGAAGATGTTGTTTCTCTTCCCCCTTCCCTGACATTTCTCTTCACTGAAGATTTAATTTTCCATCCTTTCACTCCGGCCAGAAGATCTGGGAGCCTTTGGGAGAACAGCGCCCTCTTCCTGTTTTGTGCCATAAAGCAATGCAGCAGATTTTCCAGGAAAATGGATCTAGTGGCCACAATGTAAAGTACAAAGTAGAGGCCAGTAGAGGCCAGTAGAGGCCAGTAGAGGCCAGTCCAGTTTGTTTACAGTAAATATACTAATGTCGCAAAATGAACATGGTAATGTTTCATTGCTGAATTGTGCCGATGCTTATAAGCTGTTCCAGTGGCGCAATCGGTCAGCGCGCGGTACTTATAAGACAGTAACCAGCAGGGTCATGCCGAGGTTGTGAGTTCGAGCCTCACCTGGAGCAGGAATGTTTTAAAAGCCATGGGCCAATACAGTCAGCACTGATGGGTTTACCTGCTTGGCTTTCATACCAGTAGGTCTGCAGTCCATATTCTCTATCATCACTAAGACAGCTTGGACCTTCTAACTAGGGCCGTGTAAAATATCAAACGCATTTTCTGTTTTATTTTCTTACATTGTGGGATTGTATTTGTTGGTTTTATTGTGGATTTTCTTCTCATTTTAGTCATTTTTGCTATTAAAAAATGTGAGTCTGTGTTAAACAAAGCGGTCCCGGTTGTCAGCGGTTTCATCCACAACAACACAGAACGTCTTGCCGTGGACTTTGGTCAAGAGCGTCCATGTGTGTGTTAAAGAGGCGGGGTGGATCCAGACGCCTGGGGCTGCCCTGCGATGCTGGCAGGCCTCCTCCTCCTCCCTGCTACTCCTGCTACTCTCATACTCTGTCATGTTTCAACTTTTTAGACACTGTGGATGTTTTTTTGTTTCCTGGTAGTCACTTGGACATTTTCCTCTCCTTCCTCTACAAATCATTGGTTCGCATCAATACACACTCAAGCATCAGTACGTAGGCTTAGAGTATCCCAGAGGTTTGTACTCAACTACCTTTCAACCAGTTTACCCCAAATCATGACTTCTGCACATCACAGAAATGATGGCCCTATGTCAGGGATTGCTTGCTACCACCGGCATGCAACCCGCCTGCCTCTGTGCCTGGCCTCCTGGCTCAGTGTGATCCAGCTGTACGGTACACCAGGAGCTAGGAAATACCTCGCATTCCTCTGGAGAGCCCGAGTCGTTCCGCCCAATTTCACCCCGCTCAATTCTGCCTGCCTTGGCATGATAGAGGTGAGAACTATGACCGATCGAGGTCCGGCGGGTTGTAATATATCTTCGCCCACACTCCAATGCACACACACCTGTCCCAAACCTGCCGGGGCAAAACAAAACAATCACAGTTTTCTTTTTCTGCAGTGTCAGCAAGTCTAGGGGAGGCGCCACCGAACCGGCACCTTTAACTCCATGGTGCATCGAGCTACTCTTTCAGCTTGGTTTGGCTCCTGGATGTTAGACGCCTGACTTTTACTTCCTTCTGATCTGGCTCAAGCTGACATTTTCTGATCAAATTGTCATTGTTTATGAAGCTTTACCGGTGTAACACATGGGGGCCCCTGGGTGCCATTTGCCAGTGGAAATTAATAATGAACATTGCATGAAATATTCACCACATGCACACCAGGAGGGAAATCTACAATGTGTATGCATCAACCTTTGCAGGTGTAAAGGCAGAGACAGTCAGGCCCGATGCGTCACTCAGCAGGTTCATCCGGTTCAGTTCCAACACGTTGAGACGGAGCAGCGGTAGCCTTGTCTGCTAGCAAGGCAAGCTTGGGACTGGAAGGTTGCTGGTTTCAATCCAGGATCTCTTACCAGGAAGTGTTGAACTATATCAACGTCATGCAGGCTATTATCGGAATCGGACTCAGGAAAGCGAGAGGCATCGCCTGCAAACAATCTCTCCCGACCCTGTTTCAAGATGTTTTATTCTCTTCTGGTAGAATGAACTTCGGCCTTGGTAAATAAGAGAACAGTAAGAGAACATAGAAAAGCCACTTAACTGCATGATGAAAAACACCAGAGACGATCAGGGCAGAGCACAGGTCAGACCCACATGCTTCATCTGCTTCAGAGCAGGAGAGTTTTAATTGGTAACTTGAAACGAGGTCAAAACACAGAGACAGTTGAAATCCACAGATAAACCTGCTGCACTCCTGGCTTTCAGAAAGGCTCAGTTCCCACAGTGAGAAATATCATTCAGGGCTGATGAAAGCATCGGCACAAGCTACTGCTGAAGAGTTTTAGACTCTCTAGGTTGACCTGTGGCCTGCGGGGAACGCCACAACCACAGACGCCACCCAGACTGGCATGTGCCGAAACCACACTTTCACCCAGAGATCTGACTATCCACACAAGAAAAGATTAAAAGAATGGAAGACTGTAAAACCTACAGGCATCAGTATATTGATCATCAACTAGGGCTGCACGGTAATGTAGGTAAGGTAAGGCCCGGCTAGCTCAGTCGGTAGAGCATGAGACTCTTAATCTCAGGGTCGTGGGTTCGAGCCCCACGTTGGGCGCACTACTTTTGAACTCCGACCTCACCAGGGCCCCACCAAGACCCACACACACACACTCACACACTTAGGTAGCGACTACACATAATTTATATTATATTACATACATAAGATTTCCCTTTTTTACTATATTTTTATTTCCAAAGTGCTCTTACTGTAAATATTGTGTTGTTTTTTATATAGAGCTCTTACTGTGATGTTGTAAATATTGTGTTGGTTTTTTATTGTAAATAGTGTGAACCTGTTATTTTGTTCTCTGCACATTTCTGTTGAGCATTGCCACTTTTTACATTTCACTGCACACCCCGTGTGTGTATGTGACAAATAAACTTCTTGAACTTGAATCATCTCTACATTATTACCTGTAGTTCATCATTTAATGTCCAAAGTGTTAGACTGGGTAATAAAAGTCAAGACTAAAAGGTAAAGCAATAACATCTGATAAAGCAACATCGGTAAAAGATGCACGAGATAACAAGAAAACGAGAAAACGAGGATAAAAAGAAGACAGATATTAATAAAGGCCTGATCAAAAAATAGATTTGATTACCTTTATGTAGAGGACACTACTTTTTCCGCATGGTGGATGTGTCTTTTTTTAAAACGAAACCCTTTCAGTATGGCAGCATACGTTCTACCTCTACAACACATCGGTGGCTGTCAGATGTCGAGATTACCACTTAACCAGGGCTGAAAGGAAGTACAGAGACAGAGAGAGAGAGAGAGAGAGAGAGAGAGAGAGAGAGAGAGAGAGAGAGAGAGAGAGAGAGAGATTAAAAGAAGAAAAGAAAGAGAAGAAAGAAGAAGCCTTGCATGGAGTCAAAAAACAGATATATAGAAGAGATAAAAACCCTGGCAGTGAAGCAGAGAAAAGACAGCGAGACATTGTGTGGAGGGAAGAGAGATGGGGATGGAGGAGATATGCAGTTCTCGTGGGATTGTCCCTCCGTCGTCCATGACCGGCATCATCAGCCAACAACTCCCTCATTGTGCCCCTTGGTGCCCCCAGTCTGGCTGGCCACGCCCACAACACCGAGCGCTGCATCACCACGTCAGCCTCTTCATCATTTAATGTGTTTCTGGACCAGAACAAATCTGGACTTGTGCACCAGCAAACTTGAATGTAGTTTAAACCCCTTTTGATGGATTAGACCGATACGGACCTTTTATTAAGTACTGGATATCGGCCAGTCATGTGATCCACCTCTGATATAATGGATTTGTATGGGTTTCAGTGGAGAGTTTTAGTGTCCCATGGTCTAAACGATAGAGCAACATTCTGGGGAAACACTGAAAATGGTCAAATTTAAAGATACTGAGCATCAGCACAAAATATCGTCTTAGCAGCTGCACTACAAAAATATCGGTATCAGTATCGGTATCGGTATCTGCCCTCAGAAACATGTGAAACTCTTTACATAGTTTCAGTGTGTGGGCTCGCTGTATGGGCTCGCTGCATTGCCTGAAGTATGGCTTAAAAATGTGTGTGTGCATGCCTGTATGTGCGGTGTGTGTGTGTGTGTGTGTGTGTGTGTGTGTGTGTGCATCTGCCTGCTGGGCCAAACATCTGCATCTGTTTACCTGTTTCTGTATGTGAGCCAACTGTAGGTTAAGCTCTGGTGGAACCGCAGAACCTCTAATCCACTGATCTCTGCACCACGGTGGACGTCGGCGTCATCATGTGGATGATTGTTAACTGATTTCCATCTTCTTAAAATATTACTGAACATTAACAACAACAAATAACAATTGTTTTTTCCAACACATTGTTAGAAAAAGCTATTTAAAGCTGCAGTTGCACCTAAATCACAAAGTGGGGCTGCGACAGGGAAGAGCGTCCCAAATTAGACTCTGGCATCGGGGACGTACGTTTCCGCCACAGGAAGTGACAAATCAAAACTTCAAAGCACAATACAAACTGTCTGTCAGGGAAAGCTGGACTCACCTGAGGTGAGATCTTTTGCCTCTCTCGTCCCTTTGGGTATGAAGCACCACAGACCGGCCAGGTTGGTGGACATGAGTGTTGAAACAGTTCGCCTTGTGCAGCTTTACTGACAGATTTAAGCAGATTTTTTGTTTTCCTGTCCGCCTTAAAAGGTCATTACAGGTGTATTACAATAGTCGAGCAAGTCTATACACTGATGTCCATAAAGCAGTGCCTTATTTGGGCTCTGGTCTGCAATATGATGAAATGCAGTTTGGTTCTATTGACTTATTCCACATGGAAATTGAAGAAAAATGCAATTGTGCGGTGCAATTGCGAAAAAAAAGTAAATTAGATGAATTGGTTAAAACGATCAACAGATTAATGGTAGTTGCAGGCATAAAGATTTCATCATGAGAGTAAGGGTACAGCAGAAATGACTAAATGGAAAAAACAAAACAAAAGAAAAGGCGCTGCCATTCATCGCTCAAGTTGTTCCGATGCCTCGTGGCGCGATCGGCTGCCAGAAATCCCACCGGGGGGAATATAATGATTCCTCCGCCCCGGTGCCATAACGGTGCCAGGTAGGACTTGACAGGATTGGGCAGAGAGAGAGACCGTCTGGATCCTGTCTGCCAGGCTGACGGTTATAAAACACAAGCCGGTGACAGAAGCCCTTAGGGACCGAGATGATGAGAAGGAAAGCAAGGGGACGAGAGAGAGAGGGGGAGACAGAGGGGGAGTTAAAAGCAGGGAGAAGCAGTACTAAGCAGCAGTCTCGAGACCCAACTGGAGACTGAGGGTTGGCCACCTCTCTCACACTGGCACTGCGTTACTGCCTCTGATCAACAGATGCTCAACGGTCGGCGTGAGGCGAGAAACACTTTTGACGTTTGACTTTTTCCGTTAACTTTCTGTACATGACTTGCACAAATGCTTCAATAGAGGCTTTGCAGTTGCATCACAAATCTCCTAGCAACCACGTCTGGCTCCATCATGGCGGTCCGGGTGAGGACTGGCTGTGTGCCAATAAATCCTCAATATAAGACAGCCAGGCTAGAACAAGAGAGATGCCTGAATAAATACTGTTAGGCCTAGTCTCTCCTCTAAAGTACTACAAGTTGTATCTTGAGAACATTTGGTGTTTGGCTTTGTTAGCTAGCTAACTAGCCGCTGGGCTAATTTAGAAAAGTAACCGATGTTAATGTTAACACAAGACTACTAGCTAGTACTAGCACTAGCTTCTACTAGATCTCTTACTTAGTGTGAAAATTAGATGTGTAAACAACAGGACAGTGACAGTTAGCTAACCTGATACTATAGCTAGCTAAAAAGCTATTAGCTAGCTACATTATCTAAACATCATGATATAAATCAGATGTATCTCCGGTGAAATGATCAGTTCCCGGTCAAAAACAGCACAGAAATTAACCATGTTTGTTCAATTCTGTTGAGGCGGCCAGGCTGTATGTTGTGAAGCGCAATTAGCTGTTCTCAGCTACTGTTGCCCAAAAGCTGAGGACCTCCAATATGGCCGCCATGTCACCTGAAAGCCCTTTATTAAAGTTAAAAACATTCTCTCTCCCTTCGCTATCCCATTTCCTTATTTTCTTCACCTCTTTCCCTCTCCTTTCCATCCCTCCTAGGATGGTGGGTTTGGGTTAGGGTTAAGGGTTTAGGATGGGTGGGACATGGCGGTCATTTAAAAGCTGTTCTTTGACTTTTTATTGTTTACTGTGCTTTGGGTTTTATTTTTGTACTACTTAGTTTTTAGGGGTTTTTTTTGTACTTCAGACTACCTCCATCTTTCCTCTTCTGTCCATTGTGTATTGCATGGCTCGTTTGAAAAACTGAAAATAATGAAAAAAGAAGTTTTTCCTTCCTCTGTATTCGAACCTCTCTGGGAGTATTTTTGCAGGCACACTCGTTGTCTCTGCATTTGGTCAATCCTCCGTTGAGCTACTCTCTCTCTCTCTCTCTCTCTCTCTCTCTCTCAGCATTGAGTAATACCTTCCTCTGATGTAAATAAGGTCCGGCTCATGGTGTCCATTTAGTGTCCAATGTCCTGAGAGGGGATTTACCAGGCATTACAGCTCCAGCCGCTGAGAGGTAGGAATCGACGGACGCTAAGAGCTCGGTATATGTATAAGCCGGTAAGCTTCGTGGACGCCGCTGACCGAACGCTGTGTAAATGAACTAATCCTCATCAGAAGTTATGTCTTGGATGTTGCAGCGCCCACCCATCGATCGTGACAGCGGCTGCAGCAGAAACATCAGTACCGTATGTGAAGAACGCATCGTTGGTGCATCTCTGCTGGCCCCGACAGCTCAGTTGGCAGAGCATGGGACTCTCGGGGGTTGTGGGTTCGAACTCCACATAGTGTCGACTATCACCTTTGTAAGTCTCTTTGGATAAAAGCGTCTGCTCAATGTAATGTAATCTCTTTGTCAGACCTTCTGGCTGGCTGCTCTGCCAACAGCTATAAACTGACTTCCAAAACATCCACGGAGAAGAACACTGAGACGGCAGCAAAAGACTCGAGCAAAGACTTGTAATTATGAGACTTGTAATTGAGGTCAAGCCGCCTTATGTAAAAAAAAAGAAGTCTTTTTAAGTGCTGCCAAGGAGCTTTTGAGAGTATTTTATAAGACGTTAAAATCAAGAATTAACTGTATTAAAACAATGTCATGTAATGTGTCATGCTATCCTAACGACCAGTCAAAAGGTGGTAAAACAGTTCAGGACTTTCAAAGCCAAAATGAGTCCAGTGATCTTAGAGGACCAACCTAGCTGACCAGAAGCCAGTTTAGCCTCATGTGGCGCCACGGGACAGCAACGTCATCGGTGCTGCCGCTTTCAAGACCACCCAGAATAAAACTAATCCTGCTTGAACTTTCATTCATCCAGGGAGAGTTGACTGAGCACCCAAGCGATGCCTTGTTTCACTGTGCGACCAGGAGGTAGGGACTCTAGGGGCACCTCAGCAAGAAAAACCAAAACATTTCTTCTTCACTTTCCAGGCCAATCCAGGATTCAAACCAGCAACCTTCTGGTGACAAGTCCACATCTCCGACCCCATCAACGGTAATACTGTCACGTGAGCATTTCAACTTCACTTTTACCGATTTATTTCTACAGATAATCTGCGTTATCTCTGTCTTGTATTCTTCGCAATCAGCCTTGACTTCTGTAATTGCTGTCAAAAACCTGCATCTGTCACTTCAGGAAGGATGGCAACATTATAGATGAGAGGCAGCGAATTAGCAACACAGAGAGAGAGAGAGAGAGAGAGAGAGAGAGAGAGAGAGAGAGAGAGAGAGAGAGAGAGAGACAGAATGAAAGTGAAGGGTAGACAGATCCAGAGTCAGCTGACCCTCATATGAAGCCGCTTTGTGTCGGCTGCATGGTGGCAGGAAGGTCACTGTCACAATAAGTGTCTAGTCAAGTATGGCCTCGCCCCGGTAGACATGAATAGACCTCCTCAGCAGCCGTCCATCCCTCCCTCCGTCCCTCCTTCCTGCCCTCCCTCCATCCAGCCAGCGGCCCCATGCTGTGAGCCCCAACACAACGGCTTCCTCTGTTGGCTAGCCTTGTATGAAAAGCTAATGGTAATTGCCCACAGATGCCGCTGCATTGGGGAGGATAGCGGGGGAGAGAAGAAGAAGAAGAAGAAGAAGGGACTCTGAAAAGAATATTTAGAGGGGGGAAAAAATGGAGGTCATAATTGTGGTCTCTTTGAAATAGAGAGGAGTTATTCAGCATCTCCATAGAGAAGTCTGGAGTCCCTCAGGAGGACTTTGGCCGGGGGACAGCATTGTTGTGAAGAGGAGGGCAGATTAAAACTCCTTTTCAAGTCGTTTTGACAGATTGCTTGCTATTCAGTCAGGAAATTTGAGGAACAGTAGCTCGGTTTCCATCCAAGTGTTTTTTTTCTGATATGTTGAAAATGTGCTAAAAAAGCTTTTCGGCTCACTTTGTCGATAAAGAAATGACGCAGTAAAGAGCGATGGAAACACATTTGTCGAATAGCTAACGATGTAGGTTTCATGGTACACCGGTCCAACGTGGCTTTGGACATGATGAAATGTTGTCTGTAAAACATCTGTTCACGAGTTTTGTTGTTTTTGTCTTTGGCTGAAAGCGTAAAATATGGCCGACGTTAGCGGACACCGGAGAACTTTTGATGTTTTTCGACACTCAAGGAAGCCAAATTGTTGACGGGAAAAGCACCTACTTTGTATTTTATTTTTTTGGGACATTTCAAAAGTTTACATGAAATCCGCTTGACAGTGAGATGGAAACATAGCTGCTGTCTTGTTACCTACTCTCTACCATCCTGCTGCTCTCTCTCTCCATCCATCCATCCACCTATCATTCATCTCACTGATCTCTCTGTCCATACTTCCATATTACCCAGAATACATTTGGCCACAGATTAGTGTGTTGTCCGGTCTATCTGTTGCTCTCTTCACCTTCCAGCCCTCCTGTCTCTATTTCTAGCTCAGAAATGAGGAAGTGACCCGACGACAAACGGGCGAGGCGGTGACGAGGGTTTCCAAGCTCTAACAGACAGAGGAATACTGCAATATTACTGCAAACTTGGAATACTTAGATGAATACTGACCTGCTGAAAAATCCCTGAAAGTTTTGATTCACTTTGTTGTGTTGATGTAGATCTGTAAGTACTGTGTGTGTGTCTGGACCTGCTCCTGCTTGTGTACATTTTATATGAATTGTCATTAATATCCACGAGTGCTTTGGCAACACAGGTATACTACTTCTGGTTCAGTGAGAGGGCGAGAGAGAGAGAGAGAGAGAGAGAGAGAGAGAGAGAGAGAGAGAGAGAGAGAGAGAGAGAGAGAGAGAGAGAGAGAGAGAGAGAGAGAGAGAGAGAGAGAGAGAGAGAGAGAGAGATTGACAAGAGAGGATTACAGAAATCCCTTCCCAGATCACTGGGGATCAACCCAAATCTTGATGATGAAGGAAAACCGAACGGCACGACGGTCTCGATCACGGTCCACGTCACTCCTGCATCACTCGTTGCCTGGCGCCCGCCGAGACCTTTTTCATTGATTACCCATTTAAAAAACTTCTAAATACATTTTTGCCAAAAGTGAAAGTTTAGTAGACGTCGACGAAAGTTCAAGTTTTATAGATCTGATGTTTTCTAATCAGTGTGAACAGAAAAAAGCTGCACGAAGTCGCATTTTTTTCAATCTCAACTCAGATCTCATGGATTTCGTTCAGGCCTTAACGCTCGACTCAGACCACGTTTCTGATCTGTGTCGGCTCCGGGACCTAAATCAGGATTGAAAGATCAGATTCTGTTCAAACTGCACTGAACAAAATCAGACCTGTGTGTCACATGTAGGCCAAAAAAAACACTTACACCCGCAGTGTGAACGCAGCCATGGATATGTGACACAAAACTGTATTTGAACGCTCCCATCTGACTTTTCCAGCGTTGCCATGACAATAAGTAAATCTTACATCATTCACCTTGAGGCAATCACCATACATTTGGTGCCACGGCAACGAGACGCAGGAACTGAAAGGAAGCCAAAGAGCGACTTGACTGGTATTCGGGGAGACGCTCGGAGGCACGCACTGTAACTGAAATGTGTTGAAACAAGCGGCGGTGGCGGCGAAGGTACAGATGTGATGGTGTTGTAACATCGCTGTCGGTTCACGTTGGTATCAGATGCGGGTTACATCATAGAATAGATACGTCATCCAATCTGACAGGAGGAGAGAACGAGCAACCGAGCATCTCAACTCACAAGGTGACACATTTTCACTTCTTGCTTTTTTTTCCAAAACATAATTCCCGCCCCGGCGTGTCCAAGCAGAAGAAAGATTAAAGAAACACCAAAAAAAGTAACAGCTTGTCAGCGCAGGAGAAGAGACACTCGTGGGGCAGATTGCCGTGAGAAAGATTGCATTGTGGGGGAAACCCGCTCAGGGGGTCGCTCAGGGGTCGCGGTGAAACCAAACCGGTTGCACGCGGTGTTAAACAGTTCTGAGAGCATCGGCCCAGAAATAACGCTGCCATTGTGGATGTGCCGGTTTACTGTCGGACATGTTCAGACATGCTTAGTACAGCACTGTCAGCCTGCCAGGGTGGAGAGAGAGAGCTTCCTGTTTATACGTGACAAGACACTTTCCTGTTTGGTGTGTGTGTGTGTGTGTGTGTGTGTGTGTGTGTGAGAGTGTGAGAGAGAGAGAGAGATGAATTTTTTTTCTATCCTGGTAGCTCAATTTTGATGTTCATGTCTGGTTGAGCTCTGTGGGTCACAGGTTCAAACCCCGGGCACAAATCCTTGATATGTTTGATGTCTTGGGTCAGAGGTTTAGATTTATTAGAAGCATTTTGAATGAAGAATTCATTCATTTTTTAAAGATCTGTCATAATAAACCAACCATGTGTGTGTGTGTGTGTGTGTGTGTGTGTGTGTGTGTGTGTGCACCATAACTATGTGTCTACTGACTCATTTTAGAAAGTATCACATGTTATTTTCAATGTTTTAGAGAGTTATAACAAAGAAAGTGTTGAGCCAATGGGGTTCAGGTAGCATTGGAAACTCTGCTCTCTCTCTCTCTCTCTCTCTCTCTCTCTCTCTCTCTCTCTCTCTCTCGCTCAATTCAATTTATTTTTCAATTCAATGTTTTTATGACGTGACCTTTGACATGGGTTGCCAAAGCAAGTTAAAAATAACACAAATTACAATAAAGGAATAACAGCAACAAAAACCACACACACACACACACACACACACACACACACACACACACACACAGCCCCCACTAGGTCCTTATTGATGAAGCTGTACATGTCTTCCAGCCATGCTGCAGGGAGGCATCATACACCGAGATGAGTCACGAGGTGGAGAAAAACTAACATGTCATCCAGGTCTCCCGCTGTGTGTGTGTGTGTGTGTGTGTGTGTGTGTGTGTGTGTGTGTGTGTGTGTATGAGAGAGAGAGATTTCTCTTTCTGTTTTCATTCCACCCCTCCCTCTCTCTCTCTCTCACACACACACACACACACCGATATATTACACCTGTTCCTCTCACTTTTCGCTCCTGAACCGACAACCGGAACAGTTTCAACCGAGGAGGCTTCATGTGAAAACCCGTTTTTGATTTGAAAAAGCAAATCAATGAAATGAAATGCATGAAAATCAAGATGTCAACAAAAAAACCCTGTCACAATAAACACATCAGCTGACCCCGGCAGCCACCGGCGGTGAGCCTCGGGAGACCCCACCCAAAGGCTGCCGGTAGCGACGGTAGAGCCGGTAAACGGATGCCCGGTGTTTGAATGGGATGCTGACAAACATACCGACATGTGGACAACCTGCCAGCGGACAGAACAACAGACACAGCTCGGTCTTACCTTTCTCAGCTTCTCAACGGGTTTCCCTTGCAGCCAACGCACCGACGGCACACCGGTGAAACGGATACGACAGATGCCGGTCACTTCATAACTTATCTGCGCGTTGTCACACCGGAATAAAAAAAATGAATATTTCTCCTACGGGGGTAAAAAAAAAAAGAAAAAAAGAAAAGCGCTCCAGATGTTGGTTCGGACGGCGCTCACGTGCCACCGTGGGGAAAAACACACACCTAAATGAAACCTCTGGCTCGCGTGAAGGAGAGCAGCTCCTCGCCGTCTGTCCCCCCGCCGTACCGGCAGTGAGTTTCGGTCTGTCTGTAGTATTTTTGCTCCGGTCCGCCCACGCTGCTGGATGACAGGACACCGACCGACCGACCCACCGACTGGCGCTCCGCTGGTCGACGACGCCGCCTACCGGTGCTACCCTGCAACTACAGGCCGGTGTTGAACGTTGCACAGTATTAGAAACTATGGAGGAATGACTTATTAAGACGTTTTGTCGTGGACTTTTTCCACAAACGGAGAGGTTGTGAATGGATGTGAATGGACCTTTTTGTGTACTTGTACCTGTTTGAGTGCTTTTGGTCAGTAAGTCAGTAATTTTACTTTTACTTGTATGTATTTGCTACATTTTAAATTGCATCCATTACAGAACAGAAGGAGATAAACCTTTTAATAATCCAGAGTTGTTGTTTTCTTCCTGCCAATCCAAGTTGACCAACGGGCCAACATCCCAAATATCTCGCTCAAGCAGGAGGTGGTTCTCCCTGCAGGCCCGGTGTCCTGTTCCCTGACCCATCTGGATCTCCTTTCCACACCAAGAACGGCAACCTTTGATCCGTTCTTCTGACCAGCTTCACCTGTCACCGCCGCCGGTCACCACATATAGGATTTAGCCTCGTACAGGAAGATGATTCCTTTATTCCTTCGGTGGTTTTAGATGGTGCTGTGAGCCAGGACGGTGAGAGCAGCCGGGCCAGGTGGTTCTGGGTGTGGTCGGCGCCTTTGTGCCAGTTTTGGCGCGGTAGTTGTAACATGAGAGAATAACTGAAGGACTAAAGGCTACTACTGGTGGGTTAGGCAGCCAGAAATGACACTGACACAGGTTGTGTGCATGTACCTGTTTGTTTGGGTGCGTGCTTCCTTGTGTGTGTGTGTGTGTGTGTGTGTGTGTGTGTGTGTGTGTGGGCCCAGTAGTACTGAGAGACATAAATCTAGAGTTGCATGAAGAAAGGAGCATTTGTCCGACGTGCAGACACACATGCATTTAACCTCCTCCTCTGTGAATGGATCAAACAGAAAGAAAGAAAGAATGAAAGGGAGGAAGGAGGGGAGAAAGAAAGGGAGGAGGGAGGGAAGATAGGAATGGAAGGGAAAGAGGATGGAAGTGTCAGACTGCTGTGAATGTCATTGAGCTTTTGAACTTTTGTCTGTTGCTCTGTTAAAAAGTTTAAAACGTTTCTTTTTAGAAAAGCATCTGGTTTTGTGCGCTGACCTTAGCGGTGACAGTGGCGACTGGCAGTGGAATATGTGTGTGTGTGTGTGTGTGTGTGTGTGTGTGTACTGTATGTGAAAGAGATACAGTTTGTTTTGGTAGCTTCTTCCTGTTAACTCACTTCTCTGCGGGCAGGAAGGGAAATCAGTTAAAACCTGATTGCTGCAGGGGAGGGTTGAACAACCTCGGTCAGGGCCAGGATACCGTGGAGGTTTTCATTCCAACCAAACACTACAGCAGCTGAGTCACACCTTCAACTAGAGAGTGGACTGGTCAGTGAAATCAGTTGGTGTAGTGTTTGGTTGGAATGAAAACCTGCAGACTCTCAGCCTGCCTGTTATAAGGTGCTTGGGCTCTGTGTGAGTCTCTGGGTGCAAGCCTGCGCACCGAGCACCTAAAAAGCGCTAGCACACTTGTTGTCTTGTAGGCACCGCGTACCAGCATTATATGGTGTTGGTTAGTTTGTTTGCACAGTGACTATGGTGAGGAAAGAGCGAAGAGTGGGGGTTAGGGAGATCTGGGGTCTCAGCGGGAGAGCGTCTGGATAGTTTGTCATGAAGGCATCGCTCCCCAGAAGGCTTGAACTCCCCCTCAGCGTGGCCCTGCTGGCTGTTTGGCTACACATGCTGGTTGCTGACCGACAACGACACCAGAGCGTTGCTTCTGCCTCAAACGTCTTTCCTCAAGTGCACACGGTGTGTAGTAACTGGGGTACTACTGAATGCACCACTGGAGCCTCTTAACAAGACTAGATCTCTGGTTGAAGCTGGACCGGCAAGTGTGCTCTACGCTCAACAGCTGCAGGGGGCAGATTCCCACCAGGGATCCATCTGGGATCCACTATGTGCCCACATGGACTACCCACTCCAGCAGAGATTCAAGTGATGCAAACCAATCAAGAGCACATTCAGCACACAATGGTGCCCCCTAGAGGCTGTGAAAGGAGGTATGGGATGTGAACGTTTGAACTTGCGTCATGTTCAGTTCAATAGTTCCCTCTTTATCATGATTTAAAACCGAAACAGCCGGTCAGATCAAACCGAGGACTCTGGAGACAGACTCACCAACAAGCTGTCTGCAGTTTGTTCAGCCAGGATTTATCTCGGCTGAGACTCTGATCCTGATGGCCCGCTGTTGGACTACTGCCATTTGAGCGCTTATGTAGTGAATTTTGCATTTGCTTGTTTATTTCACATGATTTTGATGGTGCTGTGGTTTTGTGTATTGTTCTGTGTCAATTGTCTGCAACCGAAAAAAACGATTGTGAATCTCAGCAGGACCACCTGGTTAAATAAAGGTTAAATCAAATCAAATAATAAATAAGATGTGTTAAAGTGCACCTTAAAGCCTTTAGAGTACATACAAAACAAAAAGTCAGTTTGACAGAAATGCTGCTTCCTCTTTAAGTATGCTTTTGTGTATTTGTGCTTTTGTTTGTGTGTGTGTGTGTGTTTTGTGAGCTTTACAACATTTCCCTGCAGGCCCGCCGCAGGTCTGCTGGGTCGCCTGTTGCTCAGCTACGCGGCGCTTCAAAGCCGGCTTCCTCCCGCTGGAGGCCAGGACAGGAAGCAGCACTGGCCGCCGGTCTGACAAATGGGCTGAAGGAGACGGGTGCACAGGGACCAGGGCGGCTGAGCTATTATACATGTGATGTGGTAATGTCAAAGGCAGCAGGAATAGGCCTACACACACACGGCGGGTCATACACAGGGACTGAGATGTAAGCTGGTTCACGTGAATGTTGTTGGGGAAAACCTTGCATCTCCAAAATGTCTCCAAACAACCTTGATTTTTAGCTTGACAGACATGTTCCTCAGTTTATCTGGTGGGTTTTGAAAGGCTTTAATAACTCCAGGGGTCGTAGAAGTTACTCAACCCACAGAAGACCATCCCTCAATTTAGGTTAAAACATGAAAATCACCTAAATTGGAGTTACAAGGTTTTCACCCAACAATGACAATACAGAACCATAAAGTAAAGACTGTACACGAGCATGTATATATCTGTGTACAGTCTTGGCCTGTTTGTAAAACCTATTTACCACAGGGCCCCTGTCTCCTTGTTGTGTTGAGTGTTACTACGTGCAGGAAATGCAGAGAACCGTTTCCCTTTTGGAAAACTGATTACAATGCATGGCTGCAGTAAATGAGCTCCGGGGACAATCACTGTGGGCAAGGAAACAGGGGAGCTTTACATGGTATGCTTTAGGAAGCGTGAAGAGACTTGGTAGGAAGTTCAAATAAAGAACCAGCTGCCTTTGATCCTTAATGTATTTAGACTCTCTCTTGCTTGCTCTCTTTCTCTTTAAATAGCCCTATATAGTATATCTATCTAGAGAGAGAGAGAGAGGGTGTGAGACAGAGAATACCTGCAGCAGGTTTTAGCATAGGAATGAAAAAAAATACAAATCAATAACGTTAAAGTAATCCAATCCTACCTTGAAACTCATGGGCTCAACTCCTTCCATGCTATACTCTCTAAAAATGCTTTGGTGAAAACAGTTTCTGACTCTGAGCTGAGCAGAGAGAGGATTAATTCAGTCCAGCACATTGGGTTGATCCAAATCCTGGCAAAACCTGTAAAATAAACCTATTAAATAGCTCTGCAGGGTTAGACACACACACACACACACACACACACACATACATATTCACAGGGTCATTCATAAAACACAACATAATTAATCAAACACAGTTGAGCTTGAAAACATTTACTCTAAAAAGAGTTTACATGCACATACAGTTAAACAGCAAGTTAAAACACTAAAACACTAAAACACTTTAACACGGTTAAAAAACGTAGACGGTGTGATCTAAAACATCAACGGTACCCGTCAGGTTCTGGTGTCAGCCAATCAGAATCAAAGAGCAAGGGCTTCTTTCTACACCGACGATCAACAATCATACAGGAGAAATCCATCGGAGGAGAGGAAAGAGACTAATTTCTTCACCGACAGTAGCCAGGATAGACCAGAATGCAATGCAGTATCCAAGATAGACCAGAATGCAATGCAGCCACAAGACCAGTTGAGTTTTGAGTAAGGGAGGTGACTGTCACTCTCGCTCTCTTGCCGTTGCTCTTGTTGTCATCTCTCTCCACCTACAGGTAAACCTCAGCTGAATACAACAGGTCCAGGCAGGTTCTCTGGAGGTTGGAGGTCTTCCTGAGCTCCAGTGGCGCAATCGGTCAGCGCGCGGTACTTATAAGACAGTTACTAGTCGAGCCATGCCGAGGTTGTGAGTTCGAGCCTCACCTGGAGCAAAGAACTTTTACCATGTAATTTACCCACTTTGAGGGAAAGTGGGTAAATTACAACACTTTTGCTTTAAGCTTTGGAATAAAACAGCAAGAAATTGCAGTTGCAAACCCTACCCTTGAAACTTGTTGGCCTTGTTGTAGGCACTTTGGTTCTGCAATATCTCTGCACTCCTTCACGTACAGACATGCTAGTTACCAGAGGAACTACACAAGGCATCGCAACAGCTCCAACATATCGTACTTATGAGACATTGATTAAAACAATGCTAAGTAATGCTTCTTTTGTTAGATTTTGAACATCGTGCCCTTCGGTAAGGCAGCAGAAGCAGGAAGCCAGGGCTCCAGTGGCGCAATCGGTCAGCGCGCGGTACTTATAAGACAGTTACTAGTCGAGCCATGCCGAGGTTGTGAGTTCGAGCCTCACCTGGAGCAGCGAAGTTTTACCGTGGTGGAGACAAATAGTCTGATGATGAGCAACACAATGAGGCCAGGGCTCTCAAACTACGTGCCACGGAGGGCCGAGAGTCTGCAGGTTTAAATACCAAATCCAAGGCCCTGTTTCATTTATCAATCAACAGACCCTCCTGTGATCCTGAAGTGCACATCATCATTGACTCGCTCCCTCTGCCCCTGAGAAAGTTCCCTTGAGTTATCAGAGTAATGGAATGGCACCAGGGATTCCCCTGAAACTTGCCTATCCCTGCTCTAGCTTGAGTGTGTGTGAATGAGCATCTTGGCAAGACAACCAGACGTTGCACTCAAGCTCTCACACACCGATTGTCTCATCCTCTACGAAGCATGCTCACATCCTTCCTCCCCGTTGCACCGACGACCTCCAGTGACGTCGTGCTATTGTTCCACCGTCATCTGTCCTCTGAGGCCAGTCAAAAGACTCGCAGAACTCAGGTCTGGTTAACTTTATTCACACTGAACTCGACCTTTTGATGAGTTAGGCGTAACTAGCTGCTGCATGCCGATTAGGTTAGTGTGTGAAAGAATCAGATGTGGCATTCAAGGGTTTCCGCACGCAAAAGGATGCTCAGTGTCATATCTGTAAAGAAATAATGACTTTCCCTAAAGGGCCTTAGAGCAGTGATGTCATACATTTTTTACATGGGTGGCCCAGGTGGCCCCAGAGGGAACCAAATCCCTAAACCTGACAGTGTTGGTGCCATTCAGGTTGTATTGGGGGGAGCAGGGGGGTACTGACTACCGAGGGCCCCAAGCTGAGGGAGGGCCCCTAAAGTGTCTGGACTAAATGCCTTTGGTGGTCCTCAAGTGTATATTTAGTGTAGAATATTTGATGCTCCCTGACTGTACATAGAGTCACCTCCTGTGCTCACCCTGTTCAAGACCAGCACCGTTTCAACTGAAGAGAGGAACACCAGAAAGGTCAATGGATTTTGGGCTGTCAAACCATTTCCTTGCATGATTTTGAAGTCCTTAAAACATTGGGTTGCACAGAAATTGGGTCTAGGAAAAGTCATAAAGAGACACTTCATGAAGCTGAGATAGAGCAGGACATCAATACTCCTGGAGTTGAACAAGGCTGTCCTCTTTAGCTGCATGGACAGCAGTGACAACATTAGAGTGATGTAGATGTAATGTAATGTTCAGCTCTATTTTAGTTCCCTGTGGAGGAAATTTAACTCTCACTGTCCATAACATCACATTAGTGCCACCTAATGGAGAATACATGAAGGTTTTCCTATATTTATATATTTAACAGCAAAACTGAAGATTCCAGACATTTTATTTTGTCATTGGAAGTAGAATAGAATAGAATAGAATAGAATAAAACCAAGTACCAGTAAATGGTACTTTCCTTTTGCCTTATTTCCCTGCTGTTGTATTACTTACATACAGTAGGTAGTCAATGACCTGCCTATCTCATTGTAAGAAAAAGCATGACTGTGTATTTTTATTCAAACCCACACCCCTCTCAATCTTTTTTATATCACGTCATAGTTTTATGTAATCTATTGTTTTTGTGTTATTTTTTTTATCTGTTCACTTGTTGCTTCTTCTGCTTTTCTGAACTTCTTATGCTAAAGTTCAGTGAAGTTTATTATTACCGAGCACCTGAACCTGCACCTGCTCCCTGACTGTCATATACATATACTGTCTTATACTTATACATTATAATGCATTATAGTGCATGCAATTTTCCAAAATAGTTTTTACTACAGGCATTGTAAGTATTGTAGTCTGATGTAATATCTGGTGCAGGCTGGTCCCATGGCAGACCTCCAGCTTATGGAGCTGCTGATAGGAGCCTATCTACAACAAGCCTGGTCCACACACAGAACAACACCCCTCCCTTCTACCACAATGGTTCGCATGGGGGTTTGGAAAAAAAGTATTTTCCCCAAACTTTGACTATACACACCATATCTAAGGCACACATATCTATTAAAAGTACAGTCAAATTTAATAATATATACTTTTATGGACGTATTTGTTTCTGAATTTATAAAGTAATTTCAAAATTGAATAAATAAGTGATCAAAATCTGCATGCAATCTTTATTTGTAAAATCTATAATTTTGAATATATTGATTTACTGATGAAAATCCATGTGCAAGTAACGTGGTGGCACCCAAGGGAGAGTGTG
Source organism: Hoplostethus atlanticus (assembly GCA_034670405.1). Taxonomy (NCBI): domain Eukaryota; kingdom Metazoa; phylum Chordata; class Actinopteri; order Trachichthyiformes; family Trachichthyidae; genus Hoplostethus; species Hoplostethus atlanticus. The sequence goes on from JAXDDX010000047.1 coordinate 708,630, forward strand.
TTATGTTATGGTGACGTCAACATTAGAAATAACCGAGTGTGACGCACGCAGAACAGGAGATCGATAGCCCAGTGGTCCGGGTTGGGAGCCCCCACCCTGGCCTGGCTAGTACCCGATAACACTGAAGAGGAAAACAAGCCGCAGGAAGACGCACGGCTGCCGAGACCATTTACTCTCCTTTTCTTTAGATAAAGGAAAACTTAAACAATCGAATTTATATCGAATTGAATCGAATTTATATTCTATATTCTGTCGGTTAACAGCGTTTACATTACCCAAAATGGTTGATTAACAACTTTTACGCACCTCTTTGCCGCCCGTGCTGGATCAGACTAACTCTGATCTCAGTTGAAAACTTTCTGGATATTCAGCAACAGCAGGTTAACCTCAGTTCACCTCCAAGGGTCGATGCAATAGGCCACGATGCTCTCCAACAGCGAGAAAGAGCTGATTACACAAATATGGGAAAGGCTCACTCATGATGCAGCACATATTGGGTCAGATGCTCTTCTTAGGTACGTTGTTATTCGCCAACAAATCAATTTGTTTTGGTAGATACAGTCATTTATTTTTTGTTGAAGTGATTCACCGCCGTGTGTGTGGAGTCTAATGATGAAAACATACGCCTGCATAGTTGGCAGCTTGGGATCTTATGTATGCTTCTTATATATATACTGGCATGGGATCGTCATGACTGTTCCAAAACATAGACTGCAACTGAATCGGATTACACTGATGCAGGTTTCCTTAATTAAAGTGCGTTAATTGTAGTTGTCTATGTGCTGGCATTGGTCCAAGATCAGTGGAGCGAAAGGTTCAAAAGAGTTTACCCAAATATTGGGACGATGACACCAGCAGGAAAGAGCAACAGCAGACGGTGACTTCGATAACAAAAGTGATCCGAATACATTTGATACGAAGAAGAATCGGCATTTTGAGTATACTAAAAACGTCCTAATGAATGAATTGAATCCTCTTAGGATGTTCACCACTTGCCCCGGCAGCAAGACGTACTTCTCCCACCTGGACATCAGCCCGCAGTCCCCCCACCTGCTGTCCCACGGAAGGAAGATCGTCCTGGCCATAGCCGAGGGAGCCAAGGACATCAGCCAGCTGACCGTCACTCTGGCCCCGCTGCAAACCCTGCACGCCTACCAGCTCCGAATAGACCCGACCAACTTTAAGGTGTCTGTCTTAAAGTTGAGCACCAGTTCTGCTAATTCATGTTATAGTGTGGTATAGGGGGGGGGGGGTCTTAAGGTTTTAATTGAAGTGAATGGTTTTATCATATATCATATCCTTTTTATTTATTCTTAATCGATACTCTGTCATTAATCAAGTCACCTTTACCTTCCCTGCAGCATCTTTCACACTGTATGCTCGTCTCCCTGGCCAGTCACATGGGCGACAGCTTCACGGCGGTCGCGCACGCAGCCATGGACAAATACCTGTCAGCTTTCGCCGCCGTGCTCGCCGAGAAATACAGATGAGACTCAGCCACGTGGCTATGGGGATGTATGAACCCTCTCGTGCTATATGGCATTAATAATATACACCGATCAGCCATAACATTAAAACCATTCGGCTGTGGAGGTCAGCATGGACACTCTGACCGGTCTGCGGCTACGCAGCCCCATACACAGCAAGCTGCGATGCACTGTGTGTTCTGACACCTTTCTATCATAGCCAGCATGAAGTTTTTCAGCAATTTGTGCTACTGTAGCTCTTCTTTGGGATCGGACCAGACGCTCCCCACGCGCATCAACCCTGACCCTGTCGCCGGTACACCGGTTGTCCTTCCTTGGACTACTTTTGGTAGGTACTAACTACTGCATACCGGGAACACCCCACAAGACCTGCCGTTGTGGAGAGGCTCTGACCCAGTCGTCTAGCCATCACAATCTGGCCCTTGTCAAAGTCGCTCAGATCCTTCCGCTTGCCCATTTTTCCTGCTTCCAACACATCAAGAACTGACTGTTCACTTGCTTCCCAATATATCCCACCCCTTGACAGGTGCCATTGTAACGAGATAATCGATGTTATTCACTTCACCTGTCAGTGGTTTTAATGTTGTGGCTGATCGGTGTATATACGTGTAGTCCTTGTTGTGCTGGGACGATTTGTAATAAAAGTTTACAACAATTACCCCCTTTTGGTGCGTTTTATTACCAGCGAAGGTTTATAAGAGGACTTACTTTCAACAGCGCCACCGTGTGGTACGCCAGTATTTGCACAAATAAACTGCAAACACAATTTAGGATCAAAACAATACACAAAAAAGAAAAAGAAAATTAAGCAAAACACTTCAAAATAGATTTTATATGGATAGAAGCTTATTTTTTTATGAGTTTAATAAACTCAGAGTAGTTTAAATAAATAATTTAAGACATGGAGTGGAATTGAACTGGAACTTTTAAGATGAAAATATTTACTGTTTGGTTACTACAACCAAAATAAATAATATCTCTTCCATGTACAATTGTTATTAACATTTAAAAATCTAAAAGTGTTTTTTTTGAGATGCAAAAACAAGATCAGCATAACAATTACTGTCTATATAACTATACGCGGTGTTATTTTTCTTTCATTATAGTAACAATTTAGTACATTTGTGACTTTTAATGTGTGTTTTACTGTCAAGGGGCTGAAATCCCAAGGCGGAGCTGTCTGGTGCTGAAATAACACGGTGAAACCCACGTGCAGCCCACTAAACCGTGGTAATTTGTGATTTGTGCCTTCTTCCTGTGGGAAACTCTAAATGTAACACCACATCCCTCACGATTCACCCACGAAGCCTTGAATAAGACGACGGTGTCAAAACCAAATTTGTAAGCTTACATATATATGCTTTATTTAAAACATTTAAAGGCCTAAGCAAGGGTACTTCAACTTGTTTTTTTTAACATGTAATGCTGCTACTTATGTTATATTGTGACAAATTGTTTATCTTCTAATTAATTTCGTTATTCTTTATTTTCTTTTATGAAGTCTTCTGTTCAATCATAAACGAACTTTGTTTGAATTGTACCTATTCAGAAGTATCTAATACAATGCTTCTGCCTTTGTAATACAGACAAAACATTTGATTTATACCGTATAACTTTAAGTGTTATTTACTCATAATAAACTGATTTTAGGAAAGAAAAACGAAGCTTTAATTATTGATAGAATAGGAAAAAAAATGATTTTTGACCATGAATAACAAATTCCGCTTTCAATAAGCTACAAAAAGCTTTTTTTTCTGTTAGAATTATTACTCACGTGCTATTATGTTTCTACACTTCATTCTGTTTTAAAATGTGTTTGTCACTTTCACCAGATTCACGTCACTTCTGAGATGAATTCGTTTGTTGTTGCTCCGTCGTTTCCATTTCACAATAACACCCAACACTCTAACTGATTTGTTGGCAAAGGTGGCATCCTATGACGGTGCCACGTTCAAAGTCACTGAGCTCGTGAGTACAGCCCATTCTACTGCCGGTGTTTGTCTATGGAGATTGCATGGCTGTGTGCTTGATTTGATACACCTCAGCAATGGATCCACCTCTGCATCCACTAATCAGAAGCGGTGCCCACATACTTCCGGCCGTGTAGGGTATGGACTTCAATCTGCAGGTTATACTGTGTGAAGATGCCAGTTCCAGTTCTAGATCCTTTTCCAGGTGAGTCTCTCTGGATAATTAAACAAAACGAGTGGCTGCTCCAGGTGAGGCTCGAACTCACAACCTCGGCATTACTCCGCAAGTTACTGTCTTATAAGTACCGCGCGCTAACCGATTGCGCCACTGGAGCACACATGCAAACCAACTTGAACACCATACAATCGCACAATTGCAGCGATATGGTGGCCCCGTCAAACTACAAGGTGAGACAGGCGTCAAGACCTCGACACAGGAAGACTGTGTACTGACTGAGACTGTTGTCCCCGTGGTGATTAGATTCAGAGGGCCTGTTAAAGACCCTTGTAGAAACGCACAAAGCTAATGGGCTTTTACGCACGGCTGCTTTGCGCACGGTAAACTGTATAACAGGTGAAACCAACTCAACTCACGTGCAGGCCTTTTCTCTTAAGAAAAATGACTTTTTTAAGACTCAGTGCCAGACTCTTTGACTAAGGTGGATTTCCCCCCACATATTTGGTAGTGAGACGTTTCCTGTCCACAACATTGTCGTGGTGGTTTCCAACTTGGTCGACTGCCATGCAACTCTTGCCGGGAAATTAATAAATAAATTCAATAAAACCGATAAGGTGTGTTTCATTGATCAGGCCTCTGTAATGTTTTATCACTTTATACTCTATACTTTATACTATTTTACAGCCGTTCTTTATGGTCTTTATCAGTGTTGGGCTCGTTAAAAATGTAATGTATTCCTTTTACTCGTTTAAAAAGTAATTGTATTACTTACTTACTCTATGGGAGTAAGTACTCTATGGGAGTAAGTAAGTAAGTAATTCGTTATACTAGTCGTTATATTACTTTTCCATTACGCCCCCCAATAAAAAATGGAGATTGTTTTCTTATCTTTTAGTACCATAGTTTACAATTGGCAACAATATTTTTGACATATTCTTGACAAAATCAAAGTAATGGGATTACTTCCAGCCGCTGAATCCATCTTTAATCCAATACATAAATAAATAAATAATCCAGGATGGAGATTATTTTATTAAATTTAAATGTGATAACAAAAGTTGTAACGATTTATTTCTGATTAGTAACTGTAATATTATTATTGATTTATTATTATGATTGACTACTCGCTACTGAGGTACCGACCATCACTGGTCTTTATAGGCAGGGAAACAAATGAAATCACCCATGTTTTGTCTTCATCTCTTTATTTCATACTGAAACGTGATCCTACCACCGACCAGACAGTCTGACATCAGAGAATTAAGAAAACTATTAACAACAGATAGATCACAGGGCGTCATGGCAAGGCACGGACAAGAATCTACTGACATCTGCTGGTGTCAAGAATCTACTGACATCTGCTGGTGTCTTGAGCTTCAGACACACAAAGTTTGATTGTCTTTAGGGTAAAGGTGGAGCTATGTATCATACAAAACAGTGGTTGGTGTTATCATTTCAGAATGACCCGTATCTTCTCATCTCCGAGAATGAGCCTGGAAAGAGAAGAGAGACATTTTGATTAGATTTTTGAGGATGAGACAATAATGAATAAACAGAAATCCACTCCTGCCTTCTCTCACCTGAGCAATGCAGCAGCCACCAGCCCTCCTCCTAATGGTCCCACCCAGTATACCCAGTGGTAGGTCCAGTAGTTGGCCATCAGAGCTGGGCCAAAAGCCCTGGCGGGGTTGAGGCATGTCCCTGATACATCACCCCTGGACCAGAACACAGTAGGATTAGAGACGGACGCTTCAACTGGAGTTAAACACGACAAGTCTAATCTGTTAGCTACTCTGGAGGCTGTAATGTCTGGGATTATTAAGGTATAGGGATAGTGTGGAAGATACATAGAAAAAAATTGGATTTGAGAAAAATAAAATAGACCTTGAAATTTTTGAGAAATGAATGGATGTCCTTTTATGGCATGTGATTTTTTTTCTTGAAATTTAGCGCCCAGACCCATAAAATTCCCTAAGCTCTCTGGCCCTCTCTCCTTCCTAGCATCGACACTTCACATCCTGAGGGAAAACCGTTGATGGATCATTGATATTGCAGCAGGTTTAAAATAAATTATTTCACCAGGACTTCTTGACTTGGCAAAAAAGTGAGACCTGCCAAATTTTTAACCCTTGAATTTCACAACACAAGACATTGAAAGTCCTTCAATGTCATTTCCAAGTGAGTTTGGGAACCCTGGAGGTGTCTAACACACATATAACACATATTATGGGGGTCACACAACAGTAGGTCAGTTCTCACCCGGCCAGGATGTTGATGATGACGGTGCAGCCCACCAGGAAAGGAGCCAGGGGGGTTTTAGTCTTGCTGTTGACCGCCACCAGCAGCACCACCATGGTGACCAAGCAGGTCATGGCAACCTCGCCAAAGATGGCACCCGGCAGCTGGCTGTCTGACTTGAGGATATCAAACGCTGCCCCCGTGGCGTTGGCGTAGCGGTCTGCAGGCGTCATGATCTGTGAAAGGTTGGGGTGATTACTATGGATGGTCATACAACCGTCATGTAGGGGACAAAAGCCCAAACGTGCATCCTTTCATTCCCATTCCTTTTAATGGGATTTAAACTGACCTTTGCCATTCCAGCTCCTAGCACTCCTCCAATCACCTGGCTGATGAGGTAGGGTCCCACCATTATCAGCTCCATGCCTCCGCACAGGTAGATGGCAATGGTGAAGGGGGGATTGAAATGGGAGCCACTGGAAATAGTGAGAAACAACAGAGAGATGGTTGAGGGCAACTGGAAGGCAGAGACAATGTAACCTGCAAGACGTCCATTTGACTCAACACATATTTTATGTGGAGTTAAGGGTAGCACTTAAAAGATAAGATGAGACGCAACATGTATTCATTGATTGTACACAAACATAAAGCAGCCTTCCTCCATCGTCGGTGTGCCACGGGGTTATGAGGAATGCAATGACATTATTACAGAGCATATGATTCTATTCTATTCTATTATTTTAAAACAACCTTTACCTGATGTTGTCCATGACCGCCACCATGATCGCCACTGCCAGGCCGTGCACCAGGGCTGGCTGCACCCTGCCAGCCGCCGGCACGTTCTCAATGACCGACACACAGCCGATGAAAACGAAGAACATGGTCCCGATTATCTCCGCCAGGCAGGGCTGGAACAGCTTTTCATACTTGTTGGGAGGTCTGGACACTGGAGGCTTCTTGCCCTTCTCCAACATAGTAGAGTCTGTGTCGTCCAATTCCATCTTCTCAAGTCCCATCGTGGCTCTACTCAGGGTTTACTCTCTGCGGAGGGACTCTATACTTCTACTCTAGGACAGTCCTCAAAGACGATCTAGTTCCTCCAATCCCTCCTTGACTCAGTCTGCACACCAAGTGAAGGGCACATGAAGGTGTAATCATTTATAGTCACCAGCAACAGTGGGCAGGCTGGATTAATGCGTCACCAATCATAAAACATCAAAGGTGAATGATTTTAAGATTCGCTACATCAATACATTCTCTGTCCTTACCTTGACCTCATACCAGTCTGTCCAACTGTCCTTAGGTTGAACCAGGACAACTCTGCCAGAAATCATCAAGCCCTGCAGCATTGATAAGCATTCAAACAAGAGCGTGCACAATCAGTCAAATGGACGTCTTGCAGGTTACATTGTCTCTGACCTTGATTCATCACCATCATCATCATCATCACTTTGTCAGGATGCACATGCATGTATTTCATCACACAATCTTTACTCAATGCAATTAAGGAGGCACAAAAAAAGTGTTAAGTAATTTCTGTGTGATCGCCATGTTCTCACCACTATGTGGATATAGAGTGGTGCAGGGATGACGTATTTTTGTAGGCCAACCCGGAAGTTAGCATCTCCCTGGTTCTCCTCCACAAAAAGCCAATGGGATTTTTCCATTGGATTTTGGATTATTGCAGAAAATAAGCTCTGTGGCAAACAAAAGTTTATGATACTTACATGTTTTGTTCAGCAAGATAATCTTCACAAATTAACTTTTATGATTTTTGAAGCATAAATGCAATCGCCAGAAGTAAAAAGCTAACGTTAGGCTAACGAACTACACCACGGTCACATGACTTCAACGTCACCACCACTAAATACTATAAATTGATAAATCTACAAGTTGGAAAGTTTGAGTTAGAATAGTTTGGAACAGCGCGAGAATAAACACAACTAGAGGCTGTAAAGGCGGACTAGTGAGTAGATGAGTTTCCGTGTTCGGCGTGATGCCGTTTAACGTCCCCGACAACCTCTGTAGTCTCATTTAGCCACTTGTTAGCAACCGCCTTTTTTAAGACACGTAAAAGCTTCAAAAATTCACGAGTGGGGTATTTACGTTTTTTATGTCGTAGAACAAAACGTGAAAACCTCTTAAGCTTGTGTTAACCACAGACATTATTTCAGACATCTAACCAAAAACCCATTGAAAAAACCCATTGACTTTCAGACGAGGGAACCGGGAGTGGGGAAATGCTAACTCTCTTTCTGGTTTTAGGACTCATTCCTGCACCACTCTATAATGGGGTGACATTGGGTCTAAAGGACTCTAGCAATGGTGCTGATCTATCATCATTATTATCATCATCATCATCATCATCATCATCATCATCATCATCAGGATGGATGTTCATTGTTTTGCAACACAAATGTTTTCATTGTGCATTGAAACTAAGGTGGTAGGCATTGGCATGTTTCAGTTGAACCAAGGGCACCACTTTATGATTCTAATCTAGTTTTATTGTGGAGTACATTGCCCTGTCCTTGCACCACCTTTTAAGTGATAAAACTATCAAAGCATTCCATTCAAGGACTTTGAACCAAACAATGATTATAAAACAGCCTGTAAATAGATAACAGGAAAGTGTGATCATTTATTCAATTTATTATCAACACAATATAGAATTAAAAAGTCATTGAATAAAAGCAGCATTTTGGAATCCACGGGGAGCCGCTCGAACAGGCACAACTTGAAATAATCCAGTGCATGAACTTTTAATACAATATCAAAATGGAAAGGACGACATCAAGCAAGTCGGGAAGCTTTCACTTCAACACGACTCGAGTCTTCTGGTCACCAAACACCAGCCTGCATGAGAAAGACACTTCAAATAAGTGACTCGATCACAGTGAAGATGAATATGCCATTCATCGCTGCACATGCATTGATAACAATACCACGTATGATCCAAAGTCATGGCAAAAAAAAAGTTAATTTCCTGTCTTGAATACAACAACTGTATACGTACCTAATGAAGCTGACAGTGAGCAGTGCGCCACAGATGGGTCCGACCCAGTAGATCCAGTGATAGTCCCAGTGGTTGGCTACCACTGCAGGGCCGAAGGCTCGGGCAGGGTTCATACAGCCTCCAGATACCTCCCCTCTGAAACAACAGCCAACACATTGCAGCTCTATGCAGACTGGGTATCGAGAACCGGCTCCAATTTAGTCCCGGTTCTAAATCGCCCCGTTCTGGCATCGATAACAGCTAAGAGGCTGTTGCTCAGCTGGATGGTGTTTGATCCGACAGCTGCACAACAGACTTTGGGCATTAGGGCGTTGCATTAAAGTTGCATGTAGTCATAATGTATCTAATAAGAATCAATAAGGAAATCGATATCAAGTCAATAAGGAGAATTGAAAACGTCATGATACCCAGCCCTAGCTACTGATCAGTATGCAACATCTCAACAGTATGCAACTCATTTTAGAAGGTTGTACTGTCACTTAACTTATATTACACACAATATAGTACATTCAGACATTTTACACAGACATTCTAAATTACTCTGAACATACAGATAAATTCACTATATGCCCAAAAGAGACAGGATAGGCATATGACTCTGGGTTGTATACCCCATAACCTAGATGGGTGTACTGTATTCTGGGGCGGGAAACAGGGGTACCAACTACTCAGGCCCCCAAGCTGAGGGGCCTGCTCTGGTTTTGAAATAGGGTTGAAATAAAAAAAAAAAAGACAATAAAACTTTCTCAAAAATATGATCCAGTTACGCTCTGGGCGCTCTGAGTCACCTCCTGTGCACTGTGTATTTCCTAGCTACGCCCCTGGTCGAGGTGAAGCCCTTACCCAGCCAGTATGCAAGCCGTCACAGTGAGGCCGATGCAGAAGGGGGCCAGCTGCGAACGGGTTCGGCTGTTGACGGCCCCCATGCACACCACCATGGTCAGGAACAGGGTCATCATCATCTCTGCCACCGTGGCTCCGCCCATAGCGTTGTCGGTTCTCACCACGTTGAAGGCCCCCCCGGTGGAAACGGCAAACTTCGGGGAGGAGTAAATTACCTGGAAGTGGACATAGAGAATACACAATAGGTAGGTATGATGAATTTAATCAATATCTCTCTTTTCTATTTACTCACATTTCCACAGCAGTAATGCTTGAAATGGATTGAGTTGTTTGTTTCAGCTTAGTTTTCATTTTGGGTTTGGTCATTTTTGCTTAGTTTTTATTTTTCATAAATGCCCTAGTTTTGGTTTAGTTTTTATTTCGTTTCAGTTCTCATTTTAATAGTTTTGGTAGAGTAAATGAATGGAGATAGAAGTTCAGAACAGGTATTCTGTGTATGTTTCCAACTGGTATTGTGTAATTCAATACAAAAATTCAATAAAACAATAAATGATGATTTCTTAAAAAAAAATGTATTTCCATGAGGTTTTTTTTAGCATTCAGTAAAAACAGCCAAAAATTCTCCACCGAAAATCCATTGTCTTTTTAACGCTGCACATAAACAAAAAGTGCCCAAGATACTTTTAGTTCAGTTCTAGTTTTCTCCTCAGTCTCATTCTACGCCAGTGTTTACGACAACGTTGTTTAACACCTAGTCACCTATCTTAGTTATTGTTTACGATAAGAACCTTGACAACATGATAGCAGATCATTATTGTGCAATGCAAAGTGTATGTGTGTTCTCACCTTAGCCAGACCAGCACCCATCATCCCTCCAGACATCTGAGCCAGGACGTAGGGTCCCAGCAGGGTCAGCTCCATCCCTCCACATAGGTAGACAGTCAGAGACACCGCGGGGTTAAAGTGCCCTCCACTGAAATAACATGAGGAACTCCACTTGTGTCTCTCACAGATATAGAAATGTAGTTCATGTACATGCAATAAAGACATGTATGACATGTATCAGACCGGGGGCAAATAATACTCAGGAGAATGCAAAGGGCGGCAAAAAGCAGTTGAAAGTCAGTTTAGTAAACCCTGCTGTGATGGACAATTTGAATCTGAACTGCAGTAAACCCCACCCGCCTGGTCCTCCAAGGAGGTTAAAACAAACACTAAGATTTTCTTCTCCTTTCTTCTTCTTCCACAGAACTACATCCACTACAGCATGGAGCCACTTGTCCTCATGGTGCTACAGCAATTAATATAATCTAAAACCTTTTTAACCACGCAATACATCAGTGGTACATCCTACAGAGCACCTTTAAACAGTTTCAATCAGTTTTTCACTTGTTCAATTTAGGAAAACATTTTCATATTATCTAGATGAAGAATGCCAATTATCATTATTTTATCTTTAAAACTGTTTTGGTTTTTTTACATTATTTTGAATTCTGCCCTTAAAGGGAAGGGAAGTCCTACTGGTGCCCCCTGGTGGCTGAGTTTGTAAACGTTTGAAAACATTTGTAAACATTCAATCTGTGAAACCATCACCAGGCTCTCCACCCAGCTGGCTCCATATGATTTGCTGATATGACTTGCTTTGGTGTCAAAGGTTATCAGATGGTGCTGAAGAAACATGACACAACCTCGTGTACCAACGCTGGCTGTGATTAGGGTAAATATGTAACTTCTGATATTTCAAGGTGTTGATGATGGCATATACAGATTGAAACTATATTTCTTCTGTTTTTTCTTCTTCTTAGTTCTTTCTCTTAATTTTTTCTTCTCATACTATATCAGCCCGGCCCCAGTCCACAAACAACTGACAGGATTATGTGATGTACACATTTCCAATATTATGGAAAGGAGAAACGATCAGCCAACAGATCAAATATCAAACACTCATGAACACACACAACGTCATTCGTTTTTACCTGATTTGTCCAAACACCGCGATCAACACTCCCAGTGCCAGTCCATGTGCCACTGCCGGCTGGATAGCGCCGGTTACTCCCACGTTCCCAATAACCGACGCACACCCCACAAACACAAACAGGGTGGTGCCCAGCAGCTCGGCCAGGCAAGGCTGGACGTACTGGTCAAAGATGGTGCATATCTTCTGCTTCGTTTTGCTTCTGCCTTTCTCTGTTGGTGTCTCTGCTGCATCGGCACCAGTGATGGTGAAGACCTCTGTCTTGGATTCTGCAGACATCTTGACTTGGAACCAACTCTCTGCTGTGTGTCCAGATCTTGCTTCTCCCCCTGGCCAGCCACTGCCTACTAGGTGCTCTTGAGTGTCTTGTTATTGAAGCACATCGGGGTAGTCCCAGGATGAGTTATGGGAGTTTTTCTGATGCATACGCACATCCCCATTTTTTTCTGATGCCCCACCTTCCTGCAATTGTTTATACTCCTGGTTGTTATTGGCTCTACCCCATGAAGACTATGAGCCTATAACAATTATCAACACCGATGGACTGATGAGCACGGAGCGGTCTTATCACTGAACAGCACAACAGCAAGACGTCTTTTGTTTCATGAGTGCCATGAGTGATGGTATCTGATGGTACAAGGTCTCACTGGGTTATCACTGAGAAAACGTCTCACAGGGGGAAAGCGCTGTGCATTAGAACAGAAGGTACTAAAACTGAACAGATACAGACACTATAACAGTTTATTATGTCTACTGATATCTGGCTTCAGCTCTCGCCCCCTTCACTCGATTGCACACTGAACTCAATGACAAAGTACAGCAATGAAAGGGGCAACAGGTTTTTTTTGTTTTACACAAAATCTTTATCTCATCAATCATAACCTAGCACAAATTTACTTGCAATTGAATAGTTCTTTTTACTAATTGAGGAAACCGAGTGTTACAGGTTGCAGGCAAACACTAAAGTCAAGCATGCATGCATGTTAGTGTAAATCCCAATTTCTATTATTGTAAGAAAATATCCATCTAGGACGTACAATTTATCAATAAATAAACATGAAATGACACAAAAAAAAACTGTCAGGGATGATTAACTGACTTCTTTAAAACTCTTATACATTCTTTAATTTTCCAAAAACAAAATTTAACATTTTGAAATGATATTTTGGGAGGTGGAACCGTTTCAGCAGTCACAATTTAATTGGTAAGGAAATGAATAAAACAGGCTCGATCCTCTCTGCAGGATGTGCTTCAGTACATTCCAGTCCAGTGTCAAAACCTCGTCATGCTTCTCAACCCAACAACCTTTTAATCTTGAACACACGCTGCCCTGATCACATCAGGGACGCAAAGAAAACTCATAAAACAAAGATATTCCGCTGATGGTGAGAGTTTTCACACTTTTACTACTTCCAGACGAGGGCTAGATGGAGAACGCGGGCTTCCTCTTCCCTACATCTTCACACTCAAAATGCCAACTGTGCCAGACCTGGGGAAACACAGCATGACACATTTCTGGTAAATGAATGAATCAGATACATGTGGAAACTTCATCATCATTTGGCATGAACATGGGAGGATGGATGGATTGTTAAAATGAAACTGGCAGTAACATAGTGAATGGGTAACTGGCAGCAGTGTCGCCTCGTGGCTTGAGAGACAATCCTGTAACTGAAAATGAATGAAATGAAAATGTAACTGGGTGGGCCACCTTCCTACTGTTGAGTTGCACCCCATTCTGCACAATCCATGATGGTTGAGACTAAAAACCCTCTTTAACGTCTCCTCTCCTTCATCTCCCTTCGTGACTGAAGTGGATTTAACAGGTGAAATCAGTAAGGAATCACAGCTTGGATTCACCTGGATTCACCCCGTCAGTCTGTTTCACCGCCCAATAAGAACCTTACCCAGTTTGAGCTTGTCCTTGGTGGCCCAGCTGATGCTGTAGTGCTGAAGGAGTTGTTGCAGCAGCTCCTTCTCATCCAGGAACTCCAGGCGCTCAATTCTGGAAGGAGTAAATGACAGGGAGTGATAATGAATGCATCTGACAACAGGAGGAGGCTGACAAAGCCTTTACATGAGGTATTTCATCTAAACATATCATTGAAAGGGGCAATAGGTAAGATTTGTACTGCCACTTCACAGATCACTGACATCAGTGCAGGGATCCAAGTCTTATTGCTCTGATAACATATGGAACAAAATATTTGATCCTAGAATAGTATGGAAGGAAAAGTAGGTGAGATGGTAGAGTGAGAATTTAGGAGGGAAGGCAGAAAGTGTAGTGTGTATCTAATGAAATACACTGGCTTTACGTACAACTGGAGTAACTACGTGCACACTTACAGTGCCTTGCAAGATAGTCTTTACCCCCCTTGACTTTTTGCTGTGCAAGTTAAAACAAGTTTGAAAGGAAACAATGTTCAGAAATACAACCTAAATATGACATCTGAGTAACGCTAATCCGAAAACAAAAGTGTGTTTTCACTTGGGCATTGCCTAGAACTCGAAATTCTTTGAAATAACTTAACATCACAGCAAAAAGTCAAAGGGGGGGGGGGGGGGGGGGGGGTGAATGCTTTTGCAAGGCGCTGTAAGCTTCATGTGGGTAGATCATGAGTGACGGAGGTCTGCATTACCTCGCCACATCATCCTGGGGAAGAACGCTGTAGACGGTCATCATGTCCAGAGAGTCAGCATGCTCCCAGCCCGTCTTCAGAAACCGCTCTCTCTGACACACACACACACACACACACACACACACACACACACACACACACACACACACACACACACACACACACACACACACACACACACACACACACACACACACACACACACACACACACACACACACACACACACACACACACACACACACACACACACACACAGTGTAGGAGCGTCCGAGGGAGGATTTACGTTTTAAGAAATGTCGGAACCCAACAAAGTTAGAGGTGACACGAGTGCTAGAAGTTACCTGCGACTCCAGAGACTGGCAGGCCTCTACTCCAGCCAGGTTGCACTGGCGGCGCTGCAGGTTCTCGATCATCACCTGGCCAAAGCGATCAGTCATGTTCACCTGGACACACAGAACAGGTCGGTCAGATAGTCCTGTTTAGGCATTTAGACAGGGTGACTATGTAGAAACCCAGCTGATGTTAGAAGGGGAGGTGGGTAAGAGAAATGGCGTCACTTTGAACCACACATAACATACATAACATTGCTTTACTCCCAGTAATCATCGGTGTGGAAACAAACTCAGTGTAAATTCAGTTGGTTGTGATCTGGATGACATGAAAAATAAGGAAATAACACAAAAGAAGGAAACTATCAGCGATGTATGAGTGTCCAAAAGGCATTAATCCCAGATTAAGCTCGAGAAGTTTCCATTTGATATCGTAACATCGTCAGTGTAAAAGAGCCAGACTGCTGAAGGAGGAGGGGCACTGCCAGAGGACATGGAGCAAGATGGCGACCGTCTAATAGCAGCCACAAACGGTGTTCTTCTGCTCCATCGGGACAGAAGGTGGTGATTCGTTGAAGTTACCTGCTCATAGTTGATGAACATGGCAGTGTGAAAGGTGTCTGCTGCCCAGTGCACCAGACTGCAGGACTGGATGGGGGTCATGTAGACCAGCACACACTCTGACAGGAACAATGTAGGCAACCTGGAGATGAGAGTAATGGGCATAATCACAACATCGTCAATGGAGGGACGAAGAGACAACTCAGGAGAGACTCTCTTCATCAAGTAAATGTTACAGTCATTTGAAGTTGCTTACTGATCCTACAGCTAATTTCAACAGCCTTCATATTGAGGGCAGGAAACTATAATTCTATAATTCAGAGCACACAGGAAGTAAAGACCTTTGCTCTTCAACAACAAAAGCCCCTGAAAGCTGAATCGTCAGCAGGCGCCGCGCCAGTGAGTATATGGTGCTTCCCCCCCTCTCACATCTCTAACAATATAGCAAAGGAAGTGCAGCTCTTTGATGCAGAGATGGGGGAAAATAAAGGAAAACTGAAGACTTTCCCAGGGACGGGATTGCCGTCATCACAAGAACCACACCGCACAGCTTCCAGCTTCTGCACGGCTATAAATGTGAGCTACGAACTGAGGAAGAGCACGCCGCCTGCCAAGCTCACATATCCTTGCCATATAAAACATCCTACTGTACAAAAAAAATAAAAATGCTGTTACTTGCTGCTACTGCTACCGTTCAATTACATTTGCACTGCAGGCATTTAGCTGACCCTCTTATCAGACTAACGTACAGTAAGGTCAGTGTTACATGCAACCAGTAGCAACAAAGAGAAAAGTGCTGGGAAAGAAATCAAAAAATAAGAGCCAAGGAGAGTGTTTTTTTTAAGTTACACATCTTACCCAACCTTACATGACCAAATATGGAACCAAATTTTTTTTTTTTTGGGGTCATGACGTTCAAAGACGAAACCCACAATGAATTTGCACATACTCTGGGTTAAGCTGGAACTTCTTGAGTTTCTCATCCAAGCTTGAGATGTCTCTGAGGTCTGCTGCGATGATGCAATAGCGGTCTGAGTCGAGGCTATGACCATCTGAGCAAACACAGACACAGACGGATGCCAAACACGTAAGAACGGTGGAAAAGATACAAACAGGAACTAATGTTTACTAGCACAACTTAACATGTGGATTTCTGTTGTTACAGTTAGAAAAGTGTTTTTTGTTCATTACCTAGTAGTAAGGAGTCTGTGGAGTGGGTTTCAATGAGGGGTTTGGACAGCGGTGGTTTAGTCCTAGCACAGAAAGACAATATCATTACTACTCATGACACAAACCTGTACATCAGCAATAAACTTTTCAAGTCTAAAGCTTATATACACTCAGGGCTTCATCGTGCACTATTCCCTTATTATTTGTGATTCTCAAGTATGCCATCTCCACTCCAAAAACATTTTTAAAAAGCTCATACACCATTTAGCATCGCTAAGCTCATATCAGGAACAAGTGGTATATGAGCTACTATCCAGAATACTTTGAGCATTTGAACTCCCTCACTGTTCCTCCAGTTCCTTCATACAACAGCAGGCGACGTTGAGTGGTTTCCTTTACTGAAGGGTTTTGTCTCCCTCTACAGGTCACTACGCTACATAACAGCACTGAAGCCACAAACACAATAAAAAAGAAATAGCATGATTGTCTTACTTTATATTGTGTATTTTCCTGGCCACAACAGTTGGAAAGTCAACTTCAAAGTACTTTCTAGGCATGAGGTTTTCATCCTGTAAGTCACACGCAGAAAAACATGACATCTGGTAACTCTCAAAGACAGGGTGACTGCAAGACTGATTTCACAATTAAGAAAATGTGAAAATTGTAGACTATCAGAGTAAAGTCTGCATGACTGGACTCATTTCTTAACAGAAGAACAGCACCATAAAAAAAGAAAAACTTTAAGGCCTCTAAAACTGAATTTAAGACTTAAATGTCATATTTAACTCTAAGACTTTTTCAGGACCTGCAGGCAGCGTGAAAAAAAGAAAATAGCACAGACACACTACAGCTGCAATGTCTTGTGTCTTTACTTGAGGACAGATGAAGTTTATTCTGATGCAGCCTAATCAAAACAGACAAGACCAAATCTCTCCCATGTGATGGCAGGGTAGCCATCGCCTCGTACCTTTAGTCTCCAGAACGTGGTGTCCAGTCCAGCACCCAGGTTGATTATCTGACAGTCACACTCCGTTTTCCTGAGGAATGCATCAAGGAGGTGGTTCACCCCTCGCACCCGGGCATAGTAACCTGAAAGAGGAGATAAGATGACACACACACACACACACACACACACACACACGAAAGGGACAAGGTCACATGTGCGTAGTGACTTGTCAGGGTAAACACGAATGATGACAAGTGAAAAAATTATAAGCCAACAATTGGGGCGGCTAAAAGGTGTTTTATATATATATATATAGTCATTTAACACATTTAACCCTAACCCTAGATGCTTTGACAATATAATAGTCGGTGTGCAGGTCTGCATTGAAAAGGGAGTAGAGAAACACAGTGCAATTGCAACTGTCTACATACTGCATCAACTGTGTGTCATAACTTGATTATCTATCAGCTTTACTGTATTTTACTGCCCTTTGAGGCTTGTGTGTGATAAAAGGGCTATATGAATAAACTTGACACTATTGGAATTTATTGCTGTCCCTATCGTAAAGTACAGTGTTTATAGTTGGTTATACAGACAGCAATCTCACCAATTATTCCATCTACACACTTTCTGTTAACACGCTGGCACTTGTGGCTGACTATACTGATGATATTACTGATGATAAGGCTTATAATGCCACATGCCATCCCCTTGTTCTGTCTCCCATCTTTTCTGTAACTCTTCAACTTACCGACCTACGTTTAATAAAGAGAGAATGCAATAAAAGTTTAAACAAATGACTATATCACTTACCTCTATTGATCTCAGGAGCCTTCCTTTCTCCCACAGATCTCACAAAGTACTGGACATACGGGTCTTTCCAGTAACCTTTACTGGACGCAAACCTAGAAAACAAGGAACACGGTCTGTTTTTCACCATTTAAGATTCAAATGTTGATCTAATGCCGAGTGTGAGTGAGATGTAGTCTTAATGGTTTCTCTCATTCACATACATCCTGAATAAAGCAATAATAGTGAGTTGTTTGCTGGCCTAACGTTAGTACATACCCAGCTGGCAATGTGAACTTTGACATGCAATAGCACTTTCAGATTTCTATGTTAGATTGCATCTACCTTTTGCATGTCGTCGCATCGTCACAAGTTGCCCTCACTGCTTCGTCGGCAGTATCCGTGTCAGTGAAGGGTGGACGAGCTGCCATAAATGAGCCTTGTACTGGCTGGTTAACATTAAAACTGTTAGCAGTTAAGTAAAGAATCCCCTCCACCTGCTCTATACTGGTTAGCTACTTGCTAACTGGCTAGCTACACTTGACAGTTAGGCTACTAACTAACAACGGGGGACAGAAATTCAGAAATTCAACACTGAGCGCAGTTGCGTATGTACAATAAACGAAATAGGAGTTACGTGGAAGTATGTGATATGTAACGAATGACTGGTGCGTTGCTAATAACAACTTGAACGATGCTAGCAAATCGCAGCTGTGACTCTACCTCTTCCGCTTCTACCGGAAGTGCCGGTGCTGTCCCGGCATGCACTATTGTTTTTTACATTGCATAACATCTTCAGGCAAGAGCTAGCCCGGAGCTAACCGTTGGTATCGGCATCCGTGTTGTTAACCCTGTCTTTCTCGAAATGTTTAAAATAGATTCGCTGAGAGCTTTAGTCAACGAGCGATTAATCGCGGCAGCCGAAGAGATCTGCGGAGCTGTAGAAAAAACAATAGCAGAGTTTGAGGAGTCTTTCGTTGAGCATCAGAAGCAAAAGTCGTATATCGTCGTTAAACCTGGCATCGCGATACTAACACAAGGTTGTAGAGTGTCTATTACATATAGACTTTCTTCTATGTGACATGTTCAATGGCTACAGCTTTACTTTACAGTTTAATAAAGTTTCCTCTTTGTTTGCCCCTTCAGATGTCCTGGTGCAGACTGGGGGGCAGGAGGTGACGCTCCTCCAAGGGCAGCAGAACCCAGAGCTACTGCAGGTTAAAGAGGAAGAGGAGCACATCCCAACTAGTCAACGGGTAGAAGAGTCAGACAATAATATTGCTACTTTTGCAGTCTCTCCTTCCCCAAGTGTGAAAAGTCAAAAAGCGTCACTGCTTCAGCTGAGTACAGAGACATCCACTGATGTACAGGACAATGAAGGACCAGAACCGTCAGCTGATTGCCGGCCCCTCTCCTCTGACTGTTCTGAAGCTGAGAACGAAGACAGAGAGGATAATGAGAATGAAATAGAGAATGGTGCAAGGTCACAGTCAGGTTTGGGGGAGTTACTGAAAGATGGGGCAAAAAGGTGCAGGAGATCCCTGAGGTCCTGTGGGAAATCAGAAAGCCAAGGTTGCTGTGATCCATGTCAGTGTAAAGTGTGTGGGAAATCCTTCAGCTATAACGCCAATCTTATAAAGCATGCCTCGTTTCACAAAAGTAATCCAGAATTTCTTTGTGCCATTTGCGGAGAGCGTCTGGATTCCTCAGAGAATTTAGGGCTCCACTTGGAGAGTCACATAAAAGAAAGAAAGATTTGTCCTACTTGTGGAAAAAGCTATAGCACAGAAACTTTACTAAAAGTCCACAAGAGAATCCACACAGGCGAGAAGCCGTACAAGTGTAACGTGTGCCCCAAAAAATTTACCCACAGAACAGCCTGCATGAGGCACATCATGGCGGCTCACCCAGAAAAGAAGTACAGTTGCCGAGATTGCGGCCAAGAATTTAGTGACCAAGGAAGTTTGAACGAACACATGGCAGCTCACAGAGGGAAGAAACTGCACCGCTGCGACTTTTGCAATAAAGAATTCAAATATATTGGAAGCTTGAATGTCCACAAGAAAGTCCACACAGGGGATACTCCATATAACTGTAGTGTGTGTAGCAGGGGCTTCACTCATCTGAGGGCTTTTCAAAGACATGTTAAAGCTCACTCAGGCCAGAAACCATATATTTGCCGTATTTGCTGCAAAGGATTCATCAGCAGTGAAAATTTGGATGCACACAAGAGAATCCACACAGGCGTGAAAGCTTATAAGTGTGATTTTTGCCCCAAAAGATTTATTAGCCAGACAAACTGCAAAATGCATATGAGGTTTCACCGACTGAATTATAAGAACTGAAGTGTTCTGCATGTACTGGGTATTCAAAGTGATATCCATACCAGGGTTGGGAAATTGGCACAGGCCTCCATGCAAATTCACATTATCTCTGTTACAACCGCAGGTTATGAACCGTTGTTTTAGAGTTGACGTTTAGAATTGGCTCGCTACCCTTGAGGTAAAGCTTATCGCCTCATCTCAACCGCAGCTCATCTCTCTTCCTCATTGCAGCTAGTCTCACAGACCACAAACCTGTCACAGACATTTCAAGTTGGTGTTGCACAGTGTCTCAGTGGTTAGCGGTGTCGCTGGGTTAAATTCCTCGATGTTGTGCCAAAATCTGTTTCCCCTAAAAAAATGTATTTCCTTTGCCTCGATTGTACGCGAAGGTCTGTCTATTTGTGTTGGCCCTGTGATGGACTGGCGACCTGTCCGGGGTGTTTTCCTGCCTTCCCCCTAATGCATGCTGGGATAGGCTGCAGCCCCACTGTGACCCTGAATAGTGGGTGTGTAAAATAAATGAATGAATGTTGCTCACTTCACACCAGAACCACTTGAGGGACCCCCTGAGCCTTGTTCTCTTGATGAGATTACTACCACAGTGTAAAACATCAGGTACCTGCTGTACCAGTGTTGTTTTTGTACTCTTGCTTGTTTACATTTTGTATTGACTAAAAATGTTTCACAAACAATTGTCTTATTTTCTCTGTAGTTATTTTCAATAAAAATAATACAATTGAAAATTGTGTAGTTGCATGAATAAGTGCTGTATGAATGGAAGTGATTTATTTATTTCAATAATCAGATGACTCACATGTTAAGACATTAAATCTGAAACAGGATCAGTATTAGGGAATTAGTTACTTTACTCTGCTACATACCCTACATAGCTCTGTAATAACACAAGCTCCACTGTTCCTGTTTGATGGTAACAGTCACACATCGCGTTTGTTTCTTTATCGTGAACAATGTCTGATTCAATCCTGTGAGTCCCCTAGTGATGATCAATTCCTCTTTTCTGCTTCTGCCTCCTTTTGTATATTGTATGAATGTCAACCCCTTGCTTCTTTATCCATCTCACTTTGTGTGTTTTTATGAGGCATTTGACTTCTGCTTTACTGATTGCAGTATGAATATCTATTTGATCCTTTGGTGGTATCCTTTGCACTTCTGTCAGTTAGTTTATTGAACTCCTGAATGTGCTAGAACCCATATGAACTTCACTACGATCCCCATCGTCTGAATTCTCAATAGTGATTTCAATATTTCCAATTGTAGATCTTGACTTATCGACCTATTTTATCTGCACACACTGGATAAGAGCAGGAAGCATCTCATGATTTTATTGAGAGGATGAAAACAAAGAAATGCTCACGCTGAGGTGAGCTGAGGTGAGGCTACAGGGCTGTCTATATATAGTGGAAATACTGTGGTACAGCTAGATGCCCTTCAGGATGGTTATCTGCCCCTATTAGTGTTATCTGCCCCTTTTAGCTCATATCTCCTCAGATGATCAGTGACAGTGACGCTCCTTTTAGAAACTCTATCTTGGTGTTTCAATATGAAAAAAAAACAACCCCCTCCCCTCCCGCGTGCACGCCTATGTAGCCAATTACATACACCTCTCCACAGTGAACGCGCACGTCCAGGGGGAGGTGGTGCTGGATGGCAGATGATGCCGTCTACTTCCTGCTGGTCGCCGTGCTGGCAGAGGTGCTGCTGCTGCTGCTGTTCAGTCAGTCAGCTCCCCGGTCTGGAAAAAGCGGTCGACGGATTATCCAGCTCGGTAACGTTAGCTGGTTAGCTAACGTCAGGACAGCGAGCGAGGCGAGCTATGAAAAGCAGCCGGAGCCAGTGAAAGTTAGTTACGGCTTAACTTCGGGAGTTTAATGTATGGGAATATATTTGAAAGGAGCTCCGAGGATCATGCCGTCCCCCCGAAAGGGAACTTTTTTCTAAAATTTCCAATTGGGAAAGGCTAGCTTAGGGGCTAGCTAAGCTAACGAACTATTTTTAATTGGCTTTGGGCTCAATGGCTCTCGCTCGTTTTTCCCTGTCATAACGAAAGCTAGGAAAAATCCAAAACGGGAGAAGGCCCCCCCTGACTTCATGACAAACCAAAGTGTCCAGCTTTGAAACGACTGGCAAGGGAGTGAAAATGAAGAAGCAGTTCAATCGGATGAAACAGCTCGCCAATCAGACAGTTGGCAGGCAAGTAAAGTCAACGTTATTTACCGACTTTAAGCTAGCAGTTCTTTCAGTCCGTTTGACTTCAGCTGTCGATGTAGCCTAACTTTTAACTGTCTGCTTTTCCGTTACTCGTTTTCTAGCGGATCACTTGATGGCTATGAAATGCTGCAATAAGGGAGAAAGACTTTTACTACAAACATGAATGTCTCAAATCTAAACAGAGGCTGTTTTCTAAGTGTAGTTGTCTCACTAGCTTTTATGACTGACAACCAGCTCTAGGGTTAGGACAGTTTAATGTCACTGCAGGGGGGGGGGGGGGGGGTGTTTTAATTGCTTTCCTTGGTGTGTGTACATGAGTGCACACTGCAGTCAGACCCTGAGCAGATGTCCTCATCGGCATGTGTCACCTTACTAGTGTGCTGGTTGTACCCCAGGTCACTGTCCATCATTTTGAGGTCTTCTTGCAGGAGTCAAACCCTTCCTGCCCTGTCACCGGTCTCTCTCAGGAAAGGTGATCAGAGTCTGGTGCCACCATAGGCTCTTAAAGCAATGGATGATTGGTGGTGGTATATGCCTCATACTATGGCAAGGTTCACTTTCACAGTGGCACCAAGAGACACTTCACAACACAAACCTCAAACACACAGAAGAAGGTTAATGTCTTTTAGATGGAAACCGGCTTCCCAAGCTAACAGCCTAATGGATCCACTTTGTAGAGAAAGCAGACAAATTGATAATGAAAAAAATGTTCCAGCAAGGCCTGTTAACAAAGTCATATTGCTGTCGTCATGCTGGTGTGCAATGATACAAACTGGATTTCAATAGCGGCGATGTGATCAGCCCTGCCTCGTGTGGACAGGAGGGTGAGACATGTCAGGGGATGTTTTCCAGCTCTTGCAATGAGTGGCATTTTGTGTGAGCGTGGTTGTGTGTATGTGTTTATGTCTGCTCTCGTCCGTGCCCGTGTGTGTGTGTGTGTGTGTGTGTGTGTGTGTGTGTGTGTGTGTGTGTGTGTGTGTGTGTGTGGGAGTCAGCTGTGTAAGCACCTCAGCCAGACAGCGGGTGCACCCAGCGCCGGATGGTACCAGATAAAGCCGCTATTCCTCGATAGTCTACAGCTCCTGACAGGCTGAAAACAATAATGCATCATCTTCAAACATGTTAGTCATGTATAATCCTACATCTGCAATGGAAATAAAGAATATTGGTAATATTGAATAATTTTATTTTATTGAGACTGTGCTTGGCAATAGTCAAGATTTTGATATAAACACCAAAACTGCTGTAAAATATTATTGTAATCAAATCATCACAACCAATAATTGATTTAATAATTGCCATCACAGTATTTAGCTAAATGATTTTAGCTATAATCGTGCAGCCTTATCTCCAACTGGGTAATGATGCTCTTACTGATCAATATCACACAAATGGACAGAAACATTAAAACACATTAATATGTAATCAGAAATGGAGCCAGAGATAGTGAAGAAGTCTTTACTGTAATTTTCAGACAAAAAGCTAGACTAGTTCTGACACAGTTAGCTTTCCTCTTCATTTTCAGCTCAAGCAATGGGGAGACATTATTAGAATGAGTGAATCAAGGTGGTTGGCGGAGATGCACCCGTACGCAGGAGTTGCCATCTTCTCGCCGTTCCTGCAGTGTTTATTTGACGGTAACCCTATCTGCAGAGTCTACAGAGAGAATCTGCCCTAATACTCCCTCAGCCGTGGCTCAGGATCAGGAGAAGCAGCGCCGCTGGAATACTCATCATTTCCTGACTGTACTTTACCAACAGTAAATTAGGACAGGAGGGAGCGTGATGCAGAAAGCAGACATCCATGGGTGTGTACGTGCATGCACAAGATGCTGGCTCTTTCATGTGCACAGTAAGCTAGTGTTCGTCTGTGGTGCCTGCACACATAGGCCAAGCCTTCTGAATAAGTGACCTGTCAGTGGTTGGATTAGGGCATGCAAGTATGCTGGGTATTGTCCATTAAGTGTGTCTCCTCCCATAAGGCTGTGTCTGCAAAGGTTTTGAGTGCAGAGGCCCTCTCAGCTGCCCCCTGGGTTCCTGTGATTGTGCGAAGGCAGAACACTATGTCCAGCACTCCGCCACTCAGAGGAAATCTCTCCTCCTTCTTCTACAAACAGGAAACTGCCTTCCAGGGAAGTAAGCGCTTCTAGAGAGGCAGAGACAGAACTGGGGGAGATTGATGGGGAGAGAGAGAGAGAGAGAGAGAGAGATACTCAAACTGAGGTGGAGGGAGACGGTGAAAAACAGCATGTGATGCCTGCCAGGAGACATGGATAGGATTTGTTTCTCTTTGTTGAAAGATATTTCTGTTATCTTTGAACTCCCTGGCCCCAGACGTCCATACTTGCTGCAGTCTGATTTGGCAAGATAGTGACACATTTTAAGAAGATAACCATTGAGTAGGTTATCACAGGGCTATAATTACCTCCTGCATAAAGACAAACAGACCCAAGACGAGATCAAAATGCTGTGCTGTGTTGATCAACGGGTTAGATTTGGGTTGTGTGGCGTCAAACTGTCCTCTGATACCGATATCGCCTCGTGTTTGTCAGCAAACCGCATTTGATAACTCGGGACTGTAGTTGAAGAAAAGCTTTATCGCTGACTAACGAGGTGTGGCCCAGTCAGGGAGTTTGCACAGAGGAAGCTTATGAGGAGAGTCATGTGGTGGTTTTGGAAAGGTTTACAGTCAGGTGAGGGTCTGACATGAGTAAGGGAACCGATGACAAAGGAATGCAGACGCAGCACGTTTAGCGTCCGAGTCAGCCGGGTGGACTAGCTGTTAAAGAGACTGACCTTCAACAGCATGACCCCGGGTTCAAGCCCCCAGTCTGCTGAAGTGGTGGTGAGACCCTGAATCCCCACCAGCTGTGTCAGTGGTTCCCAAAGTGAGGTCCAGGGACCCCCAGGTGTCCTCGATGGGATTCCAGGGGATCCCCAGCCAAACGAGGAACAGTATTACTTCACTTCCTAGAAGCTGGAGAGCGATGACAGAATGTATGAGATGTTGTTGTCACCTACACTACAGTCGGTTTCAGTATATAATGTAGGTCATATCTAACAACATGAATCTTGTAAGATGGACTACCTTGGATGGAGTTCTCGTGCTGATTTATTTGGGGGTCCTTGATATGGAAAAAGTGAAAAGACAGTTTCCCTACCAATACAGTATCACATTATTTTGATCCTAGACTGATCCTTGAACCTAAACTCAGCTGTTGAAAGAGTTTCTAGGTGTTTCCCTGTCTCTCAACTGTGCCTCAAGGGGAATGAGGTGTGTCAGCCATAATGCCTGAGTGGTTATGCTGGTGACGAGCTAGAGGCTTTTAGACTAGGCTGGCTACTAGACTAGACTAATGTCTGGACGCGGTGGGCGGTGCTTGCCATGGTCCACACGTCCAGGGGAGGAAGCGCGCCACTTTGCCTGTTCGATGCATGATGCATGCTTTCAGCCAAGCCTTGGTTTATGTTAAAGCCACCATAACAAACCACGCAACACTCCTTCCATTCTCTCCCTAATGTTAGATTAGCTCTCGGCCAGGCCTAATGTGATCGTAATAGCCCAACACAATCAGCAACATTAGGCTGAGTCACTCCATTATTCTCCCAGCTCCTTTCATCTGGCTGCAGTATCCATTACCTTATGTGCCTTAAGCTGCCAACTGTTGCAAACACAACAGACAGACCCCACCTACTCCCCAGCCAGCAACAGCCGTTGTATTGTGCTTTTGGCTGCAGTATTCACTTACTCCTCTTCCACTTTTGATAGTATGTCACCATGGTTACCACTCCCAACTACTGGCCACAGCTGTGCAGCGAGGGTCTCTTGCTGTTTAATGAAGTCACATGCGGTGCACGGTGACACACTTTCTCCAAAGGCTGCTGCTTTGGGTCGGGTACGGTGGGGTCAGCGCCACTCGCTCCAGGTCAGCTGATGCAGGCAAAACAATTGTTGTTTTGTTGTTGTTTTCGGTCTGCCTGGGACCCGGGCTGCAGGCGGCCTATTTCTGTCTGTGTGACACGGTCCTGTTTGAGGCTGCTTCACACAAGCGTTGCCTTTGTAAGAGCTCCTAATATGATCAGGATCAATTTACATGATTAGTCTATGTGTATTGCCAGTGTTTCCCATACAATGTCAATATTTGGGTGAATTAACAGCCCGCCAAGTATGTCTTTGTTTTGGATTCATTCCGGGTGCTGTAATGCTTGAAGCAGGCGATGCCGTTTTCAAACACTGAAGATTTAATGCTGCAGAGTGCCGAAAACGTGTTAGTGAACTACAATGACCATAATTCATTGCACCTATGATGCCGCCTCCTTCACACCGTGGTGTGTGTCCTGACAAACTGAACGGAGAGACAGTTTGAAGCGTAGCTTCAGCAATCAGACGGAAGTCTGCAAATGTCGCGATGCCATTAGTTTATCCTCGACTGAGACACGTAAGTGAAATTAAACCTCAATGACACGTTGTCAATTACCAATTAACCATTAACCAATTAAGCCCCACCCACCCCGACGGCTTGATGAATGCTTTGGTCTTCAAGATCAATCAATCAATCAATCAATCCACAAGAAGAGCTGTTGTACAGATAGTCTACACCAGAACATGGATTCCATACTTTGGCTTCATAAGTGTGTGTGTGTGTGTGTGTGTGTGTGTGTGTGTGTGTGTGTGTGTGTGTGTGTGTGTGTGTGTGTGTGTGTGTGTGTGTGTGTGTACATTATGGTGTGCGGCTCACATTTCCCCCAGCTAGCAGGAAGTCTTGTCTTTAGGTTTCTGGGGGTTCATGAGCCACACTGTGTGACCTCAGCAGTCTGTGGCACCCCTCCAGAAAATGTCTTTCCAGTCGCCTCTCTAGTCTCAAGATGATTCTGGTTTGGCACCTCTGAGCCCTTAAACCCCCCCCCTCTCTATTTGTACTCCTCTCCTTCTACCCCCCAACTATCTTTCCCTCTCTCAGTCAGCCTCTCTCTGGTTCTCCCTGTTCCTCCAGCCTCTGTGTTGTAATTGAAAGCAGCTGTCCACCGCTGTCACGAGGTTACTGCAGTTCACACAGACCAGTTTTTGGAGGAGGGCCCGTGCTTCGTTCAGCGCTGCAGTTTCCCCCAAAATCCAGTCTAGCAGCAGACTGCAGTTCAGCTTCACTTCAAATGCAAGGTTGAGTTTATACTAGGGAGAGTGTCTATAGATGAGACGCAACACTAGAAACGCCATTACCAGGACCCTGGGCATTTTGGGTAAAATTAGAGAGATGAAAGAAGGTGAAGTGAGTCAGAGAAGGAGAGGAAATGGATGTGTTGTCTACTGGAGTCACCATTACACCATTAGCTTCACATTAGATGGGCTAGATATCACTTCGCTGAGTCAGGCTCAGAGATGTGAGGCTGCAGCTGCAGAAATCCCTCAGTACCTTTTTTATATGAACGCTAAATCATTCCAGAGAGCGCCGGGAACTCTTTTTTTCTTTTTGGTGCACAATCCAAAAATTCACCAGCCCCACTCGATTTTTGGAAAAGTGTAGAAATGATGTCACCGCAGCACCAAATCATGGCCGGTTACCTGCCCGAGTGACTGGTAGATTTCATTCAGAACAACATTGCGGTTTCACTCGTGGATATACTGTACGGGAATATATTTTTACTGCGTTCTCTCCCTGACCTCCAGGAAGTCACCGGGAACATGATCTGCTTAAATCCCTGAAGAGCTGTAGGCAGGCAGGAGTGTGTGTCTGCTTGATAAACACATAAATATTGATCGTCAAGTGGATAGAGAGAGATATGTATCATGACTCTGTCCCTTTGTGCTGTGTGTGAGATCATGTCGTACCATGTCAGTATGTTACCAGTTTTTTCTCCCATAACTCAGGTGTGTGTGTGTGCCACATTACTCCTAAACACCGGGGTAATTCCTGACAATGGGATGTTGAAAATGGTATCCAGGATATGATTTATGACACACACAAGCCAGACAGACCGTTTATTGTTCTTCCTACTTGGAAGTGTCTCACACTCCATCTTAAGGCGGTGCTGTCTAGTTAATGGAGTGTCTGAGAGTCTCATATAAAGGATGGCTGTCCACAAGCGCTGTCTGTCTGCCTGTAGCTGTTTTTCCCCCCAGTAGCAACAGTAACTAGCAGACAAGCTCTGTGAAGGTGTTGATAAGCAGTATGAGCTGAGCCAGTGTGTCCCAGCCATCTCCCCTCAAGAGAACCTAATCTGTCTGACCTCCCCAAGCCCAACTATTAGCTTACTATTAATAGGCCCAGGCGGAGAAACAGGCCGCTAGCCGTGGCTTGTGAAAAGCTAAACTTGTTGAGAAAAGGCTCTGAATCCTCCTCATTCAGCCTACTGTACCTGGATCTGTCCATTTATAATGTTGATGTGAATTACCTGTCGGGCTGCCACTTGCCTCAAACCCGCCCTCCCTCTCTGCACGGCACGTAGACAGAGTAAAGTAGATGTTCAAGACGCTTTCTTCAGCCAGCTGCTAAGGCTAGGTGGCTAGTGGAGGCCGGTCTCCCCAGCAGCTGTCGACCAAACCAACTCTATTAGAAAGAAAATGCCCGGCATGTGAGGTCTTCTGATCTCGTCTGGGGCGAGAAGCTTTTAATATGGGTGTCAGTGCAGCTCGTTAACATGTAGTGTTAGTTAATCGGTTGTCAGTTTCTTCCTCCTCGTACCGGGAAGTGATGAAGGCTGTCGATTCACATACAAGTTGAATCTTTTCTTTTACTGTGTGTGATCAAAGCTGTGTTATTAAATGTTCAGTTCATCGTTCTGTAGCAGCGTTGCATCTTGAAGAGAGCGAGGTTTCACCGCTGCCTCCAGCTCGGGTACCGCTCTGTTTCTTCTGCGGTCTATCTGTTTGTTGGTTTGCCGTGGCAACGGACTGTAGAGAACCACGCTCTGATGAAACATTCCCACGCATGCCCCAACGTTAATACCTAACACGGCGTTCGTTGTGTTCAGGCTCCGCGTGGAATCCAGTCTTTCTCTGGAGCGGTGTCGTTGCGCTGCTGTCAGCCGCAGTCCTCGTCACTCGGTGCTAATCTCTCTGTTGTGTTTTCTCATCCACAGAGCGGAGAAAACAGAAGTCCTCAGCGATGACCTCCTGCAGGTAAATCATTCACCTCTCCCTGCAGTCTCTAACCAACTCTAGCTCAACATGTCGGGCTGTGACATAAGACAAGACCCCAGCCAAAGTTAACTACAATTACATAACTACCTGTAGCACATGTTAATAGAAAAAGAGCCCAGTTGCACAAACGGAGCACATAAATACCTTAAGTCATCTGTAAAAGGATTTTCTGGTAACTTTCAGGCAAATCTAATCTGTGTGTCAATAAACAAGTTATTTATTTACATTCAGGAGAGCAGTTTCTGTGGAGGCTGACAGTGGTAAATGTGGCATGAAACAGTACAAAATACTGTACTGTTTTTGGAAAAACCCTGTTTCTCAAATAAGGTACCACGATACTTTGTTGGTACTCTCTGAAGTGCTGTTGCCCATGAACCTCAATAACGGTGAAGAGGCCCGGGGCAGGAGTCTTCAGAGACCCCATGATGTCTAACCCCTCGTGCCAGTTTTCTTCTCTGTGACAGACTCCAGGCTGTTGTGTTTCTCGACCTTGTGCCATCAAGGCCCAAGAGTCTGCAGGTTTTCATACCAACCAAACATTACGACGGCTGATCTCACTGATTATTTCCTCCTCTCTGGTTGACGACGTTGGAAAGGAAACCTACATACTCGTTCTCGACCGCACTGCTTTAGAATCAATCAGGGTTTATTGGGGTGTGTCAGTGTGTGTGTGTGTGCGTGCATGTGCGTGTGTGTGTGTGCGTGTGTGTGTGTGTGTGTGTGTGTGTGTAACCCTCCGGTGCAGGACTTTCCCAGGGGAAACTATCTCCGGCCCCGGAGCCCGGCGGCAGGTGGGGTCGGGTCGGCACGCCGGCTGCTCAGCAAAGACATTCCAGCTCCTTCTGTCACTGCAGATCGTCTGTGTGCACGTTAACACAACCTGAGTTGATTTAACGGAGGCTTGGCACCACTCCCTGAGAACAGCCGAGGCTACGTCGACAGACTGACTGACTCTCTCCATTGTTCCCCTCCCCACCCTCTTTTTGAAGCCGGTGCATAAACAAATGGTAGTGGAAAGGAAACTTTTGACACCATTTTTCTCTCTCAGGTGGCGTGAAAATTATAGGAATTTGAGTCACTCCGTGGAAATCGGCGGTCATTGCGGAGCCCCACATTGTTAAACTGTTATTTGAGTGACGGCTAGCACGTTGCCGTTAGATTCAGAGCCAGCGTGAGTTGCTGTAATGGAAAGCGGTGGTGACTACCCGCTTGGAGATCTTGCCAGTGAAGAGACAATGTTATATTATGTCTGACGGTTGACTTTCCACTGTCCCTCAAAGGGCACGATTGTTCTGCCCATCTCTGAAAATCAGCCGCCGTGACTCAGCTGGCTCCGCCTCGCACCTCGCAGACGCTGCTGCAGTCCGATAAGGGAGGCAGATGGAAATCTCCTGTCCCCCTGAAGTACCGAGGAGGTTGTGTCCTTCCCTGCCTCCAGACATAAACCCATAGCGAACCCATACTTACTCACTCCTCTCTCTAGAGATTTGGTGCTAAACAGACTTCTGAGATTCACCTCGCCTCATCCCCAACCTCAACGTCTTGTGCTGCCCCGTCCAGTCAGCTGGTGAGCTTGATGCAGCAACCATCTGATCCCCCATGCATCTAGGGTGTGGGTCCTTGGCCTGTATCTGGCCTATTCTTAGCCCGTCTGTCCCAAGGCTATTAGCTTACTATTAATAGGCCCAGGCGGAGAAACAGGCCGCTAGCCGTGGCTTGTGAAAAGCTAAACTTGTTGAGAAAAGGCTCTGAATCCTCCTCATTCAGCCTACTGTACCTGGATCTGTCCATTTATAATGTTGATCATGACGTAAGGTCCTCCAGAGAGGTGAAGAGCTATCCCAGCATTCCTATGCCAGCTGTCCATTCCTTGCTGCTACTGTACATAGGCTGTTCTTGCAGGGGGGTACCTCAGAAATACCAGGGTGCCAGGCTGACGAATGGGAGTAGGGGACTCCACATAGCTTGCACATCCTTTGGTGACTGTCTTATGTCTGGTTGTGACAACGTGTTGGTTTGCAGTTTCACCAAGCTACTGTGAGGATGTTTTCTTTGCCATCGATCGCTTATTGGATAATTCCACCTCTCATGCGTCATATTTTCATTCTGTACTTGCCCGGGCATGTCCTTCCCTGTTCATATCCTATTTCTTAGGAACAAATGAACACACACACACACACACACACACACACACACTCTTTCTCTCTCTCTCTCTCTCTGTCCAACTAAGCATTAGGATTCCCTGGTCTTTGATGCGTCATGGGATTGACCATATTCTGACCTCGTCACACCGCAGGAGCAAAACACACCCAAAGCTCCTTTTGGCTGGTGTTCTGCCACTCCTCAACAGTGTGTGTGTGTGTGTTGTGTTGTGTTGTGTTGTGTTGTGTCTCTGACGTCAGTTTGTTATGGTGAAAGGAAGCAGACAGCAACACCCTTTATCCAACATACACACAGGATCTTCTCCCTTCACAGAGCAGAGGGAGGGGAATCCCCTGTTCTCTGTGCCAGGTACTGACTGGGCTGAGTCTAAACAGGGTTCCCAAGCCGTGTGTGCGTGTGCGTGTGCGTGTGCGTGTGCGTGTGTGTGTGTGTGTGTGTGTGTGTGTGCGTTTTGTATGTTTTGCGTTTTGACCCAGCTGTTTTGGGAATGCCGGGGGCCACCATGGGTCGGGAATGACGTAAGAGCGAGAGAACAGAGGGAGGGCGGCGCTGTGCGGAGGCGGATATCTGCTTCGGAGGAATTCCTGAGCTCCGACTCCGTTCTGTTTTGGGAACACAATCGTCTGGTATTCGGTTGATCCTCCCTCAGCGTTTGTCTCTCTCCGTCTCTGTTCTGGCCCTCGCTGTTCCCATTTATATTGGGAACGCTGTTTGTCCCGACTCTGGAGTTGATGTTGGTCTCTCCCCCCCCCAGCCACCTTTTACACCCACACTCTTCCTGAGTTGTTTCTGAAAAGCAGACACACCCCTTCTTTTCTGTTTTTGAACCCAGGCATTAAAAGCAACCTGCAACCTTCCTTTGTCTTCCTCGCAGGCTGAACCAGTTCTGTACATCGTCAGGCTTGTGAGTACATTGGAACAGTAGCTTCCAATGATCACTGCTATTCATGGGCTAGTGACAGTAGGCTTAACGCTCACACTATTTGTCCCTGTCAGGCACCTGGCAGCAGAATAGCCTCGCTGCAGAGCTCCAGTTGGCCTCTGTCCTTTACCCCGCTAGCTGTGACTCCCATCATTGACCAGCTTATCAATGATAGTATTATAGCTAGTCGGGGCTGAAAGCACAGAGTGGATCTCTGTAGCCGGGCTAGCAGACAGGAGAAAGCCTGTGCGATCAGAAAGGCCTTTTCTAAAAGCCACAG
Source organism: Hoplostethus atlanticus (assembly GCA_034670405.1). NCBI lineage: Eukaryota > Metazoa > Chordata > Actinopteri > Trachichthyiformes > Trachichthyidae > Hoplostethus > Hoplostethus atlanticus. The sequence goes on from JAXDDX010000047.1 coordinate 741,829, forward strand.
AGCCCCTCGCTGTCGGTCACAGCCCAGTGGCCGTCTCCATGGAAACGCTTCCGATGACTCATGTGTTTCAAAGAGAACATTCCGGCGCTGCCCCGCGGGGACAGGCCTTATCAATCATGCTTGAGCTTTGACCCCCGGCTCCCTCGAGGCAGGCCACAAATCAAATGTGTGCGTGGACCTGGACCTCGTTACCCATCGGCACGCTCAATTAGCACCCGCGAAAAACAGGGGGCGCAACAACACCGCGTGTGCATGGGTTTTTGTGCGTGCAAACAAACATTTCAGCCAAAGTACAGCTTGGAAAGATGGTGGTGGACAGGCGGTTCACTCAGGCACTCTTGCTATCTAAACAAAAGCCGATACTAGACAACACAATGTTTAACAGAATGAACTTTCACCTCCATTTTCGAAACTGCAGCTCAGCAACTCCTGAACGTCACTCTGCTCTGCTTGGTGTGTATGACTTTTATGTTGCTGAAAACGTCTTCTTGTGTCTCGTGCACAGATCGAGCGGCGCATGGAGATGGTGCGCGTGGTGTCCCACAACACACACAAGAGGATGGTAACGTGTCTGCAGGGACACATCGGCGCCGATGCAGAGAAGAGACATGTAAGACCTCAAGCATGCTGGGAAAAAAACGTTTCACACAGTTGTTTTATTACACCTACCCAAATGAATCAGCTGCTCCATGACTTGTAATAACCTTCCAGTTGTTCTCAATACGATGCCTATCACTGTTTCCCATTATCACTGAGTAGCAGGTTTCTGCAGCAGGCCTACATGATTTGTGTTCTGTGTTTTCTACCCCACACCATCCAACATGCACTACAGTCCGTACCGCGCCTCTATACAGGAAACGGTCAGGTAAAAACACAGATTACTACTCCTCACCTCTCTGGTCCTCACCTCCACTTGCTCCATTTCCCATTCATACACCTTTCCGACTTCAACTCTCCGTGGAATTACTCTGCATGACATCGCTTCGGCGTTAAAGAGAACAGGGTGGTGGTCTCGCTTTTAAAGTTAACGACAACTTCCCTGTTTGAGATCGCGGGCCTTGAGTTATCACTTGATAGATTTCTGACTTCTCTAGTACCTTTTTAACATCTGTATTCTCCTTTCCTTGCTCAGAAACTCACTTCTGCTTCATCTCCCTAACTGAATTTACCGTTGAGCTGCTGAGTACGAATGGAAAGTCCCTGGCAAAGTTTCCATGAGCTCAAGTAGTGAAGCAATAGAAATGGGTACTGTTGATGCATCAGCGTTAGGTTTGCGGCTTATTGGAAGGCTAATCACTGTCCGCATCTCTCCCTCTCTCCCCACACACACACACACACACACACACACACATTGTAGAAAAAGCTTCCCCTGACGGCGCTATCCCAGGCCATGGTGGACAGCGGGAACCAACTGGGCGAAGACACTCTGATAGGGTGAGTGAGCGATTTGATTGACGTGTCAGTCAGCCAATCACCCCCTCCTCGGCGACTGTTGCTATATGGAGCAGATGCACCCCAGAGAGTGTGAAATATGAGGCCATATCTTCAGGGCGAGCAATCTGCCCTGTTTTCCTTTCTGTTGACGGGACTTTCAAAGGTTTCTCACTGGAGCATCAGATTAGTAGCCGTCATTTCAAGACTGAAACTGACTGGAGAAAGAGGATCCGTGACCCAGATTATAGCCTGTTTCTCCTTTTAGCAATGCTTTATTGTTTCCTCTAGTTATTAGCAAGGTGACCGCTTTTCTTCTTGCAGTTCACAGGAACAGTATTACAACTGCATTTATCGAGTACCAGTAAGATTCAATGACCAGTAAAGAGTTGTAGTGTACATTACATGCAGAATACATCGGATAATAAGATGAAATGAAGAATAAACACACAGTGAATAAAAACGTTCCTACCAGATGAATAAAAAAACAACCTAATGATGATTTTGACATCAAATACAATCTTTTTAATTTGTCATTTAACACTTTATTTGGCCATTATACAGTGTAAGGCTGGTCCATGCACACATGACCAGACCAGAAAGTGGGAAATTAAATAATTAGCGCTCCAAACGACACTTACCAACCTCACTGCCGAAATGTCCCTTATGACTGAGAGAAACAATCCATACATAGAAAAGGGGACCAGACAGGCGTCGTTGAGGATCTAGAAAGTGAAAGTGTCTCTCGGTGTCAACGAAAAAACTGTCTGGAAATAATGAGGAAGGGAAAGTATGTCGGTCGGCCGGCTAGTAAATAGTGATGCAGGCATGGCGAAAGTCAGAAACCGAAACCCTGTCTTAGCCAAACACAGAGCTACAGTAATGGTGGCGTTACACTGACGTGATTTTTGCTTTCAGCCATTGATTGGCGATAGCAGCAGTGCAGATTGTCACCCATCTGTGTTGCGTGAATGACAGGAAGACATTGTGTGATTACGCTTTGGCTGCAGAAGACTTCTCACCTAATGCTGATGGGATAATGAGGGGTACATGTGAACTGTGTACACCCATCTCCCTCCTTGATGTACTCGCTGTGTTTTTGTGGGTATGTTTTGCTGGCTGGATGTCATGCATACGTGTCTAATGCTGCGTGTGTGTGTGTGTGTGTGTGTGTGTGTGTGTGTGTGTGTGTGTGTGTGTGTTGACAGGAAGATGATGGAAGTGTGCGGGGAGGCAGAGAACCGGCTGGCGTCGGAGCTGATGCAACACGAGCTGCAGCTGGAGAAGGACGTTCTGGATCCCCTCAACCAGCTAGCAGAGGTCAGAACCCTCAACGCCTTCTGGGGCACAACTGCAGTCCAATACCACAGTAGATACCTGAAAACCCATCCTGGAGCGCTCGGCTCACTTTGGGGGGGTGGCTTTCACACCTACAGTCTGTTTTCTTTGGTCCGAACCACAGTGGAAATGTTGACTTAGGTTTATTTTTGTGTTTTGGTTCAATTACAAGCGAGCCAGGGCTTATAAACAGAAGTCACACAGGTTGGTTCTTTGCATCAGATTAGTAGCCGTCATTTCAAGACTGAAACTGACTGGAGAAAGAGGATCCACAAACGGACCGTCAAAACGAAAGGCGTGATTCATAGCTTGTTAATAATACATCGAAGGATCTAAGAAGAGCGAAGGCCTTGGTCACATGAATCATTTGTTCGGCTCGCTCAACTTGACGTGTGTTGTGGGTCTCATTCTTTCAGGTGGACATCCCCAACATCCTGAAGCAGAGGAAGCAGCTGGCCAAACTGGTGCTGGACTATGATTCTGCCAGAGCGAGGTTTGTCCGTCTGCAGCTCGCTCTGCCTCGGACACGTTACCTGTGGTTTTACGGCCGTCCTGAGAGCGATTGTGTAGATTGCACAAGTATTTTTGTAAAAACTAAACTGAAACCAAACTCCACTCGGTTCTGTTAAATCATTCACTCCTGGCTTGTGTTCGTATCGCTCCACCTGCTTTCTATAATGTTTAGTTCGGGGATGGTCTCACCCTAACCTCCTGTGTGCTCTCGTCTCTCCACATCCAGATGGTTGCAGGCAACCAAGTCGATAATCTCAGGAACAAACACTCAAGCACTGACGGCCAAGGCTGACTTGCTGAAGGAGGAGATGGATGAGGCCATGAACAAAGTGGAGCAGTGCAAGGTAGCAGTGGTCATATGTTGTTGCACAAGTCATATGTTGTCAGGGTTTCGTTACAGTCACGAGGTGAAATTAGGTGCAAGGTCATGGTCAAGGTCATGGCCTGCATGTCAGTAAAAGTACCAAAACCTTCCAGCAGAGGTCTTGATCCAGCTTGTCACGAATTGAGACGATCTAGTGACTGTGATGCTTCCCTGAGTGGGAAGGGCCAGAGGTTTCCGGCCTTCCTGGACTGAGCAGGGGAAGCTGGGAATGGGCCTGGTAAGAATGTGAACTGGGACATGAATGACCAACAAGAGGACATTCAAGGACCCTTGGGTGCTCTTGACTAGCTCGTTGACGCACGCAAACAGAAAACGCCCCATCAGCTCCGTATAGGTGTTTGTGTACGAGTGTGTCCATCAAGCTGAGTCAGTGCTCTGTGTGTCTGTCTGTCTGTCTGTCTGTCTGTCTGTGTGTGTGTGTGTGTGTGTCTGTGTGTGTGTGTGTGTGTGTGTGCATAGCGGTGCGTGATGCGTCAGGCTTTCTGTGCAGGAAGCGCAGCAGAGCCTCATGTTTCCCGTCCTGCCAACAACAGGAGGATTTATGAGTCACTGTGGCTTCGCTGACCACTAACCCACCCTTCTGATACATGAAGCACCCATTCAGATAGGTGTCACCGTGCAGGGGAGGCAGATCAGATCCCTGTTGGGTTATCGATGGTGGACAGCAGCAACTCTTCACTAGTTTGTCCGTGAGGCAGGGGAGGAAATGGAACTGCTTTTCACCTCACATTGTATTTCCTGTATTTCTTCCACAGGATCAACTTGCTGCAGACATGTACAACTTCTTCTCCAAGGAGGGCGACTATGCCCGCTACTACGTCATGGTGAGTGTTTTCATGCTCACAGCTGCAGATTAACAGGGGAGCAGAGAACTGGCCGAGCCGGCGTCTCTTTTACTGCCTTTCTTTCTCCTGACTCTCTCCTCTGTTCTCTTCCCAGCTCTTGGAGGCTCAAGCTGATTACCACAGAAAATCTCTCACGGTCCTGGACACTGTCTTGCCCGCCATCCAGGCTCAGCAAGGTACAGTACACGCATCTACCCCAGAGTAGTACCACACAGTCTGCGCTTTTACCCCCCCCGCTGTGCAGCACACCACGCTGGACCCCCTTTATGTCACATCACAAAAACCATTAGCACCCTTCTCCTCAACAACAACTCCCTGTTTCCCTTTGGTTTGGTACCGTGGGCCCCTGGATCCTGGATGCCCCGCCCCCTCAGGCCCATGAAGGTTTAACTGAGCATGACACAGAAATTCTTGTCCATCAGCAGCAGCCAGAGACGGAGGTTGTTACGTTCCAGGCGTTCACTCACCAGAGGAAAACATTAGCCGCGTCCATTCGGTGAAGAAGTAGCGGTGTTGGTTGTGGCGTTGCTGCACTAGACGGTCTCAGGCTGCATCATGTGTTTTACCCCCCCCAACCTTATTTGTACAGGAAAAATCGAGCAACACCCTTTTTTCAGCAACACCCTTCACACATTCACACTAGGAGCTGCCACTGGAGCAAGTGCCTTGCTCAGGGGCAGCTTGACGGTAGTCGTTGAGGCAGGAAAGAGGGTGTTAGGCGTTCATTTTCCCAAACCGGTTATCTTTCGGTCACAAATCCACTTCTCTAACCTCCCTGCTGCCCCCCCCGCCCCCGCCTGGCTTTGTTGCGGTGAATGCCACAGATATTCGCCTCTAGCAAATCACAGAGGAACTCTTTTGTTTTGACGGCTTCGCTTTCCTCACCACAATTATGTATTTTTCTCTTTTCCCACCTATCCCCTCTTCTTCGAGGTCACTCACTCCCTCTCTCTCTCTCTCTCTCTCTCTCTCTCTCTCTCTCCCCCTCTCAGTGGTTGTAAAGCCATGTCTTGTTCTCGGTACTTTGTTTTTCTGCAGTAAACACACATGCGGTCTGAACCAGACAGCCTGGTGTCCCAGCATGTGGCGATGACTCACGTACTCCACACACACGTTCTCACATCACACCCACCTGGGCTTTGCAGTCCACCACCCACCCCCCATACACACACACATAAGCTGCAATGAGCTCACACACATTTCACACAAAGAAAAGTGAGCAGTCTTGTCACTCCAGCATGTGGTTATTATTTGACAGTACCCTGTAGGGGGGGCGGGGCCTGGCCTGAGGGAGAATGGTTGACCCAGAAATCTGCTGTTCAGACTAGCAGCAGGCAAATGGGTCATACGGATAGATCAGTATTGTATTATTGTCCCTACGGATTTGAAACAATCTAAATGAAATGAAAAAGGATCGCTTTTGAAATGCCGTCTTCTCAGACTCTCTCTCTCTCCGTCTTCTCCCTCGGCGTCTAGACTCGTGGACGGAGAAGCCGGCGTTCGGCACCGGGCTGGAGGAACACCTGAAGAGGAGCAGCCGAGAGATCGCCCTGCCCATAGAGGCCTGCGTCATGATGCTGTTGGAGACCGGGCATGAAGGAAGAGGTAACGATGGAGGGGTTCATACAGGGAGGAGTTTGAAGGGATGGCGTGCTGTGTGACGTTTCAGCTGAATGGATGGAGAGGTGGAGGGAGTGATGGATGAGTGGAATAGACTTGATATGGATCCTATTTCTGGCTGTCAGTGACCTAAACTAGATTTAAATCTCACAAAGTAAGAGTGCAAATTTTATTCTTACTCTGAAAATGGGCCCAGGAATTTCTGTTTTATGTGTGTGTGTGTGTGTGTAAGTGTGTGTGCTCATGAGGAGAACAGTGTTTCATTTTGCTTCTTTCACTCAGTGTTGCTGAATAAAAAAAAATTAAGATGTCTTTTTCAACTGTCTGCAGAAGGTTAGCCAACATGCAACACAATCGGTGGAAAAGTCCACCGCAGATATTTAAGTGTTTTTACAGTGGAAGATGAGGCTGAAAATACAGAGGCCTTCACTGGTCCTCATCACAACCTCACTAGTCTGTCTTAGCTGAGGTAGATAACATGGCTGTGAAGGTTCAAATTCACCAGCAGCAAACGAGAACTTGTTTGCTCCAATTAAGAAACTTGATTGTTGTTTGGTTTCCTGGTCTCAACAGGCGTGGAGCTTCCTGCGATCGGCGGCTCCACTGACCTCGGGTATATAATTGAAACCGAGCTTGAAATAGTTTTTTTTCACATGAACGTCTTCAGACTTGACGAGGTGGGCGGACAGACGGACTGTAAACAGAGGAAAAGCCTGCTTTGATTTCCGTACTGCTACTCCCACATTCAGAGGAATTGTCAGCCGCTATGCTGCAATGACGATTTATGATGTTTATGTGACGTCCCCTCCGCAAAACAAACTGAGAATACAATGGAATCTACTTGTCTCCTGTCCATAAATCAGATGTGTGTGTGTGTGTGTGTGAGAGAGTGTGAGAGAGAGAGTGTGGGAGTGTGCGGGTGTTATTTGCTGTCCCGTCCATCCCCCCGGTGAGCCCGGTCTGTCAGTGTGGTGTGAACATAGGCTTTGTTTTTGTGTGAAAGTAAAGGTCTTGCTGTGCTGTGAGTGGCGGGCGTGTTTGTTTTCAGGTTTCATCATGGGCAGTCTTGGGCGAGTGTTTGTGTGTAAACTAAGTGTTTGTGTGTAAACTAAGTGTTTGCCTAGATATCTAGATATGTCCCTGTGGTTCATCCATCTGTGTGTGTGTGTTTCTGTGTCAGGGTCTATTCAGGATCGCTGCAGGAGCGTCCAAACTGAAGAAGCTAAAGGCCGCTCTGGACTGTTCCACTTCTCAACTGGAGGAGTTCTACTCCGACCCCCACGCCGTTGCTGGTACGTCCCAAACCAGCCGTCCTCCTTGATTTTCTGTTGTGGCGTCCGTCTTCGATCTCCTTTCTGCTCTGTCTTGACCTTTTTAAATGAAAAAGCAAGTAAAGGCCAAATGGAAAATTCCTCTCAACAAACACACCCATGTGTACGTACACAAACACACACATCTGGAACTGGCTTTTATCTGTCCAGACGCCTTTGTGATCAGTGACTCTTATAGAAAGATGCTTTTTAGCCACCTAGAATAGCATAGTACTACAAAATCATCAAATCAAAGAGAGGCAGTCTTACCAGCCACAGCCAGGTGAAGGTGATTTCCTTCCCTGATTGTTTGGCTCTTGAGTGCAAGGCTTCCAGCTACAGTGGCTGATAGACTCCTGAATTCACCTGCCACTTTTCATACCGGACCAGACAACCGGACACTCGATGTAGAAAAACACGTGTGTGATTCTCTAAACGGTGTGGTTTCAGGAGCGTTGAAGTCCTACCTGCGGGAGCTCCCCGAACCTTTGATGACCTACCAGCTTTATGACGAGTGGATCCAGGCGTCCAGGCAAGGCTCACAACACTATCAGTGGGAATGGAGGTTGGACTAGCTCTGTGCTCTGCTCTCAGTCTCGCCCCTTCTCTCTCTTTCCAGTGTGTTAGATCCAGACAAGAGACTTCAGGCACTCTGGGTTGTTTGTGATCAGCTACCAAAGAACAGCAAAGCCAACCTGAGGTGAGCAACCACCGAACTCTTCTTCCACAATAAAGACAATTAAAATCCAGGAAGTTAGACCGGTCCAAAGAAGTCCACAGAGAAAGAGTTCCAGTTGTGTCTGTTGTATGAGGTTGTGTCTGTTGTCCTGCAGGTATCTGGTCAAGTTCCTAGCCAAGCTTGCGCAGGACAGCGAGGCCAACAAAATGACTCCCAGCAACATCGCCATCGTCCTGGGACCCAATCTGCTCTGGACCAAGACAGAGGGGTGAGAGGGGGAAGTAGTGATGATGTGGGAGAAAAGGGTATAATCGTCTTTGAGAGGCGAGATCCAGTCTAAACAGAGAGAGAGAGCAGTGCCGTGGAGTTCCTCAGATGTTATTTCAGTAGATTTCGTCCCTCATTATGTTGGAAAGCGTCTCATTTTCCCCTCCCATGTCGTCTGCGTTCACCCAGGAGTCTGGCTGAGATGGCTGCAGCTACCTCTGTCCACGTGGTGACCATCATAGAGCCGATCATCCAGCACGCCGACTGGTTCTTCCCCGAGGGTAGGTTGGGTCAGACCGGGGGGGGTTTCTGTTTTGGACATCAACTACGAGGTTCGATGCCTTTTTAAATAACACACTGGACTGTTTGTGTTTGGTGACTGTTGACGTTGTTTCCTCCCCAGACGTGGAGTTCAACGTGTCGGGCATGTTCGCCATGCCCACGCCTCCTTCCAACCACAACAACCACCTGGAGTACGACAGCGGCACCATCGAGAGGAAGAGGCCCGGCAGCATGGTCGGACCGGAGAGCGACGCGGCGCGCAAGGAGAGGTAGTCGACCCGCCGCCGCCTCCCAGCACTCCCTCCCTCTCCCTTCCTCTCCCTCCCTCTCCCTTCCTCTCCCTCCCTCTCCCTCCCTCTCCCTCGCCACATTCAAGAACAGGCCTTTGAACCTGTACCTCCCTGATTTAAAGTTGTTGTATTTTATTAATGGGTGAAAATCAATGCTTTTACACGTGTCAAATCTAATGCTGGCCCTGAATCTGTCGTCTTTCTAGCTTTGCCTTCCTGTTGCCTTTCTCTTGCTTCTAGTTAGTTCTTGTTAATGTGTGATTCAATCCCTGTCATGTCCCGTAACAAGTTGACTCATCTCTCTCTGTGTGCTCTGCGGTCGTGGTGATTCTCCATCTTGGGTTAATCTCTGGGTTTCTGATCAGAGCTGTGGTGTTTTGTTTTTTTTCTCCCTCACTGTCTCTCCCCCCTCCACCCTCCCCCTCCCGTCCCGCTGTAGCACCACTAACAAGCACTCGGACCACACCCTCCGTAGAGGCAGTAACACCTTAGGTAGAAAGCAGCACACCTCGCCCGCCTTCCAGCCTCCCTTACCCCCTGTGGAGGCTCCAGGACCGGGGCACGGGGCCGGGCAGCTCCCCCAGCCCGCCGCCGAGCCCCAGCCCCAGCCCCAAGCCCCACCAGGGGGTTCGGGGCCTGACCCCTCCCAGCAGCCTAGCTTGGCTCTGGGCATGGCTGCTTTAGCGGCGGCTCAACAGCTTCTAGCCCAGCACACAGAGGAGATCAGGTAAGGGCTGCTTCCCTGCCCGCCCGCCTGCTGCTGGTAGGGGAGGACATACAGACACACACCACTGCATGTGAAGGGAATTCAGTTCGTCTTTGTTGGTAATGTCGGGAGAGGTCAGCGCCTCCTCTGAGCACCGATAAGATCAATCTTCTTGAAGCATAGCTGATTATTAATGCATGATTGACCCGGTATGTTGCAGCCTCTCCACTCGACTCACTTTTTGTTCTGCGGCAAAAAACCACCCAACGTTTTTCACTCAGCTCCGCCAGTCATAGTCCAGCCCACTGAATCAGCACAACAATGGCCGCTGTCATCCTGCTAACATTCACTCCCAGGGCCGCTCTCCTTCCCATGCCTCTGCTCTCCCCTGAAACACTGGAATCAGCAGGAAGTTCAGACTAGCTGGACGTTGGTGCCTCTTATGTAACGGCTGAAGGGTTTTCTTTGAGTCAGAGAGTGAAAGGACAGCATTCATAACCGAGGCGCTCCAGACAGATAACTCTATTCAGTTCAGTTGATCCTACAGACTGTATTGGGGAGGTGAACTGAAGTGAGACGCACACAGATATAGTTATTGATTAGATGTGTGAGGTTTCTCGTTACAGCGCTCGGCACCAGAGATCAGTTTTCCGCGTGGGAGTGCACTGAATCGGCTTTATTGGTTCCACAATAAAAGCCTTTTATCTGGTGGATGTCTAATCATTAGCCAGGATTTCACAGAGCTTGAAGTTTTAACAGCGGTTTCTTTTTTCTTTTTTGGCTTGGTTTCCTTCTGTCTGTCCAGCAACCCGAAGCTACGTGACGCCGCCTCCGCGCCCAACCTGCACCAGAGGAATGGGTCTGGAGGAGGGGGGCAGCTGGGCCTGGGGATCTCCGGGGCCGGATCCATGGGGCCCAGTCCCCACATGATGCGCAGAGGTGAGACAGTCTGGTACAAATAGACGTAGCTCCCTCCCCAATGAAAAACTATATTATTACTGTTACTTCATCACAGATAGAAGAAGTATGTCCATGTGCATCGTTAGCTATCACCTTGTGAAATATACAGATGGAGGGTTCCCGGTTCCCAGTGGTCATGGGATTTCTGGAATATCATGGAATCTGATAGGTTGTGTTCCATGGATTCTGATAATTCTCTCAGGAGTTCAGGGAATGTTTCAAATGAGTCACTTTACAGGAATATACTAGAATGTGTTGTTAGCCCACATGCAGAGATGCTGTAGAGAAATCGATGACCAACAGTCGGTAATCTTGACCGTCTGCCTTTCAGGTACCAAGAAGCCAGCCCCCGCCCCTCCCAAGCCCACCAACCCTCCCCCCAGCCAGCCGGGTAATTCAACGAACCCCCACCCCTCGCTGGGCTCCTCCCAGTCCCTCAGCCCCACTCCCAGACCCCTGTCCAGCCACTCCCCCACCTCGCCTACCCCACAGCCGTGCGCCACACCCAGGCGCCACTCCAGTAACCAGCCCCCCATCCAGGCGCCCAGCCACCCGCCCCCGCAGCCTCCCACCCAGGTCAGCCCTTCAACCCAGCCCAGATCACTCAGCCAGCCCACTGGGGACCAGCCGGGCCCAGACCCCTCCCCTCCAGGCACCCCTAGCCCACCAGACACCCCTCCGCCCTCTGCTACCACCCAGGACGGCCCCGGGGCGGCCCCTCCTCCGTCCCCCTCTCCTTTCCAGTCCGGATCCCTCCCCCGACCGCGGCCCGTCCCCAAGCCCAGGAACAGACCCAACATCCCCCCGCCGCCCCAGCCGCCCACACCGGCCGGCGACACCAACGGGATCTGTGCCACCGCTTACAAGATGATGGGTGAGCATCACGTCTCATGTTCTGATTACTCTGCTGAATATACTTCAATACATACCGCCAGAATACCTTTCACATGTTTCTCCTCTAATAGTGTTGCGTTGCGATACCTCCGCAGGTTAACGAGGCGCTGTGAGAGGTTTGTTGTTAATTGAACATTTCATTTGCAGCTCCCGCACTTTTCGTTTTCCCTTTTTGAAACATCCTTTACCACCCCAGACGTTTTGTCGTGCCTGCCTGGACATCGTAGCCGTCATTCATCATGAATCATTAACCTCCATGTTGAAGTGTCTTATCAGTAACACGTTAATAAGGGTTTGCAACTGACTTACCAACTTTATAGAGCAAGTGTGTCATTTTCAAACCCTTTACTATCCGTGGAAAGGTTTGCTATCCATTTGGGTTCAGTGACAATATTTTAGCAAGGTTTCTAAAAATGTACATAGTTTGTCTCATCATCAGTATTATGAGTTTGAAAAGCAGCGCCTCCGAGTCCAGCATGTCTAACTCTGAGTTACATGGCTGTTACATGACCGGTCTGTTCCAGTGGACCAGCTGAACATGATGCATGCCAGAAGCATCCAGATCACAGGACACACTCGGCTTGGCCTCGAAGCAGCTTGTTTGTTTTCTGTTACATTTAGTCTGAAATGGGGTTGATTATTGGTAGGAATTTACCAGTTCTCAATTTACCATTTTTATTCTCCTCAGTCGTTTATTTTATTTGGATATTCTAGGAAAACTTTTTCTCTGAGTGATTCTTTTTCTTTGTCCATCTAAATTGTGGAGCTACAACTTCACATTTGCTTGTTTATTCTGTTTAACAACAGACTGAAATGATCAGAGCACTCCGTAACGTTTCAGACAATTGATCAAGTCATTATGTCTTCCAGTAAACCCCAGTTCAGATGAGCATGCCTGCTATTATTTCACGTTATCACCATGACTTGTTGCACTCGCTTGCAGTCTCTGGTCAAACACCCCCACCTGCTGTTAGAAAGTGCACGTGCGTGTCAGAAATCTTGTTTCACTGCTGAACTTTCCCCTTTTATTTAAGCCATGGGAAATATTCCACCTTAGCATTGGATGGCATGCTGATGCTTTTAACTGGTTTTGTCCTCATGTTGGTGTCTTTGGTCACGTGGGCATGAATAGTGTGTTATCTGTTGTGTTTTGTGTGTTTGCTTACTAACATCAAACAGTTGTCAGCTTTACATCAACACACTTATGACCGTTTTCATCCTCGGTCTTCACTAAAGGCTCTTCATCACGTCTGCGTGTCGTGACATCGTCTTGTGTTTCCCTTCCAGACCCGGCGATGTCTTTCAAAGGGCTGAGCCGAGCCCTGGTCCCTGAGCTCGCTGTAGACCAGCAGCCAGCGACGCTGCTTCTTCTTTCCAAAGACTCTGACCTGGACTCTGAGAGCACTGTCCTATAAGGAGGAGACGCCTCGGACCCTCCACCCACCCCTCCTCGTCCATGCTCCTCTTTCCCACTTCTGCAGCACCTCCTCAGATATATAAACCTCTGCTGTTACCTTCTCCCAGTACATGACGTAACGCAGCCTGTGGCGGCCATATTGGAGGTCTTGGGCAACAAAGGCTGTGAGCACCTGGTTGCATTTCTAAACGTACAACTCAACAGAACTGAATAAACATGGTTAATCTGTGCTGTTTTTCATGGGGACTGATGGTTTGATCCGTCTGATCGATTTGGGCTCGTTTGCTAGCGAACCAGACAACTGCGGTTAGTTAACCATCACCGCCCTGTTGTAAACACACACTAGCTAACGTATCTAGTAGAAGCTAGCAGTAGTATTGGCTAATAGTTGCATGCTAACGTTAACATCATGCTTTGCTAAATTAGCCTGCTGGCTAGTTAGCTAGCTAACTGTCCTAGCTAGTAACTCAGCTACAGCTGGTAGTGCTCTGGAGTAGAGACTAGGGCTAGACCAGCCTTTCCTGTGGCACAGTAACCTACCATAACCTACCATAACCTACCATATCGGACCGTTCACTTTGTTCATAATAGAACTGAATTAACTTGCAGATCTCTGTTTCAGGCGTCTCTCTGTTTCCTGTCTGGTTGTTAGCTGTTACTTGCGTCTAGCCAATTCTTCACTGGACCTCCATGAATCTGCCAGACGTGATTACTAGGAGATTTCAAAGCTTCAAAGCCTCTATACTGTCACACACACACTCACACACACACACACACACACACCGCCATCCTTGTACATGCAGACCAAGCTCCAGGCAATCAACTCCAATCAGAACCTGAGGACCCGAGCTTGATTCGTAAATGTGCCGCTGTAGCGCCGACAATAAAGCAATAAAGAGCTTTCAGTACACGGAGGGAAGCTGCACGTGATTCACCTGGGAGGTCGAACCTGAACGGACCGGGGTCGGACCGGGGTCGGACGGGGGTGGGGGCGGGGGGCGTTGCTCAGCTGTGGACTGATGAGATTTATTTGGTATTTGGTGTGAGGTGTTTCTGTATTTTGTTGATGTTGAAAATGGCCTTAGATGAAGAAATAAAGAAGAGCGGTGTTTCTACAGCACAGGGGAGGAGGGTGGGGGTGTTGGCGGGTGACGTAGAAACCAAAACTGTTGCTGAAGTGTAGCTGGTGACTGCAGGTTTCCAGTCGTCTCAAACACTTGATTTACCTTGTTAGCCTGTTTTTTGTATGGATCCCATCTTTTGCTCACTCTTGTATTTATTTACCAAGAAGAAAAAAAAGAAAAACACACATTCCCTGTGGCTTGACGTCATGATGCAGTCTACGTGTAGATCATGCCTTACTGGTTCCTACCAGAACCATCTGATGGGGAGTTACAGCGCTATGTATTTACTGTATAGAGGATACACACAGCTCCTAATACTACAGTATTTCCAAGACGCTAATGTCTTGGCAGCAGAAATATTTCAGGGATGTAAGGAGGAAAATTGACCCTCTCAGTGAGGGAACTCTTGTTCTGTGGTTCTGGGTGTATTGAAGATGGTTTGGATACGTGGCTTTGGGTTTCTCCAGCAGAAGTAGCAGGGGTAGCGTCCCTCCACAGCTGTATCTCCCAGCCTGAAGGCACTCAGTATTTTGCCTTTCTATTTTTCCAATCTTCTCTTTTTACTCTGGTGTTGCCGGGGCATTACAAGCGACTGGTTCTGTAAAAATGAATGTAGGAAAAGGACTCTTATTTTGAAGCTTCGTCATCCTGAACAGTAAGTTGCAGAAACGGTTGACTATTGCACTTGAGCGCAGCCCAAACGCGAGGAGTGATTTCTAGTGATTCCTCGGTCTTTCCCCACTGAGCTGGGTTCACGGCGCGGTGAAACCCAGTAGTGAGGTGGTGTCAGATCTCGCCAGGCTCAGAAAAAAACAAAACCTGCTTTGTTGTATTTTCTGTGTCCGCTTTGCTTTTTGCCTTGAATATAATTTGGTTCCCAGAGAACTGACCCGACATGGTACCGATGGGGAAAGTCTTGGATGCTGCAGTTGCCCTGAAAACATGTTCATGTGTTGTACTGCTTTTCAGAGACAATCAGGCATTATAACCCCCCCCCCCTTATCTACTGCCTTATCTCCGTACATCAAGGCTCCATTCAAGACGAACAATTGCCATTAAACTAGAAATGATAATGCTGCATTTTTGAGCTCCATAGTTTTGTATGTATGCCGTCTGGTGAGCTTAAACGTGAAAATAAAATATGTAATATGAATGCTTGGTTATACCCCCCTTTCCAAAGAAAATAAAGTATATGAAGAAAATATCGACTTGTTCATATGTTTGATGCAAAGAACATGACTACGGTTATATTATCAAACGATGTGTGAGAGTTGAGTCGTGTTTCTCATCTTCAGGCTGGAAGTGCTTTAATATTGATAAGGGAATATCAGTAGGAGGATGATTCTGTCATTGATTGAACCTCGGCCTTCCAGCTACCAGAGGAGTCTGAGAGGTGAAGACGCCGGTCAAAATGTATTCATTCAATTCACTAGAGTGAGTGTGTGAGTTGTAGCCGAGGATGTGAACTGCAACCATGTAGAGATGAAGAGCAAACACACATTTACTAAGCTCCATCCAGCCCTATAAACCATATAAAAACCTTTTAGCAATTGATAATGTAAAAACTTGTCAAAATGTAATAAAAAGGGTTGTAATTGTAAATTAAATCATTTCTGACAACAAACATCTTGTCAGGTGCTGCAGGGTTACATGGGAAAAAAACAATCTAATGTGGGGGAAACCCTGTTATGGCTTGGAATAGTTCACGGATAGTTTATTATTGTAAGGTCACTGTATTAGGAATATTATAGTAAAACCATTGGTGATAAAAAAAAATAAAAAAATATATGATATAGTCACTACAGACTCAGTGAGTCTATAGAGTCTTAGTGATTTTTCATTGGGAGGCACGTGGATGTCAGGCAGTTTTATTTTCAAGCATAATATTTTTTCATTGATCAAAAACAATTTTGACCAAACATATAAAGGTATAACATAACCACACAACATAAACAGCTTTCCAAGAAAACATATAAAACAATTATAAAAGGGAAACCGAGTCAATAAACCTAACGGGACCAACGTGATCGTTTTCATTTCAACCCTGACTATCCGGGGGAGGAGGGGGGGGGGGCGGCACCACGTCTTTAACACTGAATGCACCAACATGCGAACGACCCGGACAAGGACCACTGCACCGCTAGCAGCAGCTAGGTTTACATCTTCACGAGATCAGTCGCCTCGCGAGCCCGACTAAAGCTGCAGAAATAAGATTGTTCTTTCATGACGTTCTTAAAACCCCCGTAAGAAAATAAGTGATGTGTATAAGGATAAGAAAAAAAACAAAAAACAATGACCAGTGCATAGCAACCCATCGACATGAAATACAATATAGCTACGGGTGCATTGTGGATGAGTCATGAAATCACCATGGCAACCAGGAAAGTCAGGAAGTCACCATTTATAGTAGCAACGTTTGTTCTCGCTTTTGTCAGACGTTTTTCCACTGATCTACAACAGGGCTGTTTACCACCCTGACGACGCCTTCAGCCGTCCTCGCTCCTTTTCACATTAAAGCTGCCGTGTATCTTGACAGCTATGAATCGACAGAAAGCGACACAAATTACTGCTGCTTTACTATTTCCACCCGCACATGTCATGAAACTGAGATGATTCAAGGGCTAACAAAGTGTCCCGTGTGGTGCTGTGCTGATACAGGATCAATGTTACAGTTCCAAATGTACCACGGCTCAGGATGAGAACAAAGTACCTGATGTACATGATGTTTTGCAAATACATGTAGTTTAGTTAAAAGAGTATTTATTGAATGAGTGTAAAGACTAAGCCCTGATAATACTGGACCCTAATTGGCCGACAGCACCACCTCCTCTAATTACAATGAGGTAAACCTGCTGATTGGAGGCGTTCCAGGTTAACTGCTGCAAACTGGCCTGATTGGACGGATTTCAGGAATTCTTTATTAAGGGGAGCCAATCAGAACCGAGTCCAGTTGTGATGCGTTTCCTGGGCTTAGTCTGAAACTGCCTGGAAAAAAGGATGGATTTTCAAAAATACAATAACTTTAAATTGAACCGTTACATTTTAATAATGTCTCCATTAAACACCTTGTGAATTGAATCTGAATTCCTGCGATAGCGCCCCTTTAAAATAACTAGATCTGATTCTAGATCAGCAAACAGACTCTGAGATGCTTCATGGAAACACGCTGTGGTAAACAACTTCAATATCTATCATCAAATAACTACCTATGGGAGGCAGTACTAGTGCGTGTACTACGGTACGTACTGTCACTACGCTTGTGAAATGTCTTGATTCCAGATCCGTTCAGTACAATCAACTGGCGTCAGTCTGTTTCTATGCTTCATCTTTACAATTTTCAAATATGATCAGATAGAAAATATATACTTTATATAGTCATATAATAAACATAGCAATTAATCTATAAATAGACTGGTTGTTTTCTTCACTGACATCTCACTTGTTAACGTACAGCATCAAGACGTCCTCACTCTACTGTATCTGTTACGAGTCGCTGTGTGTTAAAAAGAGACGTGAGCAATGGAAAAAAAACGGTCCGAGTCTTTTCATTGTGCAGTGAATTACTCCTGAAGGTTCCTGCTCTAACCAGCACCTGAAACAACACTCGCACACTGAAGTGATCAATACATATATGCATTTCTACGATTATCGGTTCCTGTTTGCTATAGATGCCGTGGGCTCTGTGTGTGATCTTGGCACTTTGGTTGAGGAGAGCAGAGTGAAGGCCAGACGGTTTCTACCAGGCCAGAGGGGAAGACAGTCTGGGGCTCCTGGGGTTTTCTGGGGCCTGGGTCTCGCTGAGGGCTCTCTGCAACACAGAAACCACAATCACTCTGATTGATCCTCATGTTGATAAATACAGTTGGTTTGGTATTTAGCTGAAGATTCATGTTTTCATCTGTAGAATAATGTCAGATAAATGCCTTTTTATGAACACTTTATATATTAGCTGCACCAGCACGCTAACAGCATTCAGTCACCTCAAACTTAGACATGAACTCTGTAAAGATGGCGAAGAAGGCCTCGGTGCTGGTGGCCTTGCTGTCCTCTCCGAAGTAGGAGGCCACCTTGGTGAACTCCTCCATAGCTCTGGCCTGCAGGGACTCCAGGGACTGGACCGCAGGGTGGCTGTTCTCCAAGAAGCTCTGCGGTGCCAAAGGTCAAGGGTCAGACACTCCGGTCGCTTTCTGATGACTAGTGCTAACACTTCCACCCGTGCTACAAATGAATGGACTCTTGGTTTTTGTAAGGATACGCTCATGACGGAGGCGAAGTGGTCCTCGGAGGTGACGGGGATCTTCAGACAGGCCGCCCTGATGTCCTGGATGGTGGAATGGAGGTCAGTCAGCTCGGCCGTGATGGCTCTCTGGTTCACTGGACAGAACAGCAGTGTCACTTCGGTGGTTAGCAACCAATCACTGAGTACTAACGGGTCTAGTGGTTGTAACTGTAACTGGGAGCAAATCAAACTGCACAGCGTCCCAGTTCGGTTTGAAAATGTCAAATGAAAAACCATTATGTTGGTTTTAAATAAAAAACTAGATTGAACAGTTACAAACACATAACTCCCCATGAAATTAGATGCTTTTAGTAACGCTCTGCTGGTCCTGCTGTGAAAATTGACATCTAGAACACTGTGCTGTGATGACTTTTCACAGGATGGAACAAATGCATTCTGCTGCAAGACTGTTCAGGAAGCAGAGCAGAGGAAAAGAGCTCTGCTGCTGTAATATTATCGTACCTTTGGCTGCCAGAGGAACTGTTGTAAGGTCTCTGGAAAAGTTGAGCAGCTCGGGGAAATGTTGGCAAAGAGACTTGGCCAGAATGTGAAGAAAGGTGGATTTCCCGTCGACTGTTTTGGTCGTGCTGAGCTGTAAGAGAGAAGGGAAGAATGAGACACGACCGTCCAGGGACTTCGGTTGCAAAGCTAACCAACAATGCACCGAGGCCTCCATACCTCGGTTAGGAAGTTGATCTTAAAACTGGTAGTCCTGTTGCTCTTGGGCTGGCCGTTGTTCAGGTAATTCCCCATTGCAAGCACAAACTGTGGACCAAAAAAAGCGAAAACCATTGACCTCTAAAGTACTCAATAACCTCTAAAGCAGGGACACTCAAATAGCTCAGCTCAGGGGCCACTGTGGAAAATGAGAGGGGGGCCTGGGGATAAAATGACCTGCTAGCGCTAATGACTTCATCTCCTCTTGGTTTTAAAACGTATTGTCACCAGAAACCAACAGCAAGGCCCCTGACATCCTGCAACATGTTTTCATCGTGTCCTTCAATCGTCTGTTCAGACGACCAATGGTGGTTTAGTAGGTCGACCGATAGGGGAATTCAAGCCAGGTTTCTATACAGACCAGTAATCAATAAACTTGATAATTTTTCAACAGTGACAAAATAATAATATATATATGTGATAATAATAACAATAATAATTATAATATATCTAATTTTATTTTTATAAAACAAATGTAAAATCCAATGTGTATATATATATATATTATTTTTTTTAAATTATATTATATATTATATAAATATATATATTTATGGTCTATTTTTAGGATTTAATCTTCATCTGTGAATGTAATAAATGTCGTCTTCTTTCATGTGATTTCCCATGAGGTCCCATCCACTGTGAGAAGTCGACTGATTTTACCTCCAGGATTTTCGCCAGTTTCTTGCTGCTCTTCAGCTCCACTGAGGCCTTGTAGATGTAATCATAGGCGACCTTCATCTCCTCCGTCCTCTCCTGCAGGGTCGTCTTGAAGTGGAGGCTCCGCAGTCGGGTCTTATACTCGGGCACCATCAGCATCTGACAGCGACACAACACTTCATAACATCTTCTCATGTTGAGGTATTCATGTGTCATTTGGTTTTTCTGCTTTTATTTTTTTTGGCATGAGGTGTTTAAGATAAGAAAATAATTGGCCGCGGTACAGACTGTACAGTACCTGGAAAATGAACTGGTCAGGCTCGCTGAGTTTGGTGGGTTCCTGGTCAAACTGCTCGTACTGCTTCACCTCCTCCTCGTCGGGGGCGTACAGCAGCAACTGCTTGATGTGGGCGGGCTCCAGCCGGTCGGTCGTCATGTTCATCAGGACCTGACGCAGCTCCCCCGGAGAGAGCTTCAGATGGGCTATCAGGATGGCTGCAGGGGGAGAGGAGGAGGAGGAGGAGGAGGTGAGGGGGTTAGTGGAGATGGAGATGGAGGGGGTAGTGGAAGAGAAAGAGGTGGAGGAGTAGGAGGTGGAGGGGGTAGTGGAGTAGGAGGTAATGGTGCAGGAGGAGGAGTAGGAGGTAGAAGAGGTAGAGTAGGAGGTAAAATAGGAGTTGGAGGTGGAGGAGGAGGAGGAAGAGAAGGGGTAGGAGGTGGAAGAGGAGGAGTAGGAGTAGGGGGTGGAGGAGGAAGTGGAGGAGGAGGAGGAAGAGGAGGAGGAGGAGGAAGTGGAGGAGGAGGAGGGGTAGGAGGTGGAGGAGGAGGAAGAGGAGGGGTAGGAGGTGAAGGAGGAGGAAGAGGAGGGGTAGGAGGAAGAGGAGGAGGAGGAGGAAGTGGAGGAGGAGGAGGAAGAGGAGGGGTAGGAGGTAGAGGAGGAGGAAGTGGAGGAGGAGGAGGAAGAGAAGGGGTAGAAGGTGGAGGAGGAGGAGGAAGAGGAGGGGTAGGAGGACAACAGATGAAGGAACATTTATTTCTACTTTCGACCCAAATGGTCTCTTAGTAGAAAATCTCTTTATTTCCACTACAGACGAAACATCTTTCATCCTTCTGGTCTGGTTCCATGGTGTCGGATGAAATATGAAACACAGCAAGTTTACAGCAGTACCTAGACATTTATATACATTATTATTATAGTATCATCAAAGTATAACTTAATATAATAAATAAATAAAATTAATAAATATTATCAAGTGAGTGGTATGTATGAGTAAATGAACGTCATGTCTGTCAGATTCCCTTCAAAGTAAAAGCTCAAGCCTGAGACCCTCCCTGGTTTATCACTCTGATGAGGCCAGGAGGCTCAAAACGTTTCGTCTGCAATGGGAATAAAGTGACACTCTATTAAAGACTCTATTTCTGTCGACCCCGTTTTTAACTTCTACTGTCAGGACGACGCAGCGACCAGCGTCTCTCTGCAGCTCTGATATCAGGAACTAAAGGAAGGAACTGGCATTTAGTATTGTGGAGTAAGGGGCTGAAAACCACTCCTCCTTTCCTCCACTACCTCCTCCTTTCCTCCACTACCTCCTCCTATCCTCCACTACCTCCTCCTATCCTCCTCTACCTCCTCCTTTCCTCCACTACCTCCTCCTTTCTTCCTCTAACTCCTCCTTTCCTCCATTACCTCCTCCTTTCCTCCACTACCTCCTCCTTTCCTCCACTACCTCCTCCTTTCCTCCTCTAACTCCTCCTCTCCTCCACTACATCCTCCTATCCTCCACTACCTCCTGCTATCCTCCACTACCGCCTCCTTTCCTCCACTACCTCCTCCTTTCCTCCACTACTTCCTCCTTTCCTGCACTATCTCCTCCTTTCCTCCACTACCGCCTCATTTCATCCTCTTCCTCCTCCTATCCTCCACTACCTCCTCCTATCCTCCACTACCTCCTCCTTTCTTCCTCTAACTCCTCCTTTCCTCCACTACCTCCTCCTTTCCTCCATTACCTCCTCCTTTCCTCCACTACCTCCTCCTTTCCTCCTCTAACTCCTCCTCTCCTCCACTACGTCCTCCTATCCTCTACTACCTCCTCCTTTCCTCCACTACCTCCTCCTATCCTCCACTACCTCCTTCTATCCTCCACTACAGCCTCCTTTCCTCCACTACCTCCTCCTATCCTCCACTACCTCCTCCTTTCCTCCTCTAACTCCTCCTCTCCTCCACTACCTCCTCCTTTCCTCCACTACCTCCTCCTATCCTCCACTACCTCCTTCTATCCTCCACTACCGCCTCCTTTCCTCCACTACCTCCTCCTTTCCTCCACTACCTCCTCCTATCCTCCACTACCTCCTTCTATCCTCCACTACCGCCTCCTTTCCTCCACTACCTCCTCCTTTCCTCCACTACCGCCTCATTTCATCCTCTACCTCCTCCTTTCCTCCACTACCACCTCCTATCCTCCACCTCCTCCTTTCCTCCACTACCTCCTCCTATCCTCCACTACCTCCTCCTTTCCTCCACTACCTCCTTCTATCCTCCACTACCTCCTTCTATCCTCCACTACCGCCTCCTTTCCTCCACTACCTCCTCCTTTCCTCCACCACCACCTCATTTCATCCTCTACCTCCTCCTTTCCTCCACTACCTCCTCCTATCCTCCACTACCTCCTCCTTTCCTCCTCTACCTCCTCCTTTCCTCCTCTACCTCCTCCTATCCTCCACTACCTCCTCCTTTCCTCCTCTACCTCCTCCTTTCCTCCACTACCTCCTCCTATCCTCCACTACCTCCTCCTTTCCTCCACTACCTCCTCCTATCCTCCACTACCTCCTTCTATTCTCCACTACCGCCTCCTTTCCTCCACTACCTCCTCCTCTACTTCCTCCTTTCCTGCACTATCTCCTCCTTTCCTCCACTACCGCCTCATTTCATCCCTTGTATGTGCCGACATGTGACTCAGTGCGTGATGGAGAAACGCCGCGGTGTCTCAGATATCATTCAAAATACTGAGCACATGATTATGAACTGAATGAAAGAATCCATCAGTAGGATGGAGGTAGGCAGGTCTCCTCCGGCCGTGATGTCACAGCCTCCCTGAACCTCCCAGACACGAGGACCGCCGCCATCATACTCACAGGCGTTGTAGGCTTTCTTATGAGACAGGATCTCCACCACGTCTTTCTTTTTAAAGCTCTCGGGCAGGAAGGCCGGCTCTGGAGGAGAGACTGATAATTTTAACAACAGTGTAAGGATGCGTTCTCCAGGCACCGGGAGTGGACACGACACACACACACACACACACACGACACGCACACACACACACACACACACACACACATAATGGCAGGTCAATGGGTTAATAACACAGAGGATAACAAGAAAGCTCTGCCATGTTCCCGATAAGTGGATAAAGGCAAGTCACTCCTTGACAGAACCTCCTTATTATTGACCTCTGAGAAGATAGAGGGGAGTGGGGAGGAGGTGGTGCCTTGTGGAGAATGGATGTGACGAGGAGGTGAATGGAGAGGCTCCAAAGCAGGTTATGGAGAACATGGTGAGGATGGACATGGAAACTGTGAACTGTGAAGGTACAAACACAACAGGTGATGTCAACAGTTATATTTCTCTATGTGTGTACATGGTTTATATACGAGCATATTCAAGGTCAGGGTTAGAAATCATTGGGGGCTTGTGGCAAAAATGCCTTTCAACGTCCATAAAACGCCTGAAAAAATGGAAAAATGAAAAATGTGCATCCAATAATTAGGAGTACCCTCGTTTGTATTTCTAGTCTTGAGTTGTGAAATGCCGCTACTGTCCCCTGAAGGCCACCATGAGGGATTTGCGGGAGCCTCTGACTGGGGCTTCTTTGATCAGGAAACAAGCCTGAAGCAGAGTGAATGTCTCCGGTTGTTAATCTGTTTATGTGGCGGTATAATATGATTTAAAATAAATCTGAGTGGTAGAAATGAAGCGTTTATTTGCCAACATGCAATACAAATGTATTATTTCAGTGTTTAATAAGATTACGCCCCAAAAGGACCATAATACCCACAGAAATCAGATTAATGGGGCAAAAAAATGAAAGAAATAAAAGTGAATTTCTTACCCTGCCTCATAAAACAGCGAACATATGCCATTCAGTATGAGGTAGCAACAACACACTGAGGCTCTGACATACTGATGGTGCAGGGTGATGCAGGGTGAGCAGAACTACAGACAACCTACTGGATCTGCGCTGAGTCCCAAAGTGCAGCTCCAGGTCCAGGTACTTCACCATGTCAGTCAGCTTGTCGTAGTCTGAATCCTCGCCGAGCTAAAAGGTAGACACAGGAACAACATCAGCCACTATCCACGTCTGACGGGGTGGTGAATTGAGACAGAGAGGATGGAGGTTTTGCTAGGTAATCATGACAACCACCTTGACACAATAAGGATGTATTTACAATAGTATACATGTAAGAAAATATTGGAGGAGTGAGGAAACACCCAGCTAAGGGGTGAAGATTCATAGTTAAGGTTGGATATTCACAATCATTTTTACTTTCTTTTGTGAAGTAGATACTCGTCACTAAACAACAGCCACCATGAAGTCTGACAGGGGAGTGAAGTGCCTTAAGTACTTAGAAAATATTTAGACTTTTTAAGACTTTATTTATTTATTTTTTTATATAAATGGTACCTGGAATTGGATTTAATACAAATTTAACAATTAAAACAAAAATCAGGCAAAAACAAACTATTTCCGATTGAATACAGCTAGTTGAAGTTCTGAAACTATAAATGGGCATCAGGAAACTAAATGTTCAGGGACTAGAACTCCATATACATGAAGTATGTAAGTAAACCTGCATTACATGGTTACTGGTAATACTTTTTAAGCCTTTTATTATATTTATATAATATTATATTTATATTTCTCTCTTTTTTTTCAGACGACACCTCTCCACAACAGGGTAAGAGTGTTGTAAAGTAAAGGTGACAGATGCTCACCTGACCCCAGATGGTTCCCTCAGAGTTCTCCACCTGCTCCCAGCGCAGCCTCTTCACACTCATGTGGTTGGTGTCTGAGGCTCGGGGGCTGGACTTGGGCAGCGGAGGGGGGGTCGCAGGGCGGAGGCAGGGGTGGAGGCGGGGGCGGGGGTACCTTGGAGAACCACAAAACAAGTCGATCATTTACAAGATATTTAAGGATTATTACTTTAACACGCCATGATGCGATCAACGTGCATTTACTGCTTTGTAAAAGGAACACAAATGGCGTCTTTCACATCAATCATCACATGATACTAAATACTGACGTCACCTTTTGTGACTGGCGGTCCGGGTGTGGGGTTTCGTAGGTCTTAGTGTGAGTGGGGAGGGTGGAGTGAGTGCTCTGCGACGGGGCCGGGGGGGCTTGGCTCTGATGCTGGGACTTGGCGAGGCCCTGGTCCTGGAGGGACGACGGCAGCGGGCCCTGGTAGCTGTGTTGGTGGTGGAGCTGGTGGTGCCTCTGGAGAACAATCTGGCTCGGCCTCAGCAGCTGAGGGGAGGGCTGCTTGGGGGACGGCTGGCGGAGAGGCTGGGGCTGGCTGATCTGCCGGGGGAGGTAGCTGGGGCGGGAGGGCTGGGGCGAGCGGCGGGAAGCCAGGGGGGTGTAGGAGTGAGACAGCCGGGTCGAGGTGACCAGGAACCGCTGGCGACTTTGCTCCGCCTCGTCCCTGGTGGGGAGCACCTTGTGCAGGGGAGGCCGGCTGGACAGGAAGGCCCTCAGAGGGGGCGGAGGCGGCGGGATGATGGGGTGCTGCGGCTGGAAGGCCATCCGGGCACGGGGGACGTGCTCCGGGGAGAAGCGGACGGTCGGGAGGGGGTCGGTGAACTGGAAGGGGGGCGGTATCGGGGTCTGGAAGGGCGGGGGAGGCGGGGGGCTCTGAGAAGGGGGCGGGGGGATGGGTTCGGAGCCCGAGGAGTAGGACAGGGAGGTGGCGTCGTCGCTGCTGCTGTGATCCTCGCTGCTGACGCTGCTGAGCTGGCGAGACAGGAAGCCCAGCTCCTGGTCCTCCTGGAAACTCATCTGCAGAAAAGAGAGTTGCAGCATCTGTTAATCACTTCTTCCTCCTCCTCCTCCTCCTCCTCCTCCTCTAACATGCTGCTGTCTTGAAGTAAAAAAATCCTTTCTACCTGTTATATTTTTGCTTATCATTTTGCTGTTACATCTATTATTACTTACTGACTCTGACCCTGACACCCCTCCGTTAGCTACCTAAGAATTGAAGCTTATTCTACTGTTGTCAGGTAAATCTTTAAAATATAAATATAAAATACACCTGGTCTACAAACACTTGGAGTTTTATAGCTTCTGCACCTCCACTCGTCTATTTGTGTATTATCGTTCTTTTTTCACCCAGTTTAGTTTAAACTAGTCAACTATTTTAAAAATATCCATTTTCCATCGATTCCAACCCTGTGACAACCAGAGAAAGGCTGTACTGATATGTGATGATGTAATAATGTTTGTTTCAAATACATCCCAACTAGTTGAAGCAGCCGATCAGCCCACCACTATACAGACCTTACCACTCTAGAAATACACAGACAGTCTTATACAGTAGAGCAGAGTTCCTCAAATCCGGGCCTCAGGGTCCAGAGTGCAGCTGGTTTTCTCTCCTACCAGGAAGTTAACTGCATTCCCCTGGCATCCCAGGTCTGAATCAGTCCCTGATTGGACAGCTAGAATGGAAACTACCTGGCAGAACAGAAAACCAGCGGTACTCTGGACCCCGAGGCCTGGATTTGAGGACCACTGCAGTAGAGAGTATATCTAAGTAGGTTAATCGTTTTTTTTACTTACAGGCCCATCTCTTCTTCTGAAACCATGACAACCACCTTGATATATCTGTTCATGTGACACAAGTGTTCATTGTAGCATAACATGCAACACTACAGCTTCATTCTTTCAATCATGTTTCAACACAAACCTACAGTAAGGGTTTGTACATGTAAACACAGAGACGTCAGGTATGATTAAAGGAGCACTTTAAAGGGGAATTCCGGTATTTTTAAACCTGGGCTCTATGTGTACAAATTCGTTATTTATATGGTTATAAAAAGGTCTATCTCTGTAGCGATCCTTTCCGTAATGTTGTCAGACACTTCCAATAACAATCTGAGCCTGTCCGTGGCAAAAACAAGCACTTTTAGTGGACGTACTTTGATCGGCGCACTTGCCCCTACAGATTACGTTGCAGCCATAGCAGCCAGTTTTGCGACTGCCGACTGAGGCAATCTACCGGAGCAATTCCAAAACTTTTTGTACCTATTTTGCGGTATAAATGACGAATTTGTACAAATAGAGCCCAGGTTTAAAAATACCGGAATTCCCCTTTAACATCAATAAATCTTCACTATTGATTATGAGGCATTAGTATAAGTACCGTAAACAAACGAGACCATCACTAGTCTGGCAGCCTCTACCGGCCTCTACACTGCATTTTCTATTCTTTGCCACCAGGTCGGATTTGGCGGGAAATCTGCTGGATTGCTTTACGGCACAAAACAGGAAGAGGGCGCTGTTCTCCCGGCGCTAACGGAGCTAAAGCTAAAGAGATTCTGGCAACGGCAGATGGAGGAAGGAGAAAAAGGAAGATGGAGAAATCACTTCCAACGTGTTGATCCTCTCCTGGGAAAACAAACGAACGTGAAGCCAGGAAGCGGGAGGGGGCGGGACAGGAAGTAACATCCTCTTTGTCCTTATGGTAATTGTACCAAGGTATCACAATTCATTTGATATATTGATCTTTAAAAATGCTACACTTAGCAGTTTACATTTTAGTTTTAATACATCTACTTCTCTCACACGTCCAAATAAACAAATAAAAAACTGCCTCCCAAACCAAAAGAATACAATGGGAAGACTTGACTTGATGACATAAACATATACTTTATGTGTCTGTATATAAAAGTGATGATGCGTCCGGTCAGCGGCGGGTCTTCCTCACCTCCTCGTAGTCGTTCTCCCCGGGTATGAAGTCGTCCACCAGAGTGACCCGGTGGCCCAGCTGCTCGCTCAGGGCGTCCAGGAACTTGTCGGTGTCGCGGCTGCGGGGCGGCCGGGAGAAGGTGAACAGCTTCTTGCGGTGGCTCAGCGGGCTGAGGGCGTCGTCGGAGTGCCGGGGCGAGGCGGGGGGGCTCTCCAGGCTGACGTAGGGGTTCGAGTCCAGGCTGCTCTGGTGGTAGATCTCATACACCGGGGTGGGCAGAGGCTCCTTCCAAGACAGCGACAGGCCCGATTTGCGGCTCCCTGTGGAGAAGGAGGGCAAACAAAACAAGGCCCCGGTTCAAAGATGGCCGCCGCAGGCATGGCGGGTCACGCTGCAGATGTTTAGCCCATTTAGTTTTCTTTTCACCAGATGGGCTCGGGGCTGTAAATCATGCTATTTGTCTTTCTTGAAGAAAGTATGATTTACATCAGTTTGTTGCCGATGTTGTCCCCTTGAGGATCGTTTCCTCTAAGAGGTTACCATAGCAACAAAAAGATACCCGAGAACCATATGTTGGTGTGTGTGTGTGTAGGCTGTGAAATGGAGTGTGTGTGTGAGTTAGAGCAGTGGTTCTCATGCCAGGTTCAGGTTGAAAGCGTTCACGTGTTTAACCGCCCACATCCAAATCATTAAAACCAACCATGAACAAACTGCAGCAGATATTTATTGCTTTTCATAAACAGAGTTGAATGTATTAGTGTGAATATAACTGACAATTTTTACTTTTTATTTCCGTGGACTGCCGACATCCTGCCGCCTGTGTGTGTTGGCCAAGTGATATCAGAGCCTCAGCAGCAGCTGGTATTTACAGTATAATCCATCATGACGTAAATGCAGCATCAGCCATGTGCCACCGAGGCCATCGTTCTCATTCCAAGGTTTTCATTCCAACCAATCACAACAGCAGCTGATTTCTCTGATTCATCCCCCTCCTGGTTGGAGGTGTGATAACCAGCTGCTGTGACGGGTTGAAATGAAAACAGACAGACTTTGATAGCTGAGAACCACTGAATTAGAGAAAGTGTGTGTCTGAAAGCATGTGCACGTTATGCCTCTTTGTGTGTGTGTGTGTGTGTGTGTGTGAGCGCTCGGCTGTGTGTGGGCTCCAGAGTACCTGTCAGAGGGGGGAGGGTGAGGGGGGAGAGAGAGCGGCCGTAGGCCTCAGTCTGTCCCAGCACCTCGGGGTCTGGTGAGGCGCTACTCTGCAGTGGCGACACACTCTTCCCCGCGTACACGTTCTCCAGCTCCGTGTACACACCCGACATCTACGGGCGGAGGCGTGATCAGCGGGTTAGCACAGAGTCGCTGCGGTTCACTTGAAGGTCCACAGGTAGGTATCGTTTGGGAATCATTTGCTGACCACAAACTGCAGCCACAGATTCATTTTTCTATCACATGACATTGAATTACAGTAGCTATGAGCGGACCTTCAAATGAGACCAGAAAGCACAGGTAACATAACCAGCATCAATAATGCCAGTCGCTGTATGGCTAGGCGCCGAAAAGCCGCAGTTGTACCTACATGTTTGAGGTCGGGGGACTCAGGGAAGGAGGTCCCGTCTCCACACTGCCTCTCCTCCGGGCTCCCGGATTCATCAACATGAATTCCTAAAGCACAACAAGGCGTGAACAGGGACACACGGACGTACGCATCCAACCATTCCATCCATCTCAAGCCAAGAGAGGACAGAATGAAGCAGAACGGGTGAAGCTGGAGGAGGAGCAGGAGTTAGCAACGGCAATGGAACAAAACAGAAACCATGAATGAAACACCTGAAACAGCCTCAGTTGAGAATCAATTCCACTGAGGTGCTTCTGATCAAAAGCAAAGCCAACTGAGACACATTCAGTACAACCACAGTCTCATACTGGTGGCTTACTGAGCAGGTCAACTGGAGCAACTGGAGGTTAAGGTGCCTTGCTCAAGGGGACCTCAATGGTAGCTGAAGGTAGGGAAGGGTGAGTGTTACCCATTCACTATCGCTGCCCAGATTTCCAGGGATTTGAACCGGTGGCCAAACGAGAAATCTCAGTTTAGGAGAGTTCAATAAAACCTCTCTTAGTCCGAATGAAGATGAAATATCTAGGAAATATATCACAAATGAAATGTGGTGTATTGAACTGTGATAAATGCTAGCTAAAAAGGTTAGCATTTGGGAGTATTATAGGTGACATGGTCCAAGGAGATATGTTCAATTATATGTTTGACTTTTTGGGAAGTTGGCCCGTTGGCATCGTACCCTTTATGTGACGAGAGGGGTTACTAACAGGTCTATCTTCTTATGTTAGATAATGCTAGCTGCCTAGGGTCAGTCAATGTACCGTATGCTAACATGTTAGCATTGGGACAGGACAGAGAAATCAGATCAGGACGGAGACACAGGAGATGATTTTTACTGCTACTGGTAAGTTGACCAGCGAGACAATTTCCCAAAAAGTTGGTGAGGTCCTTTAAGGAGAAATGAGAGTAGGATTATTGTCGAGTTAGGTTGGGCTGCTCTTCTGTGATTGGTTGATGACTGGACAGGGTGGGGAGTCAGTTAATCGTTGAGTTATTGGTATTGATCAACAACCCTATCAAACCCCTGCAGATACATTGTGCTCAATAATCTTGTGCTGCTGGCAGTTAAAACCCAGAGATGTGTCACTGAGAGAGGAAGAGCTCTTGTTGTTGTAGTTGTGGTGGTCTGGTGATGGTGGTCTGGTGGTGGTGGTCTAGTGGTGGTGGTCTGCTGCCTACCCATTCCCAGGTGAGTCCCAATGATGCAGTCGTCGGAGCTCCTCTCTCGGATGGCGCTGCGGTACGACGTCCCCGTCACGCGCATGGAGCTGCTGCGCCGGTGGTGCTCCGGACCGAGGTCAGGCTCCACCTCTGCTGCGACACACACATCACACACACATCACACACACATCACACACACATTAAACACATTAAACACACAATGCAGAAACCCCCCCCCCCCAAGGCCTGCGGTTCTGGCTCACCAGCGCTCTTGAAGCCCAGGAAGCGAGAGATCTTGCTTTGGCAGTGCTCCTGTTCGTCGTATGTCAGTAGCTGGTAGATGAACCGCCAGATCAGCTGTTTGGCCGGCGTGTCCAACACCGGAAACACATCTACTATCAGCGTGTCCACGTTCCTGCAAACACACACACACACACACACACACACACACACACACACACACAAAACACCCACACACATCACGTATGTACCACCACCCCCTGTTTTCACTGCTTAGTATCGTAATGGATTGCCATTCAATGCAGAGTACTGTAAAGAGGGAAGAGGATGAAACCAGATTACCAAGAGGAACGTCAGCTATAGGAGGCTTTGTCGCCTGTGCCTCCAGGTGCTTGCGTGTACATACAGTACCGTATACCGCATGTACTGCATGTCGTGCAACATGCATCATATGATTGGATCAGAATCAAAGAAGCGTACGTAATCCCATTTCTGGTTCTTCTGCCTTCATCTGTTGTGCTAATCATCATCCACCTCTTCCCTCCATCCAGTGGGCGGTCTACGCTTCCTGCTTATACCTCCATCTGCATCGTTCCTTCTCTCATCCCCTGTTTCTTCCACCATCCACCCCTCCACTCTCTCCTCTATTTCACCCGCCTTGGAAGAACATCTCCAGGGGCCTCAGATACAGTAGATCCACCTCCTGCATCCCGATCTCCATCTACTTCCTTCTATCCTCTCTCTGCGTCTTCTCTTCTGCATCCCTCCGAATTTTCCGACTTTCCGACGTCCCTAGAATGCATCATTACATCCCTCCAGTACCTCCAGCACTCCCTTCTATCCACCTCTATGCACCTTCTATGCACCTCTTGCATCCCTTCAGGTATCTCTATATCTACCTCTCTCTATCCCTCCATCCCACTGACCTGTGTTGGAAGAAGGTCTCCAGGGCCTTGCAGACGGTGTACCTCTCCTGGATGGTCAGCAGGTGCTCCAGCTGCTGGCTGAAGGTGCGTCCGTGGACCTTGATGCTCGGGGGGAGGATCTCCGCCACCCACTGGAGCGAGCTGAGGGCTGGAGACCTGGACAGCGGGGTCATTTTTTATGTTTTATTAGCCACTCTGGGTTTCTTTGTGTCACCCGTGCAGTTTTATTTGTTTCTCTTTCTCTGTTGTATAGGCACATAATTCCTATTGAATTCCTATTAAATTACAGCACCAACTAACCCAAGGGGACACCTGACCATAAGCTGCTGAAAATGCCAAATCAAAATGTGGGGTTTGTTGCCGACCTGGAGCGTGGCACAGCGCTGGGGGCCAGGGTGGGGGAGTCCTCCGGGTCGGTCTGGTCAGAGGGGGAGTAGTCGGACGGACCGTCCTCCACCACGAGGGTCGGCATCGCACCACTGCCCTGCAGCATGGACACCACCTTCTCATGGGAACAGTTCCTAGAGAGAGATAGATGGATAGATGGATGGATAGATAGACAGATAGACAGATAGATAGATAGATAGATGGATAGATAGATAGATAGACAGATAGATAGATAGACAGATAGATAGATAGATGGATAGATGGATAGATGGATGGATAGATAGACAGATAGACAGATAGATAGATAGATGGATAGATGGATAGATGGATGGATAGATAGACAGATAGACAGATAGACAGATAGACAGATGGATAGATAGATAGATAGATGGATAGACTTAGGATATGATTTCACCTATCAAATCCACTTTTGAAGGGGAGATGTAGGTGATGGACTGAGATGCATACTTCAATGTTTCTAATGTTTTTTAGCATGTTGCACGCTCCCACATATCTTGCACTTATTTTCTTTGTGTCGTGAACACTGCCCACTGCCTCCCGATCACGTCCTACTACCGCAGCACCATCTCATCAGGGTGGACAAAAAGATTACACGGCACTAAAACAAAATCAGCAGATCTGGCCGGGCTGGGGACGTTAATTCACAAGAGTATCAGGCTGGCCGGGTGAGTAATACTTTGTCTTGTGGCGATATTGGATAAATTGGCTGAGCTCTCGTTAGTGCAGTTCAATTTCGTCCGGTTCTTATCTGCACTCCTACACTCGTTCTCTCAGAGTGAGTCAGGAGGCGCCACTGAGAAGGTCAAGAAGTTGTAAAAGGGCACGAAAAACAACAGGAACTAACGGGAGGTTTTCACAAACTCGTACGTCCACGTGCACACGCATCCTAGTCCACTCCACACACACACACACACACACACACACACACACACACACACACACACACACACACACAAAGGATGAAGGCAGACCTCATGTCCAGTCCGTTGAGGAAGAGGATGCGGTCGCCTGGTTTCAGCCCGCAGTCCTCAGCAGGACTATCTGAAAGAAAACATTCATCAGATTGAACAAGGTCGGGTTCCTACACCTTCCCTGACTTTTACAAGACTATTCCATCATATATATCATATATATATATATATATATAATATTTGTCAGAGTCTATGTTGCAAATTTCACTTTTTTTTTTACATTAAATATCTGATGTGAACGTCCCAGGTCTTATTTCTGCTCCACCTATCTCTTAGGATCGATACTATCAGGACATTTCTGATCTGAAGTGGATCAACAAGCAGCCAAGCTGAGACTGGTTGGGAAAAAGATTATCAACAAATTTCCATGACATTTCCAAAACTATGTGCACATTTTCCATAGCTTTTCCAAAACATTTTTTCCATGATTTTCCATGACTGTGGGAATCCTGCAAGGTGCATGAACAGGTAAGACTGGGGAAGAGGAAATTCCAGCAACAACAACATGTTTCAGCACGTAGCGTTCATCAGGCCTAGGAGGATAAACTCTGACGGACGGTAAACATTTTCCACATTTCCCAAATGTGATGTTGTCAAACTGCGCAACACGTCGAACAAAGCACATCAACACAATGAAGCGATCTCTCCGTGGGCACGAGGCCAAATCTCGTTACGTAAGGGAAGAAATGCTGAATGCGGGGAGGATTGTTTTGACAGCAGCGTGGCGTTCCCATCACCACCTCATCTGTCAACTCCTCATCGCTGAACATCCCAAATCACACGTCGTGTCATTTTACCTCAACTGTCACTTCACCACATTGCATAACAAGCTATTTGCGCGCTTGTCCGGGCACATTCACGCGCCACGAGACTTCCTAGCGCGGCGCTGTAGATCCCTGCCTATCAATAAAACATCTCTGTGCGAGTCACGATGAGAGACATGATATCCACCCCCACCACTTCCATAGCAGCCTCCATAAGGCCCACTGAGTCAGTGTGGTCGCATCTGCACAGAGATGGTGGTGGGCGGGAACAACGGCGTTATCAGCAAATACACATACACACACACACACACACTCACACACTCACACACTCACACACTCACACACACACACACACACACAATCTGGCAAAATCCCTCGACAGAAACTTCACAGCTTCTCTGTCTCTCCAACCGAAGAGTTTCATTTCCAAAAAGTTATAAGAAGTTACAGAAGTTAAAAACAAATGTGATGAAATTATCCACCAAAATGTTGATATATGACTGGAGAATGACTCAATACAGGAAATACCTTCACTAATACTCAATACTGAGTCTGAGTTTTAATCATCATTTTGTCAGAGTAGCTGAGACGTTTTGGGATGAAAATGTTCCATTAGTTCTCCACCACCGGTTGCATCTTATTGGTGATGGTAACATGAAGGCAGGTTGAAAGCAATTCAAATTCAATCAGCAACATTAAAATAGTAAAAATGAATTGTCAGTATTGACCTAGATGAACAAACATATTGGTTCATATTATTCCATATCTAAAACCACAACAGGGACTAGAGGACAAAATTAATATCACAATAACCATAAGGATTGTTTTCAATATCGATATATAACGATATTTGCTAACATGCAAAATCACATGTTAAATAATCAAGATGTCCATCACATTGAACTGCATCATAAAATATGGTAACACTCATAATAACATAATATAATAATATTCCCTGATTTGCCTCATATCTCATTTAGTGAGAGATCTGAATTAGTATCAGTCGATCATGAAGTCATTTTGTTCATCACAACATGACTTTACTGAATGACAGTGATAATAGTGACTCACAGCCCGGCCCTCCCTCACAGTGTTTAAAACCACTACACAGCAGTGGGCTGCTCGGAGCCTCCAACCTGCTGAGTGTTTGAGTAGCATCCCTGAGCAACTGCACAACACTTTGACAGCCAATGTCTGTCAAGCGTCAACCTCTTTCATGGCACAACGCAAACTGTTCCAAGTATTTTCCTCTCAGCATTTGATTGCTGAGTCATACACAAACCACTATAGTCATAGCACACACACACACACACACACACACCTCCTGGTGACCCACAACCCCCAGCGGTTGGCACTGGCAGCAGATTCACCTACCTAAAGAACATCCGCCCCCCTCAACCTGCCAAATACACTGTTTGGGTCAACGCCGCCACACAGAGAGGAGGCGTCTCCCAGGAGGTCACAAGAGGTTTCTGAGGTAGGAACAGTACCTGGGATGACAGAGTCGATGCAGACGGGGGCGTGGCCTCGCAGGGTGAAGCCGAAGCTCTTCTTCCCCCGGTAGACACGAACAACCCTGGGGGGGGAGACACAGACGGTAACAGATGAACGATCAAACAGCAGACGGGTAGGGAGTCTGTCAGCTCCTTTAAAGGCAGATGACTTCATGAGAAACTGAAACAAGGCCTTCAAAAAAATACTCTGAAATCACTATGAAATAGAATGAAATTGATGAAATTTTCACCTTGGTATATAATTCCCCATATAATAGGACACACCTATTTAACAATAAATGCCTAAAAAAAAAAAATTGCAGTATTATATTAAAATCCCATTAATTTTACTACCTGGAAAACAGTGAATTAAAATTTAATATATTATAATTTAATTTAATTTAATTTAATTTAATTTAATTTAATTAAACCAATAACACCATCACAGATATTTGAACAACCCCCCCTCTGCCCTTCCCATCATATAAAACCTGAAGTGAGGTGCATCATGGTACAGCGGAGCATTTTTCACTATTCACCCACAACAACCCCTGTTTCCTTTTCCTAAGACGCCGCGGTTGCAAACTTCCCTTGTGCTTCATCCAATCAGCTTCAGGCCGAAACCTGTCAGGCCTCTAGTAATGAGATGCATCATCAAACTCATAACAGTGGTGTAGCGGTTATGGTCTTGCAGGGTTTGAAATGCTGACCTTTTCATCAGTGCTGTTGCATCAGTTTCATCAGTTTCATCTGTGCTGTCTGTGCTGTCACCTGAGATATCATGTTGGACAGACAGACAGACAGACAGACAGACAGACAGACAGACAGACAGATGGACCCGATAGAAAAGGCACAAGTACCATTGAGATCCATCTGGAACCTTCCACTACATCAAAGATGAGAGGGAAAACTCTATCTACATGCCATCTAACTACAGCACGGCACGTTGCCGTGGAAACCACTCAAGGCAACACCGCCGCGCTACGTAAACAAGGGGCGTACAAAAAGAAGGACCGAAGGGAGGAGAAAGAGGATGAATCTGTTCTTTGATAGCCACAGTAAGTGGCTGTTATGTAAGGGGAGCTAAATTCAGACGGGTGGGGGGGTGGTAGGGGGAGGTGGGGGGGGAGGTGGGGCCGCTCAGCCTTGGCCTCGCTGCTTAGTGAGGAACACTTGAGACACTATCAGGCTGGTAACGGGAAGCAGCCGGGCTCCTCCTCCCGTCCATCTCTACACACTTTCCTCACCGAGCGTCAAACTGTGATTTAACAGCCCAAGAGAGAAGTCCACCGGGACGCCGGGACACCGGGACACCAGGACACCGGGACGCCGGGACACCGACAGCTGGCTCGTCACGCAGCAACCCCACTCCAGCCTCATATCGCCAAAATAAGACAATGGCCAATCCATACCGATCGGCTTTGTCTATGTGGTACAATAGACGGTTTTGTGACCCAGGGCCCCGTCGGGACCCTGAATAACTAACAAACACCGATTCAAACGTTACTGCACGGCTCACTGCCATCCTGTTAACCTCCATCACTCGGACCATCTCACCATAACAACACTGTGTACACTACATGACGCTAGAGATACATTGTTGGGTGTCTGATGATAATTGATCTATTTTGAGCGCAAAGTATTTAATTACTTCAAAAACTATGATAACGAATGAGGTGTTTGACTTTTGTATCCCTTCATCCATCTATCTACCCATCTATCTATCTATCTATCTATCTATCTATCTATCTATCTATCTATCTATCTATCTATCTATCTATCTATCTATCTATCTATCTATCTATCTATCTATCTATCTATCTATCTATCTATCTATCTATCTATCTATCTATCTATCTATCTATCTATCTATCTATCTATCTATCTATCTATCTATCTATCTATCTATCTATCCATCCATCCATCCATCCATCCATCCATCCATCCATCCATCCATCCATCCATCTATCTTATGCAATACTCTTGAGTGGTTCGTTCAGTCAGCTTCTTGATTGGCTGCTTACAGCGGTGAGGTCATCTGTCATTTAAACCAATGAGCTGCCTCCTGTCATTATATGACCTGCTGGTATGATCACACTTGACATATCCGGTCACATTTAAACAAGGATAACGGAGTGAGCAGAGGTGTGTGAGAGTGTGTGTGTGTGGGTGTGTGTGTGTGCAGCAGTGTCAGTTCCATGTAGACGAAGACAGATCATTGGATTAGTTAAATTAGCTTGCAGTGGGGAAGTGAAACCCCCCCCCGTAATCCTGCACCAAGTCCATTGTGGCGTTATTAATTGTTAGTTGCTGTGTTGTTAGTGGGTGGAGAACGAGCAGTGGGGGAGGGTTGGGGGGAGGGGGATGAGTTTGTACAACACTGCAGGATTAACGTGTTGAATAGATGATGGGCTGAAACAGATGGTGGCTTCAGTTTCAGGGAGAAGACAGAAAATATTATGTTAGTTTTCAAACTGCATCTGAACACGTTGTACAACAGGGGACGGGAAACCTGCCGCGGGGGGGCGGGGGGGGGGGAGCCTCCAGGTTTTCACTCCAACCAAACGCTCCAGAGGACCAACCAGCTGCTGGAGTGTTTGGTTGGAGGGAAACTGGCTGTCTAGGGTGTGAAACCATGCCTCTGATATCCATACGAAACACCCTCGGTTAAGGCGGCTCTGCATGTGCGGCTCCAAACTCATGATAAGAGAGAGAAGAGGACACGAGTTTGAGGATGGAGGAAAAGAAGAGACCAAGAAAAAGAGACAGACATGGGCTGTGTGGTTTAGTAGCTCAGAACGTCTTTCCTGTAAAATGTCGGAACAATAAATCAAAGTTGAACAGGAGGTGGAGGAAAGGAAAGTTGTCATCACACCATTAAAAACCACATCCATCGACTCACCTCTGATTGGGTCCGGTGGGTGGATGTCCCGAGACAGACTTCCTGCCGCCTCGGTCCCTCTCGCCCTCGCCCCTCCCCCCGGGCTCCCCTCCATCCCTGGGTACGGAGCTGGCCCGTTTGGACCCGGGGTGCCGCTCGGGGTGGTCCTCGCTCCGGCTCCGGCGGATCCGACCGTGCGGCTCGCTGATGCTCTTGCTGCGGCAGATCCGGTTGATCAGGTTGTGGGAGACGGCCTCGTCGAAGCGCTGCCGGTGCTTCTTGGGAATGAAGATCCTGGCGAACATGGTGAGAGAAGAAGAAGAGGGGAACCAGCATGTGAGGGAAATAAGACTCAGGCTAAAGAGTCAGACCAGATCCCCCTCGATCAATTTCAAAATCATACAATCCATAACCAAAAAGCTTGGATTTGAAAGTCCGGTGAAATAACAGCAAAAATCCAATCAGAGAGATGAAGTGATGATCAACCCAATCAATACTCGTCACAAGTCCTAGCTGGTTCAATTCAACAAAGCAAAGGTGAAGAGGTGTCTGCGGTCCAAGGAGAACTTGGACGGGAAGCCGGGTGGAGAAGGAGCGTTTCTCCGAGGAGAGACGGTGAGGAGAGACGGTGAGGAGATCCTGGCGTCCCTCGCTGCTCTGTGGAGTCTGACTGCTGCAGCGTGAGGAGCCAGAACACAGCAACGGCAAAAGGTGTGGGAGTGAGCGAGCATGGGATTTCTCTCCTGCTAGCTCTCCCTCTCTCTCTCTTTCTCTCTCTCTCTCTATCTCTCACACACACACGCAAACATAAACCCAAACACACACATTTCTATCCTCACTTCACCTCACCCCCCCATCAGTGTGAGGAGTGTTATTATCTTATTTTTCCACATTTTGATTTTAAAAGAAACCAAACCCCAATACGACCATTTTTTCCGATCTGGTGAACGTGAGATGCACAACAGGATGAACTGCATGAAGACGATCAACAAGCTGTAACTGACTTAAAGATATCGCCCCTACACACCAACATGGTGCAGAACAGTATAATGGGAGTTGAAATCCAAAAACACGTCCTGTCATCACTGCTGCGATCAGTTTCTTCACACTAAGAACCAGCTAAACTCTGTCTGTGACTTATAGATAAAGCAGGGATAATACACTGTGTGAAACGTTGGACAAAGTGAGTAAACTACATTTTCTGCTATTGGAAATACTTTCAATTCAACTTTCACATCCAATTTCTTGAAATTCCATCTCAGTTTGATAGCAAGGAGACCAAAAACCACAGAGGAAATGTGAGAAAAGGTCAAAGGAGGGGAAGTATGTTGGTCCGTGGTTGTTTACCGCTCCTGCAGTGACGATGACAATAAAACATGAAGGGCTGTTCTCCCCGAGCATCTGCTGACAAGAGAAAACAACATCTCATTCAAGTGATCAGAGCTGCTGCCAAGAGTACAAGACACCCACACACACACACACACACACACACACAGGCAAGCACACACACACACAAGCATGCACACACACACGTGTTCGTATGACTTTACTTGTGAGGACTTTTATTGACAGCATTCATTCTCTAACAACCAATCCAAACCACAATTCTAACCTTAACCTTTACGGTGTACAAATAATGGTAACAGAAGTAGGAGACAAATAATTAAAAAAAATAGAAATAAATAAATAAAAATAGAGGCCTTAGAAAAAAAAGCCACACATAGAAAAGCAGCAGGTCTCCCCACCAGGCTTCATCACAGCAGACCCAGGGGACACGTGTTAGATACAAACTGGATCGTTTAATGGGAAACAATCAGGAGTCAATTAATTGATTACACGCCGGTTGAATCACAGTGGCATTAAAATCCAACCGAGCGCAACGCCTCGACTCAGGGTGGCGAACAACAACGAGGCTTTTGATTCCCACCTACACCAGTCTGTTCTGCTGGCTGGGTCCTTGTTGATCTTTCTGCCGTAGCGATGAGATGAATCAGCCATAAACAGACACAAAAGCACCTTCTGTGGAAAACATCGTGCAATTAGCAACGAGAGGGTGAGCGGGAGAGAAGGGGGGGAGGAGGGGGAGGCAACAGCTACAACACCGTACTTGTCCAAGAAAGGCTAATTACGCCGCGTGAAAACAACTTTGACGGCTAAATAAAGCAATTAGGACACGGTTATTGTGTAAGAGAGAAGATATGGGGGGGGGGGGGGGGGACTTCAGAGAAAATATGAGTCCTGTCCGCTGTGGGGGGGTGTGGGGGGGGGGGGTTCATCTAATTAGCCAGCATTGTTGGAGCATTTCATTACAGAATAGTCAGATAAATATAGCGCACTCTCCTTCCTGCGTGGCTCATAATGAAGCCTGGTTTACACACTGAGCTGGTCTCTTCAACAACACCTTCACCATGCGTCAAGTTCACCATCCAGTATCTCTGAAACATAGGAGGACCCAGTCCTGTGTTTTGTATCATATTCTGTCTTCATTTTTCATGATAGCTAAATCTATTTTTTCAAATTGTGGGTGAATGATTATGGAGCCAATCTCTTCCTGTGCTGTAGATGCAGCAGATCGGGTTTCTTCAACCTGATGCTCCGCCCACACATGATGGAGTCCAGATGACTGAAACTTCATTAAACTGTTTTTCTATAATAATACTTATTAATAATAATGGTAGATTTTTTTTCTTGAATCCAACTCTGAAGCACAATATCTAGACATACCTATGGACACTGTGACACCTGATGACACGGTTTTCTTGTATTTGTGATTTTTATTTCTTTATTTCTAATGTTTTGTGAATGTACATGTTGTCCTTTCCTTCTCTCCACTATTCCCTCTTTCTTTCTATTCAGCATTCAAGCGTTTACTCTGTTGCATATGAACTTGAGATCCAGTAATTACACTGTTGAGCTCGATCATATCTACTGTCATCACATGGTGCAGGTGAGCAGACGCTGCAGTATATATCCATTCTGGGGAATCTGAAGTTTATTATGTCATATCTCAAAAACAGAGAGGATGTAAACTGTAAAATTGCTATCACTTTGTCATCAAAGGACTTATGACCTCTTATGACATCATAATGCTTTTTCCTTTTGAGCTATCAGCCATTATCAGAGTAAAATGGTGGATGTGGATGATTTCTTGAGCCTGATGCGTTCTCTGTCTCTCCATGTGATGATTGATTGAAGACACTGTTTCCCCAGCGAGTACCTTTGGCTCCAATAAGCAGACTCCCCAGATATAAATAAATGTACTGTAGTCATGCGGGGTGTAACAACCCACACAGTCCCTCTCTGTTCTATCTATGCCTCTCTGGTATTTGCAATCTATTCATATCACAGTGCTAATATGTAGCTGCTAATACTGATGGCTATCTGTGAGTGGGCACGCGTTCGTGCGTGTGCGTGTGCATGTGCATGTATACTTGCTACTATCAGCATTAATTTTCAAGACAGCTGCCCATCGTGCACAAAATAATCGCCCGTTTTGTCGAAACAGCCGCCTCATCACAAAAAAGTTTTCAAATGTCTTTTAAAAGTAGACGAGTTCTCCGATTTGACCTCGTTTATAAAGAATGGCGATCTATAATTATCTGTACGGGGGGGTGGGGGGGGGGGGGCGGTGGAGGAGGAAGGGATGGATTTCTCAAAATGGAGGAATGACAAGCAGAAATCTATATAGAGGAGACCTCGTTTCACTTAACCTGTCCAGATGTGGCTGTGATGCAGGTTAGCTAGGCTACACTGATGCTAAGCTATGTTGAAACACACACCAGGGGTGGTAACAGGATGTGTGCTCAGAAACAAAGCAGTTTGGGCTGCGGAGAGCCTTTCTCTAATTATTTTTTTTCACGCTGACATAGTTAAGTACAGCTGAGTGGTAGGCCACGCGTTTAAGGATAAGCCCGGGGGAGTCAAAGGATAAGAATTGTATGATTTCACATCTGTGATCAGGGTCACTAGGCTGCCGGTCAGCGTTCCAGCATTTGTACAAAAGCAGATGTTCACAAGCTCCGTCGGTGAAACAAGGTCAGCCACGTCTCATTCATCACCCACCGTGTGGACATTAGGTCAGTCCGGGAGACTCAACATGATGATCACTGTCGCCTCCAGATAGGAAACACAGAAGAAAACAGGACAACTGCCAATTCCACAGGGAGCGGTCATGGGTTGAGACAAAAAATGATGCCAAGTAAAAGTAAAAGAAGAAAAATACAATATATACACATTCAGAAAGTCATCTATACATAAGCCTTCAACTCTACTGTAGTTTAGTCAAGATAGATGCACTGTTCTGTTGGGCTGATGATGCTGCTGCAAGGTTAAAGCTACAATATGAAACTTTTCGCTGATATTTTGGATTTGAAGCTCTTTCTTTTCTTACCGCTTCCTGCCTTTATTGTTGTTGCTGTGACTTCCCTGTCCTGTGGCCGCTAGCCTCACCTCGATAACCACAACCACAGCAAAATATATACACCCCAAAACATCCTAAACATCAGCGAACAGCCAATTTCTTCGGGTCACAGGCAGACAGAGACTGATAACGTAGAATATATCCTGTTTATTTATTGTTATTTTGCAAAAAGTTGCATATTGCAGCTTTAAGTCCTGCAACATTAAAAAGCTCTCAACAACTGTATGTTAACTGGAATGATTCTGTGGCAGAAAAGGTCAACAGCAGATCAGCAGATGTGCATGTGAAGTTAAAAATGTCAAGGATGCCAAAACAAAGTCGTGGACTCTCCATGGAGGTCCTGTTGTTCCTTCAGCCTGAACAAGGTGAAGACAGGCAAGGCAGCATCCAACTCCACAAGTCAGTCTGTTATACAGGGATGCTTTGCAGCAATCTCTCTTACATTCGATCAAATATTAGTAATTGATTCTGGATATATTTAATGGTAAGTTTTATTCCACTCCACAGCAGTGAGACCTTACCTATCAGGGACTTGTACGTATGAAAGCTCAAGTTAGAAATACTTGCTCTAGTGCCGTGTCCATGTACCTCACCCACCCGCTCACGTGTCAAATACCCTGATCAACTTTCAACACCCTTATCTTTAATAATCCACCATTACTCACGACCGGTTAGCCACGAATGCCAAAATATGGTTTAGTCTGCCAGGTGGAGCTGGAAATGCAAGAGGATGGAGACGATAAAAAAACAAAACAGCCACGCCCAAAACGTTATTATCCACTTACAGAGCCCACACACACACACACACACACACACACACACACACACACACACACACACACACACACACACACACACACACACACACACACACACACACACACACACACACACACACACACACACACACACACACACACACACGCCAAGAGATTACAGAATAAAAGCGGTGCATCACTCATCCTGATGAGTTCAATCACTTACTCCAGAGATGGGCACAACAACAGGCCAGGTGTTTTGTGTTACAAGTGGTGGCACCGCAGTGAGGAGTGTGAAACAACCTGAACAAACAAACGATCCATAACGCTGAGTCAACCGAATCCACTGATTATTGATTCAAAGAGAGAGAACAACTAGGTGAGAGTGGAGTTGGGAGCTAAAAAGCCCCATCAAACATCAAACACACACACACACACACACACACACACACACACACACACA
This sequence comes from Hoplostethus atlanticus, assembly GCA_034670405.1. NCBI lineage: Eukaryota > Metazoa > Chordata > Actinopteri > Trachichthyiformes > Trachichthyidae > Hoplostethus > Hoplostethus atlanticus. The sequence goes on from JAXDDX010000047.1 coordinate 785,608, forward strand.
CACTGTGCTGCAGGATGGTCATTTGTCACTTTGTCAGCCAGCAGCCGCCCTCATGTATTGAACCCTATTGTATTACAATGCTCCTTCTCCTGCACAATAACACCCAGAACCTTTTGACACTGCAGTAAAAACAATGCGAGCGGCCAGACCTACAAACAATATGAAAACCATCCCCTTCATAAATAAACAACCACGTCTGGCACCACAATCCATAAGAAAACCTCATGAAAACACATTTGAAAGAAACCTGAAATCTACTCACCCAAAACAACTCATGGCTTCAGCAGCCCGCCATAGTTCCCACATAAACCAAAACTAGGTGTAAGTTTGTCACCTCTGCTGGCGAACAGCACACCAGGTAGCGCTGTGGATGGCTGCTAGCTACTCTGCTGCTTTCATGATAAAGACATGGAGGGAAGCTGTCTTCACCAAATGTCAGGGGAAAACGGCCACCACACCGAGAGAGAGAGCAGGGAACAGCCAGAGCTTAGAGCGGAATAATGAGAAGAAAATCCATCAGGGCTAAACACAGAAACCCTCCGAGAGCGAGGGAGAGGAAGGAGAGAGAGAGAGAGAGAGAGAGAGTTGTGAGAGGGAGGGATGGAAGACACAGAGAGATGGCATTTATAATGCTATTATTGGGCTTGTGCAAATAGGAGCATCTTTCATGATGCCAATCCTATGAGGAGCGCTCAGTCCACACCGTCTGCATTATTCATTATTCATTATTCATTATTCAATCTCAGACAGAACCATTCAGATTGATCCACTACGGGGCTGAGGGACGAGCACCTCGCTGCAGGGAGAGCATCATTAAACTGCCTGGTCTTAAACTCAAGGAAGCACTACTTCTATCTGTGCAGCTACAAAGAGTTAAAGCTGATTTAGTAAGTCAGGAAGTAAAAACTCTGATTGGCTCTGGTGGGCTCGTCATTTGCAAAGCCTCTCATTGGGCGGCAGCAGAGACCCCATGGGGCCGACCAATAGGCCCTCCCCTCTGGTCAATCAACTCCAACTTTAAAACGGTACCTATGTAAAGTGACAGATAACTCAAAATCTGTGGAAGAGGTTGTGTGGGAATTAGGAATTTGGAGTCAAAGTCAGTGGACACCTAATACAAGTTAATGCATTTTTACAGGAAACGTAACACACCTTCAAAAAACCTCTTGGGCTGCACCATGAAAAAATGGTACTGCAGAAATAACGCTGCACACCCACCAGTATCGGTGACTATTAACAGAATAGTGTCTTTATCTGAATCCAGCTGACTGTGGATCATCATCACAGACACCTCCATGCTGTGATTACAGTTCACACTGCCAAGCCTCATTTACCACCACAAACACTAAACCCGGGCCCTTCCACGTCCCATTTTTACTCTGCAGTTTCACTGACAACAATGAGACTTTAAGCGACTCGGCGGATCACCGTGGATTTACTCCGGCTGGCAGATGGGGCCCACCTAAACCACCAGGACTGTAACGTCCTAAAGGTTGACACTAAGCAAGACCCCCTCTAATCCATCCTGCAGCAGAATGAGCAAAAGGAAAAGCCTGTTTACGTGGTCATGATGAATTAATCCCTGCAGATTATTTGACTGCAAAGGGATTGGGGATGTATTTGATACAATACTGAGGGGCAGAGCCATAGCAAGACAAAACTAGACTGCTACGAAACTGGAACATAATCTGGGCCAAAGAAGTAGGAATGCAATGTGATCACCTTGATCGCACTGTGAGGGTGGATCTGTTCACTTAAGAGATCAAACACTGACTTGCCCCTCAACTTTGAATTGACCAACCTTTCCCCTGAACCTGTAACCATCTCTGAACCCGAAACCTGTGAGCGGTACCTGATGCTGGAGATGAGCTGCCGCTGCTCGTCGGTGGTCAGTATGTCAGGCAGGACAGCGGCCAGCCAGTCGACCTTCTTCTCCGCTGCGTACTGCTTCAGCACGGCGAAGAGTCTCTCTTTCACTTCAGGTTCATCGCCCAGGATCTGTTCAATCTGACGGAGATCGAACGATGGTGTTAGAGGTCGGAGTAACGGAAGTGCTCATCACTCTAGTTCATGAAGGGGGGCTGCGAGAGAAGACTGGCCCCTCCCCCTTCAGTGAGCCGCTGCAGATTCGCTCCAGTCACCTCAATTTTTGGAGTCGGTAGGTACAGTGGTGTAGACGTTTTCTCCAAGCACAGAAGGACCGACAACACTAAATGACATAAAGTTACATAGTGCAGGTTTAAGGCAAGATGAGACTGTAAATCAAAGACAGAAGATGGAGTCTCCTTATGGGTTTACAGGATCCACTCATTGCAGGGAGGCTGGAGCCTATCCAAGCATTTAAAAAGAAAAGACTTTACCTTAACCCACCCCATTATCGGCGCTTACCTTCCTGTTGAACTCCAGAGCCTTGTGTTTGCGGTCCAGCCTCATCCCGTCTCCCATCTGACTGTCCTCGATGCTGCTGCTGTGTTTCTGCCTGGGGCCCAGGCACAGCACCCCCAGGCGGAGCGTCCTGCCCTGGGAGGCCTTGATCAGCGCCGCAGCCATCTCATGCTGCCTGACAGGGATGCCGTTGACCTCCATGACGTAATCCCCGGCTCTAAGGCCTCCGCGGCCAGCCGGAGAGCAAGGTGAACAGTCCTCCACCAGCAGGGGGCAGTCTCCTACGATGGTGAAGCCGAAGCGACCGTCTGGACCTGGTGTGATGTCCATCTGTAATGCAGAAAAAAATAATAAAAGCTGCTAGATAGATGGAGCCTAACTATGAGCATTCACAAATACTCACTAACACTAAAAAATCCCCAGTGCCAAGAAATGCTTTTACTCTTGCAAACGAGACACAATTTCACAAGGCGAACAGTTCACCTACATTCATCGTCTATAAAAAGCAAGTAATCGTGTGTGAATGGCATGATGGGATAGGTGGCGACGCGAACCACACAGCTACGATTCGACTTGCAAAAGTTGAATATTCTGCAAACGAACAAGATCTTCATGGTGCGAGAACCAATCGCATTTGGGCAAAAATACGGTTCTCAAATTGTCCCAGCCATTATTACCTTTTGGTTCCTGGTGCCACTTCATCTTTGAATGGAAGAAAGAACCCATGGCACGATGCTAAGCGATGCCTGATGTCGGTTTTTATATCGTCTATTGTTCATAAATATTCTCCATATATAACAATTTGTGCAGGAAAATATTTCGTTCACAACATGCAGCTAGCTAGTCTACCTACCTGTAGTCACTGAGATCACTAGCTTAGGAGAGTTAAGCAGAATTTAAAGATTACATTTTCCAAACATATGCATTATAATTGGGCAAAATTAAATGAAGAAAACGCTAAAATACAAAATAAACATAAACAAATAAACAAAAAACAAGAATTTGCTCCAGTGCTTGAGCCCAGAACACCACCCAGTGAAAAACCCACAAACGACGACTTGGTCCAGCTACTGCAGCATGACATCCACATGCATTGACCTATTCATTGTTATGATGGATTCAAGAGAGGTGTACGACCTGCTGTACGCGCGACACCACTCCGATACTGGGCGGGATGTTCTTCTGGGTCTGGGCGATGGCGATGACGGCCTGAGCGCCCAGCGTTGACACGTTCTGGCCCTCGATCTCCAGCACCTGGTCCCCGGGCTGCAACCCCGCCAGGTGGGCGCTGCTGCCTTCCTCCACCGACAGGATGTAGCTGGGTCCATTCCCCCCCAGCTGGAATCCAAAATCCTCAGGCCAACCCTGGTTGGACGACGGCATGTTGAAGACTTGAGGGAGGGGAGGATGGGGAGAGGGACAGGAAGGGAAAAAAAAAAGGGATGTTAGATTTGAGAAGGGGAGAAGGTGGTTTGAGATGACGCCTCGTAATCCAACGTCTTCGGTCCAGTACTGCAACGTCGTTGGTAGTTTTGAGTACGAGCGTCGTTGAAGACAAAAGTCTGAGAGGCTGAAGTAGATGGAGACAATCTAGTCAACACTACAAACACAAACATTGGTATACCTGCTGATGTCAAGAGTTAAGTTAAAAGAGGTAAAATGTTGGGTATTCACACGATGTCTCTCCTCCGCTCTTCTACCTCCGCTGTCTCAAATTGCACTATTGTCTGCAGCTCTGTAACCCTCTTCCCTGAACCATGACACACTCTGGTCCCCGACCTGGTTCACAACTCCACCGCAGCCAATCAAATTAAGGCATCGCAGAGATTTTGACCTTGATGAGCTCAAGGACAAAAGTTCCTCCAAAAAAAGAAATCCTTCATTCACTGCACATCCAGCTCTTGGCTGTTCAGCGGCTTTGTAACTTTGCACTGCAGTAATAGAAAATGCTACTGATCGTGCTGATGAGTTTTAGGCAAGAAAAAACAGCATTAAATAACAGGCAAAAGGGAGTGAAATGGCACTTGTGGTACTCAATCCCTGAAGGCCAAATTTTGCCCTTTGAAATGTAAGCTGGAATATGAGAATGAATAAACCCAAATATGACAAAATACAGAATAAAAAAAATAGACTTTAGCTTTTGCTTTAATCTACCATTAACCCTAGAATTCAGCTGGAGGGCGATGATGTGGTTCACAGCCTCCACAGCCACGGCACAGCAGGACTCACACAGTGGACGAAGCTGATGAAAGACTTACAGAAATCTTTAGACGGATACCGAGAACCCCGACGAAACGAGTATCTGCCTTTTTTGTTCTGCAAGAACTTCTTCATCTTGAATCAAATGTGTCAGACAGCAGGTGGCCTGCTACTAATATCCAAATCTGTCAAATATGAGAGTACAGCAAGCAAAAAAAAAAAAAAAAAAACAATCTCCCCTGACCACCCCGCAACCCTGAATCAAACTGAAGGGGTGAAGAACTCAAAACGCCCCGTCATCTGAGTCCTCCACACTGAAATCATTGCCGTCTCCACATGAGCACGGGGTGACTGTGCATGAAAAGCGAGTGCAGTCTCTCTGCGAGTTAGTCCTGCGCCTCATCCCGGATTCATCCTCGGGCCGGCCCGCTCGCACAGTGTTAATCAGAAAAGTGGGACGCGTGCACCCTCACCACTCCGTTCCTTAATAATTCTCTCTCCAAAAAGGGTATTGTGAGGCCTCATTCTTCTATAAATACTCTTGGCTAGGTGGCTCTCCAAGGGGCCGCGCCTGGCCCAGAATCACTCAGCGTCGATGAAAGGAAGCTTCACGAGTCTAACTGGAACATGTGTGTGTTCGTATGTGTAGGTGTGCCTGGGTGTTCAGTCCATTGAGCAGGGGCAATTTAAGACTTGGGCCTGTGGGATTAGTAGGATTATAGGATGAATTTGTGGATCACCTCCATCCTCCCACCCGCCCCCCCCGGGGGTCATTAACAGGAACACATGGCCCCCCCCTCCTCAGTCCCACAAAGACCTGTGGATCTCCACACTGACTCACAGTGGTGAACCCCCTGGTGAGCAACATGCATTACCTCAGGGACAACTGTCTGGCAGTACGTCAGCGTGTGTGATAAAAACATTACAGTGACAGGAAGTCAAAGCTGGAGTAGGAAGTTAAACATTTACGTTCTACAATTCAGGCATTTAGCTGGCATGGTTGTACAGAGGGGCTTACAGTAAGAGCAACAGCAGAATAAGCTTCAGTTTCTAGATCACCAAATGACCATGTGCCTTTCACATTCATCCATTCACTGCCCTGCACTTTATCCATTCCCCTTCACATTCATTCACCCATTACCGTTCTTTAACTCTGTATATATGAACCATCCATTCATTCGCTCTTCCCTACTTGTATGTATGTAAACATGCCATCCATCCGCTGTACATCCTGGTTCTATGTCACCTAGTACCGTAGTTTTTTCACTATTTCGTTTTTAGGCCTTTGACTTTGTTTTTTTGTACATTCTTGTGATGCTGCTGCAACCCCAGAATTTACCCCTGGGGATCAATAAAGTATCTATCTATCTATCTATCTATCTATCTATCTATCTATCTCACACTCTATTTTACTTCAGTATGACATTACAGAGTACAGGAGGAAGAGAGGGAGAGAGGGTTTAATTTAGGGGTGAACCCTCGTTAGGTGAGGTGCATTACCTCAGGGACCATTATCTGACAGTCAGTCAGGGTGTCTATGATGAACCCTATGGTGAAAGCCTGCAGGTTGGCCAGTTTGAGAGGGAACTGTCATTTGTGGCAAAGTGCACAATAAGGAAGGGCGAGTATGGCACCAACTGAATAATTAAACACAAATGGCTGCGTTTCCAAACAGACACAGCTCCCTTCAATCAAACTCTCCTCTTACACCTCGGCCAAGACGGCTACTTTAGTCGTGTGACTGAGTAAGGGAGAGCGAGACAAAACTGACATTTGACAGGCAATTGAGGCGGCGGGGAAACAGCCCGTGGGTCAAATCAGTCCAATTATAAACACCACTCTCCCAAAGACATCTTGCATTATACTGGTATTTTCTGTCAGCAATATAACAACCAAGGGACCTGTAAGAAGACAAGCTGGTGCCTCCTACCGAGACATCAGATCATTCCCTTCAACTAAATGGTGGATGGCATTTAGAAACAGTTGTCAAACTCACAAATACTCTAAATGCTATGTAACCAATCAGCTGTCCACCATAAAGAGCATCCAAAAGGATCAATGCCGGTATGGCTGATCAAAGGTCCCGGCAGGATAACGCATGGCTTACCTTTTTAAACAGCATCCAAAGACGTGTGTGCAGGCCAGAGGAGCTGCTGAGTGACGCGCCCCCTCTGCAGCACTGTGGACTGTAACATGAGTGTTGGGACCAAGTCAGCAACCAGATCCAACAGGTGTCTTGTGATGCCTTGTTGCATTGTGTGGAGCAGTAGATGGCAGAGGAGGAGAGACCACAACCATGTCAGATCAGTGTAAGCCATCTGTGTTAGACACCGTAGCCAACAGTGTCAGAAAATGTCATTTCAATTTTATTTTTTTTTCCCCAATAAAAAAAAATGTTAGTGTCACCTGCCATGTCCATGAAACAGGTGGAAGCTTTCATTGTTTCATGCTTTTATTTTTATTGTTTTTATATTATATATTATATAATATTTTACACACCCATATTATTTTGTGCTCCTAATACTTTCTGTAATCAGAGTTGAGTTTTATGTAGTTTCTGACTCCAGAGATCCATCCATCTCTCATCAGAGGCACCGCCAGCCTCACCAGGTTAATAAAACAGCACCCGCCCTGCTGTTCATCAGCTGTTAGCTTGCCAGTTAGCCACATCGATGCTACGGAAGTAACGTTTACCGAACGTGAGAATGGATCGAAAGTGAAGCGGGGGAGCAAAACAACCGAAACCAACTATGTTTACTTAAGATAAATCGCTGAAAGGCAGCTATGGTTTACCGATGATAACAGGTAAGAACGAGTGGATAGTGAAAAAATAGATAAAGCGGAGACATCGGTATGTGGCTTTGCTAACGTCAGAAAACTAGCTTGCTTGCTAACACAACATGCTCATCTGGAGACGTTTTAGCTAAACTAGCTAAACTTCAACATGCTGAAACTAGATTTACAGGGGGGTGGCGGGAAGCAAAATGTAAACCTTGCTTGTCTTGCTAGTCAGCTCGCAGTGAGTTTGTACCAAAAACACCTGTTGTCTCCCACTATGAACTCGGCAGGTGAGCCATGGACTTCCTCACTCTTTTTGCCATCTATGTCGCGGTGGTGCTGACATGCATAGCCCTGGTCTGCAAGTACTCGGACCAGCAACAAACCCCTTTTACTTTACTCTTCAACTTCACGTCAAAGGTAAGAATGAAGAGTCTCCTAGCTGTACTTCCACAAACCGACACTGTGTGGTGCTGCAACACTGCAATACCTCAATACACATAACCTGAGATCAGATATTGATCAACACTATATCTGATTTTTCTTACCAGGTACTTGCACCAGTTACACCAAAATGGCTTCAGAGGTTTTCACAGTGGACCTTGCACAGGCTGTTTCATCAAAGGTGTGTAGTGAAAAGCCTCTCGTTCTAAAAATAAATCCATTCTCTTTATTTCCATCTTGCTCTCATCTTGCTAACCTTCAGTCCTCGTCATTCGGCTGTCGTTACAGGAACAACATGTTCATCTATCTGCACATTCTGCTGGAGGGTGCCGTGTATGCAGAGTTCACCTATGAGGTGTTTGGCTACTGCAGGGTGATGGACACCACTCTGACCAGTCTGTCTGTGCCTTATGTCCTGCTGGCCATCAAGACCTCCTTCTTCTACCTCTGCATCAGGAGAGATCCAGGTGAAATTTGTATTAACTGCAACACAGTCACTGCAACATAGAAATACAGAAGACTTGTACACCTTTTGATATTACTGACAATTAGACAGGAAGTCTGGGTTCATCAGCTGACATCCTGACCCTTAACCTTACCCAGATGACAGGGATTTATTTTGTATTGGTGCTATGAGTGTGTAGCGATACTTTTCAAGTCTTTAGCCCTCTCTGGACAGCATGAGTATTACCAGGGGAGTTCAGTCATTTGATTTTATCCATGCACGTTGATAATTTCAGTCAGTTAGCTGGACAGTAACGTCATTTTCATGGTAGTCCAGGGGCACATCACCCAGCGTCAACCACAGTACAGCAAAATGGGGAACAAGTAGCTCCATACCTTTTTGTAATGCCAGTTGCAGCAGTTTTTCTTCCTCAATTTTTCTTTGCACCAAACTGAGCTTAAATGCACTATCTCTTCTTTTCATTGCTTATTTTATATTCTATTTGTGTGCTTGTATTCTATTCTTTTTTTGCCAGCTGAATCCTATTAAATTTGCTGCTGCAACATCTTTTCCCCATTGGGATCATTCAAGTTTCATCTAATCTAATCTAAAGAGTGCTGCTCCTCAACCCCGTCACTGGTTATATGGTCCTTGTGCTCCTGATGCCGTCGGTAATTGCATGAAACCTCAGACGGGGTTAGAATTGCCCCAGGATGTCAAAATCAAAGTTCACTCAAAATACAGTAGGTCATTTCAGCCAGGGGAGCTGGAGAAAACCACTGACTTGTTCTTTCTGAATGGGATAAAACTCCCACAATCCTGCGGTAAGACCACACCTCATCTGGTAATATTATGCTTTCCAAAGAGGGCTCTACAGACTAAATAGTATTTGTGAGGGTTTCATCTGATAAAGGTGATAGTTGTAAGAGTGATGTGTTGAAGTCCTCGACTCATCCAGTACGTAGGATGTGCTGTGTGACCTCTCTGAACTCCCCCTCTGGCAGGCACGGTGACGAAGAAGAGAGTCGCGGGCCAGCTGCTGATCTACGCTTATGACCGGAGGATGTTTCACCCTGGAGTCTCCTGTCCGACCTGCCAGCTGGTCAAACCGGCCCGCTCCAAACACTGCAGTGAGTACCTGGATTTAGGCACTTGTTGTATGATCAACTCTATCCCCCTGGGGTTTGGTAATTAAAGGAATATGACGTTCATGATCGCTTTCAGCAGCATTACATACTTAAGATCTATTTTCTTATTTGTCTCATTTGTTTAAGAAAAAGTAGGTAGCTAACTTATTGCACTTTTACCTTAACACTAGTTCTGCTCCTAGTTGCTTGTTTAGGAAGGAAATGCACTTACGATTTCTGGTGACTAGTAGTTTTCTTGCCTACCTATGTTGAATGCACTTATTGTAAGTCGCTTTGGATAAAAGCGTCTGATAAATGACTGTAATGTAATGTAATGTAGTTTCACCTGGGAATAGCCATTTCCAATAGCTTAAAATTAGAAATCTTATGTATCGCCCCTTTAATATCTCACTGTGTAAACACTCTGTATTTCAGGAATCTGCAACAGGTGCGTGCAGCGTTTTGACCACCACTGCATCTGGGTGAACAACTGCATCGGGGCTCAGAACACGCGCTACTTCCTGCTGTACCTGTTCAGCGTGTGCGCCATGGCGGGAGACGTCGCCCTGCTGACGGGGGACATGCTGATTCACGCCGTGCTGCGTTCAGGGCTCCTGAGGGCCAGCTACATAGACGAGTACGGCCAGCAGCAGCATGCAGGGCCGCTGTTTGTCATGCAGGTGAGACTTCATACTGCTGGCATGCGTCATTTTGTAAGAATCCTGCAGTACCTGCTGATCTTGTCATCGTTGGGAGCAGCAGCAGCATTTTTCTTTCCAGGCTGTAATATCACACAGTCGTGGGGAGCCTAGAGGTGAGAGAAGTGAGCTTGTGAGCACAGTGCTGCAGGTTCACACCCCTGTTCCTGTGAAGAGTGTGTGTGTGTGAGTGTGAGGCAGGATGGTGGTGATAAAGACTGTGCATGCTCCGTCAGCTCCCTGGATAAATAAAGGTTGAAAAAGTTCTCGTTCTTTGCACTTCCACTGTAGATTCATTTTGGGGAAAGAATATCACATGGATTTATTTGTTCATCGACACCATTGATTACATCCTCTAAAATGCTCATATTAGCTAGTAACTTCAACATTACTAGCATCATATTATCTATGCCAGCACCTCATATTTTTCAAATCATTTTGAAATGAAACTCTTCTTTGCCCTCCTCTCTTCTTGTCCCTCCCAACAGCATCTGTTCCTGACCTTCCCCCGGATCGTCTTCATGCTGGGCTTCCTGGTGTTCGTCTTCTTCCTGCTGGCGGGTTACGCCCTGTTCCATTCCTACCTGGCGCTGGTCAACCAGACCTCCAACGAGTGGTACAAGAGTCGGGGCTACGTCTGCCATCACTGCCACCCCGCCACGGCAGCAGACCACCTCTGTAGCCCGGCGCCAGACCAGTCCAGGAGACTCTACTACAGCAGAGGGATGGTCCGAAACCTGGGAGAGATCTTCTTCCCTCTGCGACCTGTTCATAAAAAAGACAATTGAGAGATACTGACTTGTATGGCGTTGTGCTGCATTCACGTACGACTTGTTGACTGGGGAAAAACGTTTCCCGTCAGCCGCCTAGTGGTAATTACAAGTAGGACATGTAGGAATTTTCTGTGGGTCTGATATCTCCCCCTCGGCGTCATGAATTGCGGAAGCGTGTCAACACAGACAGCAAACACTACAGCGATGACGGCAGTCCAAGACAATAAAAATAGAATAATAGTAATACAAACAAGTCTACTTACGAGTAATGCTGCAGCAGTTTATTTATGATCGATTGTAAATTCATAAATAAAAATGATTTTCTATGTCGGCATAGCAACAAGATGTCATCCCGTTCTGTCTCTTCTGGTGTGACCGCGGCATTAGATCCCTTCTGTTGAATGTGTTGTACTTGATATTCTTCATAATGTTCTATTATATGGCAAAGTGGGATTTTAATAAATTGTTGGGGGTTTTTTAATGAAAAAGTTGAATTTGTTTCCCTCTTGTCATCAGTGTGTGACATAAATTACAAGAAATTGTGATTGGACAACAGAATCCGGAAGTGGTAATTGTGCTGCTGTCCCTTTAAGCCGGTGCGGAAGTAACTGTACAATTTGTGCAATACTGGAAGGTCAGGTTTTTACTTCGTTGAATTGCAGCACAGATTCCCATATAAGTCACGCTGCCAGCTTGGACCAGTTACTTGTGTCGAGGTTGAGTTTTAATTAATGTCGTTTTTATCGCTGAGCTGTCTGATCACCGCGAGTTTGCTTGGTAACGAAAGGCACGGTACATTGCCGTACACATAGCTGTGTACTTTTGAACACCGAGGAACTAGGCGGTAAGCGTTACACACGGTCTTCGCCCCGATGGCTGCGTCAAAGTGCACGAGGCTGAGCGGTGCTACGGCGAAGCAGCTGCTGGACACCGTGGACAGCGTCCTGTTCGACTGCGACGGGGTCATCTGGCGAGGGGACCAGGCCGTGCCCGGTGCGCCCGAAGTCATCAACCTGCTCAAGAAGAACGGCAAGAGGGTCTTCTTCGTCACCAACAACAGCAGCAAAACCAGAAAGATGTACGCAGAGAAAATGGTCCGGATGGGATTCGACGTCACGGCGGATCAGGTGTTCGGGACCGCGTACTGCTCCGCCATGTACCTGAAGAACGTCTGCAAGCTCGAGGGGAAGGTGTACCTCATAGGGAGCAACGCGCTGCGGCAGGAGCTGGAGGCGGTGGGGATCCAGCAGACCGGCGTGGGACCGGATCACATATCCGGAGCGCAGAGTGACTGGGCCAATGTGCCGCTGGACCCCGAGGTGAAGGCGGTGCTGGTCGGTTTCGACGAGCACTTCAGCTACATGAAAATGAACAGAGCCCTCCAGTACCTCACCGTCCCCGGCTGTCTGTTTGTGGGGACCAACACCGACACCAGGCTGCCCCTGGAGGGAGGCAAGGCTGTCCCAGGTAGGGATAGGGGCACTTAGTGGGACTGGTGGGACGTCTAGCCCCTTTAATAATGGATTCGGTTCCTTTCACCAGGGTTCACTCACTACATCACATTCAAGGACTTTTTGGTGAAATCCAGGGACTCAAATTCTGGCATTTTGGGCATTGGTCAAAATAAGTCAAAAAAATGTTCTTTTCTTGTCTAGACATCCTGGAGAAATTACTAATTTTAAAACCAAGCTACTACTTCCTCAGGATGTGAAATGTTGATTCTAGGACAGAGGGGTCCAGAGAAAAAAACTCAAGTACCTTTAAGGCCCATCCATGTGTCTTCAGTAACGTTTAAGACCATATTTCATTATCAATCTACAAACTTTTGTGGCTTGTGGGAACCCTGATTGTACATCATGTGTTGTTTTCCTTCAAGGGAAAGCGAGTAATAGACCACCTCACCCTTCTCCCCCTCCCCTCCCCTCCCCCTCCAGGTACAGGCTGCCTGCTGAAGGCGGTGGAGACGGCCGCCCAGCGCCAAGCTCAGACGGTGGGCAAGCCCAACCACTTCATGTTCGACTGCGTGTCTTCCCAGTTCGGCCTGGACCGAACCCGCTGCCTGATGGTCGGGGACCGCCTCGACACGGACATCATGTTGGGCTCCAACTGCGGCCTGAAGACCCTGCTCACCCTCACGGGGGTCAGCACCGTGGCGGACGCCGAGGCCCATCAGAAGAGCGGCAGCCCGGAGAGGCAGGGGATGGTGCCCGATTACTACGTGGAGAGCATCGCCGATCTCCTTCCCGCTCTACAGGGATAAGACCGTCCAGACTGGAGACCAGCTCCACGATAGCCTAGTTGAAGTTGAAATAAACCTGATGCCCCACCAGCCTATCACAGGCCGGGCTTCCTGTCTCTTCCATCGTCTTCTAAAAGACGACTTTTTAACATCGACATTAACACGATTAAAACCATCTGTAGCAGAGTCACGACCGAGCAGCTCTCGACCCCTAACGCACTGATGTGGCTGCTCGATTCAGGAAAATGACTCACCACTGTAAGAGACAGGTTTTATCATCGTTTACCGGAGACGACAAAAACTAAAGCTTTATTAATTCCATCTGAAATCTGTTTATTTCAACGTGGAATGAATGATTGATTGGTTCTTCGGCCTTTAAAGAACAATGATTTCCAGTATTGGTTCAGTGTACTTTTAAAAAAAAAAAAAAAAAAGTGTTGGAGTTAGATATTAAAAGGAGTAAAGTGTATGTTGTTTTGTGAAAGAAGGGAGGTGTGTGTGTGTGTAGCTGAAAGGCCCTTACCTGTTGTGATGCAACCGGTCCCCTTGAGCAACCACCTCAAACTGTGGGGAAATGAGCGCACAAGAAAGTGTCAACAGTTTGGTAACGCGTGTGGTCAGTTTATCAGCTTCTGTCGTGTCCAAATAATGGGCGGGTTGTGCTCTGACAATACCTCACCCACGTACTGTCGAGCTCCATAAGCTACACAGGGATATGCTCGTGCGGTACCTTTTGTGTTGGATGCAGTTTACTCACCCCCGGTACATCCGTTCAGCTTTGTGCAATGATACCCCGTTTTGTTGTTCATGTCTTATGTAATGTTACCGTTATCAAACCAATGATTAACAGTGTCATTTTAAAAGGTGATGCAAGCTTGTTTTTTTTTGTTTTTTTTATCATCCACTGCTGCTAACCTGTCCTCCTTGACCCCAAACAATCATTGAAAACACTGGTCAAGTCCATAATAAAACGTATACCTTTACTAAATCGGCGTCTACTCTCTGTGGTGTTTGGTCTGAAATGAACACAGCACCTCTTCCTGTGCTTAAAGTCACCTTGGGCTGTCATCGGCTGGAGTCGCCACCTCATATCACCTCTCTCGTGATGACAGACGCCGTCCATGCAGCGCCCCGTCTCACCCCTTTGTCCTTTGTCTGGGCTGGGCTAGCTGGCCAATCGCTGTCACGTGTGTGTGTGTAGTTGGGTGGGGTAGGGGTGGAGAGAGGTAGGTTGGAGGAGCCATATTAAGCAGGGGAAGGACAGAAATGGAGGAGATGGCAGGGAGACAAAAGCTTGCTATTGAAGTTGGCAAGATTCACTATGGTTTTGTGGGAGGAGGGAGGGAGGGAGGGGGGAGGTCTGCAGAGACAAAGACTAGCTGGCCAGGTGTATCGCAGACCTCAGTCAGTGCTGGTCATGACCACAGCTCCATGCCGATAGCTGAGAGAAGGGAGCAGACCGAGTGAGGAGCCGTCCAGGGACTCAGGATGGTGAGGTGTTGGAAACATTCAGAAAACAGTCTGGAGGAAGTGCAATGCACGGTAGGTGGTGGTCTTTTAACGGATCTTCACTCTGGAAAGTTTTGCAGGAAGTGTTTGTTTTGCCTCCAGGTCACAAGGGGGGCTATCTCCAAACATTCACCAGACACTTTTTTTACCAACTAGATTTTTATATGGTGGTTAGTTAGAGTTGATGTATACATGCTATGATAGGATGTCAACTATATATTGCCATAGTCTGAGTGACGGTTCTTGTGCGTGGTGATGTCCTGTCAGGATGGGGGCCCAGCGGTGTCCCCCCGGTTCCCACACAAAGCATTCTGGGTCAGTCTCTCGGCCGCTCTGCTCCTGGTCGTCCTCGCCCTCGGTCTGACGGGGCACCTCGGGCTGCCACAGCGCCGCGCTCAGGTAAGACACAACGCCTCGTACGCCTGTCCCACCCGGTCCAAACGGGACTGATCCACCTTGTCGAGCATCCTGATATCCTGATCTGAGGTTTACATGAATCACTGAATCTGTCCCTGTTGCTGTAGGCTTTGCAGACCGTCCGAATCACAGCTCCAGGATCAGACTGGAGCTGTGATCAACCAGTCAGCGCTTGTGGACAAGCAGAACGACCTGGTGACCTTTTCTCTGACTTCGCCGTCCAATCACACGTCCACTGTGGTCTTTGATATCAAACACGTAAGCAGACCTGGCTTTTCTCTGACTGTGTTCACAAAAATTAGCTGAGAGAAACCAGCAGCTCTACAAGTGGCTGATGGGAGTTTGTTCTTTCTCCCAGGGTTTGATATGTTACAAGCCTGTGGATCAGGAGAGCTGCTTCCTGAGCAAGATGGAGAAGTCTGACTATGAGAACGTGCAGCCCCTCCTCCGCGACTCAACACACAAGGTAATAACGCAACACAACATTTCGCCGCGTGAGAAGCGATGTTCAGTCCTTCCCCCGTGCGTGTAGAATATTTGAGACGGCACGACTTGACACCAAAGTCGGGGGTTGCCCTTTTAGCTTTGCCAGGCTCCTCAAAACACGTGTTGTCACTAATGTGTGAACTGGCATTGGTTGTTTTTTCTGAGCGACTCACAGCTTATCCCCAAAGCGCTGCCCCCCAACTCGGCCAGGACCTGTTTGGATTTCATAGGTCTTGCACGGCTCCCTCACTCCTCCGCACAAAAGAAAAAGGGGGTAGTAGCGATGAAGCAGGCAGGACCCTGAACAGCCTCGTAGTCTCTCTCCCTCTCTCTCTTTCCTCCACGGCTGAATTCCTCAGCACATCTGATACCCCCCAACCCCCTCACCATGCCCAGGATCCTCTTACAGGAGGGTACAGCAGCAAGCCTGAGCCCTGGACCCTGCACAATAGACACTCTGTCTGAGGGCTTTTTAGCTTTTAAGGCTCCTCTGTTGGATTAAAGAACAGCCTGATCCATTGGCTGGTCGGGGGTAGGGCCTGCATGCTCCACGGCAGATACCTTGAATGCACAGTGGCGGGACACAACTCTATCTCTGTGATCTCTATATTTGCGATGATTGATGCCCACACTCTTAAAAGCTTGGCTCAAGTGCTCCACTGCTTCTGAATCGAGCATTACTTTACTCAGGGGGGTTTGATTTCTGTGGGACCCACAATGACTCACTGGCTAATATGAGCAGATGAATGGCGGGAGGCATGCTGGGTAAATCGAGAGGTGTGTGGAGTGAGACCTGAGAGGGAGCTCTGTTCCTCCGCCCTTATCATCTGTTTGAGCAATACTCCATTTCCACACGACAAAGGAAACGGATGAGAGTCTCCAAGTGTTTTCTCTCATGGTGTCACGTATCTCACGGAGGCCCTTCGGTATTCAGCCTGGCCGTTAATTGTGCTCGTTTAATCTCCGATAGGTGGGACGGACCCTCACGGCTGAAGGGGAGATGTGGGGCTCACCTCAGCACAATGGGCTTTTTGGCCTTTTTGGAGCAGAGGAAAACAGATGGTTACATGACCCACTCAAGCATAACAGCACTTTAAGTGGTCCACTATCAGAGCCCATCACCAGTGTAAGTGGTGCAATTACAGCTTTTGAGGCGAACGAGAGAGCCAATAGGCAACCTTGTTGACCCCCGTGGGCAATGATATCAGCCTAATAGCAGCTTACGTTTCAAGTCAATCGCAATCTCAGTTTTGTTTGGACTGATGGCCATCTCGGTCATGACATCATCCCCGTTATGACTCCCATTTGCTGTCATTTTACCTCCTGTGACTGGAATATGTCTTCTCACACTTATTGAATAACACAGCTGCACAGGAGTTCCCATTCTTCGTTCCAGGTACCCACTGAAAGCAAGACTCAAGACGCCACCATACCGAGACATGTCTCTCCTCTCTTTCTGTCCCCAGAACAGCCAGTTCCAGCTGTCTGGGAACGAGACCCAGCGGCAGACCGAGTTCCTGGGGGTTCTGGGGGCCAGTCAGGTGGACGTGTCCACCCTGGAGGAGCCTCTCCAGGCTCTGTGTCAGGACAGCTCGGTCCACTGGACCAGGAGGGCCGACGGTGAGAACAGCCAACCCTGCATTGGTAGTGAAGTCTGCCTTGACAGAAGCATCATGGTTGCTGCCTGGAATAACTTTAGAACTACACCTAGCCTTAGTTTGGTTTGCATGGTGCAGCTTATGACACCTAAAGACAGGAAATGAAACGGTCACAAACCTCTCACACAGAGCCACACACTGTGGATGTCAGTCAGTAGAGCATGAGACTCTCAGTCTCAGGGTTGTGGGTTCGATCCCCACACAGTGTCAACTATCACCTTTGTAGGCTAAATGACTGTAATGTAATGTAGACGATTTGCCTCAACGGTCTGTTTGGCTCAATGGGTAGAGCTGGTACAAACAGCGCCAGGGTTAAGGGTGCTGCTGGTAATATAATATGATTCGGATATAGCCACGGAGAGATAGACAGCAACAGGTTAGGCTGAGGGAGGGTTTAAAATGAAGAAGCCATGTGTGAGGCAGAAACCCAACCCTAAACCATGATGTAGTGACCTTTGGACTGTTGCAATAACTGACCTGCTCTAACTTCCTCAATAGATAGAAGTGCTAGTGACAGCAAATACTCACCACACTGGAGGAGGGTGCAGACTGAGCGAGCTGCTGGATAAACAGACGTAACATGGAAATGCAGACGATTTTAATAGACCGGTTTTGTGATCTGAGTCTCAATTCAAATGTCCGAAAGGTGCTTGGCACGAAATACAAGAGTACTTATTAACAGATTATAACCATAATGTGACAAAAAAGATTCAATATCATACCAATGTATCACTTAAAATCAATCAATGTATCTAAGGACATATGATACATGTTTGTCCCTCCTGTCTGAAGTTAAAACATATTTCAGTATTTTTCTCCTGTCATCATTTGAGTTTGGGAAGATCAGCTTCTTTTATTTCCTCCTAGGAATGCAACAGGAAGTGTTTAATGTTGTGGTTGTGTAACGTGTCTCTCTCTCTCCAGGCCCTGGGAAACAGAGACTGGTCTACTTCTGCATCGACATCTGCTTTCCCAGCAACATCTGCGTGTCTGTGTGCTTCTACTACCTACCAGAGTGACCACACGTCTTCTTCCCCTCTCCTCCCAGCCCACGTACCGGCCAAGATCTGGGGGGAAACAAAAGTCGTCCTTTTCATCTCCCCGCTAAGCCAAGCTAACCACAGCTCCCTGCTAAAAAAAAAACATACCTTCGGAGGGGGGGAGGGGGGGTCAGAACAGAAGCCAGCTTTGACCGTTTCCCCTGTGTCATGCAGCATCCAGTAAGCCAACGAACCAGCCAACCCTGCTAGTAAATTCCCTTCCTTCCTTCCGCGAGAGAAGAGATGGAGACAGGCTGTCACGGTTATCTCCAAAGCCCCTTCGTCACTCTCTTCATGTGTAATACCATCTCTGGGGGCACACTTCAGAGATTAAAGAAAAGAAAGATTTTTTTTTTTGTACGTGCCTTACTGTATTTCCTGTAACCCACTGCTGAAGCGTAATTATGTGTAACCGTTCCTGTTGTGATGTTTTCATCTGTCCAATAAAACACTGTTGGGTAGTTTGGGCTGTTTTGTCAGTGGACTGGAAGAGAGAATAGTCCTTACTAAAGGATAGCAAGGATTTGATTTATTACACACAAGTCTTTCACCTTAAAACTTCTAACTTTGATTGGGAATAGTATCAAACTGAATCATACATAGATCACACATAGGAGATAATCAATCTCATGGCACATACAAGCTGCATCCCTAATGCACATAAATATGGTGTTGGTTTAAAAACAAAGCCTCCTAGCCCGATCTCTCGCAGTGAAACTTACTGAGCACTCTCAGTGTTGATGAGAAAATTAAAACCAACATTGCCATTAAGAGACTTGGAGAGGATCTGGCCTTGTGCACAGAGAGTGGTTAAGTTCAAACTCAGGTAGTGAATGAATGCTACCATGCATCATCATCAACATCCTCCTCCCTTTCATGGAGAAACTGTGATTCAAACACAAATTGATCATACATGGTGGCCGTCTCAAGAGTTGAATAGACATGATGAATTTCTGTGCTGTTTTTGACTGGGAACTGATCAATAACTGATCAATTTTTGTGTTTAGATAATGTCATCTTGTTAGCTAGCTAACGATAGTATCTAGTATAAACATATCTGATTTTCACAATAGCTAACCTATGTATCTCGTAGGAGCTAGCGTTAGCAGTGGCTAGTAGTCACATGTTAACATAAGTTAGTTAACAGTTTGTTCAGGTTAACTGAGCTGACTCTTCTCAAGCTGTTTTGGAGTAGAGACTAGGCTTCACTTTCATTTATAACGTCACTGAATTGACCTACAGCCACAACAATCTTCTTCAGGTATCTCTCTTTTTCTTGTCCACTTGTTATATATTTAGCCGTTCTTTGTGCACAGCCACTTCTCCAGTGGACCTCCATGACGGTGCTAGTCTTGGTTGCTAGATTTGTAACACAACTGCAAAGCCTCTATGCTCTGCTGCTATGCTGAATACGTACACGGGTATCTAAGAGAGAAGAGAAACTGAGCTTCACTGTTTCGTGCCTCGACACAGAGAGGCTAAGCCGAAGCAGAGACAAGCCTCCACTTTCTGAAGATGATAATCGCTGACATACAAGTTTCCACATTTCCTGTTAACGTCAATGGACATGCCCCCCCTCTGGGAATTCAGTTTGTTTTGTGCTAACCAGTCAATCTCCTCCAAAGAGTCTGTCTTTTGTCTATCCATATTCCACTGCTGCAGTCTGTGCCACCTCCTTCCTCCTCCTCTTCTTCTCTTTCCTCCTCCTCCTCCTCAGCCGAGCACGCTGTCATTGAAGGCCAGACACACCACGGCCTTCTGGTGGCCGCTGTACTCCCTCTTAATCTCCCCCGTCTCCACACACCACAGACGGGCCAGGTTGTCAGAGGACGCTGGGAGACAGAAACAACAACACACATTTGATCATACAGACGTTATCAGACTAGAGCTGCAGCCATACCACTTTTTTAGACCCGTTAGTGAGTACTTTGTTGATTGCGCCCCCGCCACGTATTTGTTTTACTCATCTAGGAAGTTTGTCTTTTTCACCGAGATCCCATTCATTTTTCATTTCATAATACCATACTTTTTCCAGACGTCAATTTCTTGAGATGTGTTCAAAATGACATTTCTTGATAGTTCCTTGATAATGACAGCTAGGCCTTATCACTCTCTAGCTGATTACTCTTCCCAACAAATATCAGAACTTGTGAAATGATAGTGGGTCTATGACTAAAGGAAATGGGTGGTCACATGTGTATCACTACAGAACAACCTCTGAGATCAACTTATTGATATATGATAGCATACTCATTTGTGGTCTATAGAACAGCATTGGATTGACAATCCAATGATGTGTTGACAATGTATTGCAGAAATTACCCCATTACCACAATGTACTGACCGGTGACAATGTACTGGGAGTCGCCAGAGAAGGCGCAGTCCCACATCCAGCCTCTAGAGGTCTCCCCAGGGTTGTTGCTCTTGATGCTCAGCTCAGTCATCAGAGAGAAGTTGGACGTCCTCCAGATCTTACAGGTCTGGTCTGCTGAGCAGGTGGCCAATAGGCTAGGGACGAAGAAACAAGCACAACAACCAGAAGATCATCATCATCAGTTTACTAGTCACAGTCAGCCACAGTGACTAGCAAAATTCACCACTGACTTTCACTATTTTACTAGCTAATCAGATTTTGAAACTAGAATAGCATTTAGCCAAAGTAAATTCAAAGAAATTCACAAGTTACTGAAGCTAAAGTTTGTGCTCAATGCCTTTTCTGGCTATGCATCAGATTATTTATTATTATTTGCTACAGTTGGAGGGTGAATTATAGCACGGAGAGGAGGAAGGCACTCACGTGGAATCGGGGCTGAACTTGCAGCGTAGAGAGTAACGTTTGTGGGCAGGGATCTTGGTCTTGGGAATGAGCTGGGTCACTTCGTCTCCGATGCCTCCAGCCAGGTTCCACACATAACAGTTACCCTGGGAGGAGACGAGACCACAGGGGGCCGATTCAGTCACACAGTATTTACAACAGACTTACATTACATTTAAACTAAACTGTCACTAACGAGATTCAATGGCTCCAATTCGCGGACCGGCTTTTCACAACGTGCGCCAAGAAATAACACAAGCGGTAAATTTGATTGTCACTTCTTTTCCCTGCTTGATGACTCTGGCGTATATGACTGGTGATATACATAAGAAACAGATGCAGCATTTGTTGTTTGTTCCTAAAGCGCAGCCCGGAGCCAGTTTCCGTCACTGCCTCTTTGTTCTCCCAGCCATTCCACTGTTTGCTTGCTCATACTACATTGGTGGCATTATGAGCGTGCCAAGACCCGCCGTCCGCTCTGCCAATCAGATATAATGTAACACTAGCGTCAAGCCTGTCGTTAGCGCTGCCAATCACAAGTAATGCATTATAACATGAGAGTTAATCTCCACTCCGCTGGCTTGATGACAGAGTGAGCTAAGATCAGAAAAAAACTAGTGAATGATGGTCTATTGTCTAGTTTTAAACCATTAGATTGTAGCAAAGAAATATAAATCCTCATATAGGTATAAATAAATATCCCCAATATACACAGGACAGATATATTAACAATTATAACTGATGGGCTTGACTCATTCATTTCAACTTTCACTGGCATTCGTGTGCATTGGGTCTGGCCTCTACTGCAACATTCCTCCTGTCAAGAATTGGCTTCTAAGGATTCAATCACGCCTACAGTTCATTTTCCTCGGTCCAAACCATAGTGGAAAAGTTTACTTCATTGCATTTTTGCATCGGGTTTGTTTAGGTTCAAACTGGCCGATTACAAGCAAACCAGGCCTTGTAAACAAACGTCACATGGACTCACATCTTGTTTACTGGACAGAGTTTTGGTGACCTCTCCTCTTGCCAGATTAGAGATTCTGGCTGCGAGGGAGAGACCAAATATGTGATTCCAGTCTGCAACTTTAGCTAAACATGATGGACCCGTCTGTGCTCTTTGCTGTAATTTCCTTCTCTGGTAAGAACACAGGAAGAAACACCTGAATACGAGCATCGGTCCAGACTGTGGTTATACTAGGCTTTCTAAGCATGAGTTTCTACTGGCTATCATATGTCAACATCCGTCTCCTTGTACCCATAATCCCTTGCGGATTGTTTTGGGGTTGTGTCCTGTAGTTGGTTTGATTACGTTCTCACTCCTAACAAACCACACCGCAGTTTGATTGGAAGAGGACCGAGTACTGACCGAGCTGTTGACTGCTGCCATGTAACTGGCATCTGGGTCAATGTGGACTGAGTTGATGGAAACCTCTGGTTCAGGAATCAGCTGTTCATTGTGGTCAGTCTTCAGATCCCAAATATGAATTACTCCACTCTGGTCTCCCACAATCAGCTCTGCCTGCAGAAGACACAACATTCAGACACATTTAACACAAAGCTGGTGCTCTCATCGACTATCAGTGACATTAGAGTAAGCCTAAAGCCTAGAACATCAAAATAACAAGCAACCAATAATAAGGAATACAAGGATCATCCGTAGTACCCTGACAGTTGATGTAAGAAAACATCCCTGTGACACGATCATGCATGACAGAGAAATGGTAGGAAATCATATAAGAGAAATAGAAAGGACAAGACCATATTAGCCTGAAAAGAGGAAGAACATATGGCAGAGATTAGGGGGGTGGGAGACATTAAAAAAGCAGCAACATATATATGTTTTTGTTTTTTTAAAGATTATTTCTTGCCTTCATTTGATAGTTAACAGTGGAGAGAAACAGGAAAGATTAGGAGAGAGAGCTGGATTCAAACTCAGGACATTGCGGTTAGATCGTATGTACCTTCACCAAGTGAGCCACCAGGATGATCCATTGTCTGTTTATTAACCTTTACCTAACACAGTGATTGACTAGATGGCTCACCTGGTTGGGATGCAGGCACACACAGTTGATTGGAGCGTTGACCTGGAAGATCCTCTGACATTGTAGATTTCTTGACCTAGAAGGAGCAGAATGGGTCAAACTTTGGTTTGTTGGCAGTTGAACACACCAGAGAGACTGAATTAGGGGAAAATGCAAAAAAACAATAACAAAACAAACATGGAGAGAAAAGATGGATAGACAGACAGGCATGTAGTAGAGCCTGCTGTGCTGTACCTCAGGTCCCAGATGCGAGCCATGCAGTCCTCTCCTCCTGTGTACATCCAGCGTCCATCTTCATGGAAGCCCACAGATGTGATGTTCTTGCTGACACCATCGTAATTGATCACCGGGTTGGGGTTGTTGGAGTTCAGGTCATACATACGAATGTGCTGATAGCCTGAAATGCAGACGCAGACTTATAGTGAGGTATGGCAGCTTTGATCAAGTGCACAATCACAACCGTGTCACTAGCACAATACTGATGTTATGAGGAGCAGGATTAGGAGGAAGAAAATATGCTGAGCCTACCTGCAGCCGCAATCATACTCCTGTCAGGCGTGACCTCAAGTGAATTTACTTGCTGAAGGTAAATGTTAAGAAAGAGAATACTCTGGTTTATATAACTGCTTATTTCAAAAGATAAATAACAAATTGTGCAACATCAACATCTAAGAGTTCAATGTAAGGATACAGAGTCCTGATGCTGCACTGTCCTGGTGCAGATCCCGCTGTGGGCCTGCCAGAAGCGGACAGTGTGGTCGTATCCAGCAGTAGCCAGAATGACCGGGTCGCTCCCCACTGTCCCCTGGTTCACATTCATGCTTGACTGCTAGCTGTCACTGGACGGATGGAGGCAAATATGACACTGCATGAAACAAGCAGTTACACATGCAACACATAAATGCTGCTGTAGTTTGCTGACTGACATTGAATGTTCAATTTAAATGACAACTTAGTTTTTACTAGATTTATGAGAGAGATCAACTTGTGTCGGCTAACAGTTGTTAACGTAGCTAGTTAGCCTAACTAGCTAGTATGAAGGACTGTGAGTAAGTAATGTTATCTTACAAGCTAATGTGACAAAAACACCTCCTAACTTAACGATATTGCACGGTGTCCTATAATTTACGACAATATCGAAGATCACAGCAAACCTGACAAAAGAAAGGTTTTGATTACCTTTGGATGTTGATGACAAACCAGCGGTGTACGTTCCTGTAATGTGCCCCTTTGCAACAACGCGATGCTAAAAAGTTCCACTTTGATAAACAGTGCACTGCCGCCCCCTACTGTCTTAATCTATTATTGTTTCACATACCTACTAATAATAATAAATGAACAGTGCAGCTGTTTATACGTTGATATACTTGAAGTACATTTAACACAATTCAATCAACAATACAACTTTATTGAATAAATAAGGGTAAATAAATAATGGAGAAATCCTACTGTTATCTACTAATACATTAACAGTACAGCTATTTATACATTGATATACTTAAAGTACATTTAACACAATTCAAACAAATTAACAGTACAACTTCATTGAATAAATAAGGGTAAATAAATAATGCAGAAATGTAGAAACAGCTATCCATAAATATATCCAAATAATAACTAATCTACTTCCCTTTGTCTAGAGTCCATCTCACTCTGAGCTGTCGGCTTCCCGTCGGCTTCGCTCTACTTCCTTGTGGTGATCTCAACCCACTACAGCAGGGCAGACATGTGTTGCTTCACTTCCCCTGGATCAGCCAATGAGCAGGCCAGAACCGTCGCCCTAAATCCGTTCCTCATCTTGGCAGAAGGGAGGATCTAGAAAAGAATAGAGCCCCTTTGTATTTTATAAGCTTATACATGTATTCTAGCTACACCATACAATAGAGAATAGAAACTGACCTTCACATATGTCTTGCATCTCTCCAAAAGAAATTTCCACTTCATTGCAGTCCGCTCGTCGTCGGTCAAACCTGCAAACTCCTCCGTCTGCAACAGATGATAAGGAAATGATCTGTCTTGTGACAAGTGTCCCTCTAGCAGCAGGGTGGAATCACCATTTTCACAGAATTTCCACACAAATTCAGACCTGGAAATTATGAAAATCATTTTCACTATTTTTCCATGCTTTCCAGGCCTGCGCAGGAACACAACCGATGATTCAGAGCGATGATCAGAATCCCCTAATACACTACATGAACCAATAATTTGTCTTGGTGCTTTCATTTCTGCAGATGAGAGTCAAAATAAACTCATGGTGGCAGAATGGTTTGTCTGTAGGTGTACTGACTGTGCAGCCAAGCGTCTTCTCTGCGACTGGGCTCCTGAGGGAACAGGCCTGCAGGGTGCCGGTGTGGTCTGTCAGGTTCACTAGCAGGTCGAACTCCATGGTCACTGACAAGGCCTGGTCCCTGCCTGGACATGACAGGTTGGTGCAGCTCCGCAGATCCTTGGTAACCTGGTACTTGCACCTGGAGCTGGGATAGCAGAGAATATACAAGGATCGAAGGATTATTTAGTAGTTGGGAGTTCATGATGAAAGTCTTTCCCCACACTGGTGAGCAATTATTCTGCCCTCATGTCCAGCCATCCAATCAATATGCCCAAGTCACATCAATATTACATCACCATTTTTCTCTCTAGTTATAAAATCCAATCCAGTGTGTGTTTAAAGTAGAATATTAGAAAGTTGGTGATATAAATGGTTTTATTTAACACAGTGACTGTTTGATGATGTATCCACTGTTTAACTTGTTGCTGAAGTTACCAGTTGGTCCTTATGACTTTCGAGACAGAAGAGTCAAGGTCCAGCTTGGAGATGAAGCTGTAAGTGATGCCAAAGAAAGCCTCGGGACTCTCCTGGGCCTTCTGCTTCAGCTGGCTCACTGTGTACACATCACTGATGGAATCCACTGGACAGAGGTGGAGACAAAATCAACACCACATATCAACGCTGAGGCCAGAAGAGACAGGCTTTGAGATAGCCTAGCCTTGTCATTTCAGTCTTATTATCCAGTGTGATTTTTCACATCAGGACACATTAAGTCATGGGTTTGGACGTACAAAAATAGGATTTTGCTCATAAATTACAAACATGTGTAACCATGTGTTGGCACACAGTGATGTGATCTCATATCATCTGATCTTAATGGATCTCCAAAATCACATTGAAATGACAGCGTTCAAAGCAAAGTATGGGTGTAGTGTAAAATTAACAATGTAAGTGAATTATTTAAGTGCTCATGAAATAAGATTTATTGTTGATCTATGACAATTTAGAGATCCAAACCAATAAGGCTTTGTGGTCTTCCTTGTTTACCTACCAGGCACATCTTCCACCTTCTCGTCTTCATCCAGAGCTCCAGACTCAGACACCTCTTTAGTATAGCTGAACAGCAGGCTGGCCTCTTTGGTGTCTGTGATCAAGTTATCAATGACTTTGACAGCAACAAGGAACACGTCTTATTGAATATATGCTGATTTCATGGCAGCAAACTGATATTCTTTCTTCCACCTTCCATACTGGCGAGTGTCGACTGTGGTTGGCCAAAATTCAGTGTTTGATCAGCAAATCTGACTTTTAGAATAGAAAAAACTACAAATAATGGTTAGTTTACTGCCAAAGTGATGAGTAGAGTGTCTTATTTTTCCACTTTTCCAACTTATTCCTATTTAATAGCAGAAGGAATAGTTTCATCAGATCCCATGTGTTGGTAAACGTCGATATCCTTACCAGGGTTGACAGTGATAATGGTTTTGGAGTTGACTGTTGCTGCCATGCAGTTGCGAAAGCTGTCAAAACCAATCTTCGCATCTGCTATGAAGAGCACTTTGAGTGAAGAATCAGAGGTAAAAGGACCGTAAGTAAGCGTAAACACAAAGTTCATCTCAAATTTCTACTTCCATCCTTCTCTTGAAAAAGAGTTTGCTACCTTAATGGGACATGACAGAGAGGAATAAAGGTTAAATAAAGATTCATTTTGTGGCTGAGAATGAGCAGCCACTGTTAACCTACCCGTCTCCTTTGGTATCAAAGTTTGTACGAGCTGAATGGCTTCTCTGTCCCAGCTGTGTGTGATGCAGAGGTCAGGGAGTTCCCGGGGGAGAACATGGTGAAAATGAAACACACATGGAGTAGAGGTTCAGGGGTTCAATCTAAAGCTTGATGTCACCAAACTAAATTTGTGGTAACCTAAAGTTAGAGAACGGTGATCCAAAGGGCAGCAATAAGGAATATGGCACACAAGCAAAAAAAAATTCAATTCTTTCTTCATTTTCCAAATTAATAAATGAGCATGACGCACCAGACTAAGGAGAAGGACGTGACGGAGTCATCAAAGAGCTTCACTTCCAGCCTCTGCCCCTTGCGTCCATCTGAAGTGGTGAATTGCTTTGGCTCTGCGATCTGAAAAGAATAAACCGAATTATCCGAGGCTCTTATCACAATATCTTTCCTTCCTGTAAAACATTGTAGTGCCATTAGGAGCAGGATCTGGCCTCTTTCTGAACTCTGAGGCGTGTCGTTTGTGTTCCAGGCAAAACTAACAGCAATAAGCATAACCACACTAAACAAAATGACAAGATGGTCACACAAACACTCTTTCAGGCAAGCTACAAGATATGAAGTAAATAAACTCTAATCTTGTGCGTGTTTGATTGTTTATTGTTGTTTTTTTTTACCCATGGAAGATTTCTGTGCATGTATGCTCGATTTAAGCAATTCCCTGCTTCACTCTTATCAGGGTTCCCACTTGTAAAATTCCATGACTTTTCCATAAGTCAAACACCTTCTACTACCTAAAAATGTTACTCCTTCCTGGTTGGTTAATATTGTCACAGTCTGGTTTCCTCCACAGTTGGGCTTACTGTGGAGAATAACACCTGAAACCACCATCTAATGCAATGAATGCGTGAAACGAGTTGGGAAATTCATTCTGGTAGTGGTCCATTTTTTTTAAAATTCCCTGACTGTCTCAAGCTGTTCAAGGAAAAAATCCACCCTAAAACTCTTCAACACTGTTTGAAGCTACTGGCGATTACATTTCTGGACCCATGTTATGGTTTGGTGAGGTATTTATCTTATTCCAGTGGATAACTGGCCAAACGTAGATGATGTGCAGCTACAATGGAACTTGGAGAAGAGATACCAATTTCTCGTCGTGTACACCAAAAAAGTAAATTACACTTCATCCCAAAATAACTCACTGAATGCATTAAACATCACAGATTGATGAGATCTAACAGTGTAGGAGCATCCGAGGGTGGATTTTTCCTTTAATACTGCATGAATCCAATCGATACAACCCATCCCTCAAAGCTGCCGTACCGATCTTACTGCAGCCAGTATATTTATCACGCTGCCATCCAGGCTCTGTCCGTTGGCCACGATGTCTCTCAGAGAGTAGAAATCTCTGGAGTCCTTCACAGGCAGGTGGATGAGAGGCAGCAGCCTGCCCATGGTATCCACGTCAGCACACAGGGACACCTGGGAGTGAGCCTCCGTCACCAGCAGCCTGTAGAAGCTGAGATAGCGCGGAGGGGTATGGGCCTTTGAACCAGCTAGCCCTTTACCGTGTCATCTTAGGCATTACACAGCATTACATCACATATTACACAGCATTACATCACATACACCTCCAGCAATCCACAAGCGGTGCGGGGCAAACATGATTCAGGAAAGTGGAAAACTACAGCACCTGTGGTAACAGTGGTTATTACCTTGGTGTTGCAGGGCAGAATCTGTCCTCTTTCTCTGGATCTTTAGTGGAAACTAAAGCATTTCCAACGGTGACTGAAAAAGATGGTGATAGCCAATGTTGTGCATATACATTGCGAGTAACTATGATAAAAAAATTGATCACCAAGTATCAAAACAAGACACTGATTTGAATCAATTATTTCAAAACAGACTCACCACAGTCCCCGATGCTGAAGCTGTTGGAGAGCCCGTTGATGTATCCATCGTTACCCCAGGCTGTCACGTTGATGAAGAAGTCTGGCGAGTCCTTGATCGTGAAGCCGAAAGTGAATCTGTCGAAACCAAGATCTGAAATTCAGATGTTATGGGTTTAGCTTGCGACTGGGTCTGCGTTTTGCCTTTTCGCTTTGTTTTCTAGCTCAGTGGAAGATAACGGAGCAAAGGAAGAAGAAAGAAATAAACTTAAGAGAGAGGGAATCTAGTTCATCGACTTGCCAGGAGAGGGTGGTAGGCCACAAGACACTGTGCAACACTGTCTTTGAGGAAAAGTGAAGTCTAGGTGCATTAATATAAAAGATGGCACTGAAACTTAGTCCTTAACTTTTTCTGTCAGGGAAGCTCCTGACATCAGTTTTTCCGATGATGACACCAACCACCCTCTGAAAAAAAAAGCAGCCATGATAATGTGTAGACTCATCTGTAAGGAGTTTAAGCTGCAACCAGTTAAATACATTTGAATGATAGGCCTGAAACGTATCGTGTTACACCAGAGCAGCTGAAAAATATCCCAGACTATCAGAGGAGATGAACTGTTCACTGCTGCTTTGTTTTAAGGCCTGATTGTGAAAAGAAACGGCCTGTTAAGGAGATGGAAATCATCTTAACTCACCGAATGTGAAACGCTGGGGTTCAAATCAGAGATGGCAACACAGTTCTGGGCAGCCATGTTGTTTGACCGTTATCCACCTTTTATTGTTATTTATATAAGTTACAGACTATATTAGGTGGAGAAACAAATATAATACAGACAGTTAATTATATTAATTAACATTATTAATTAATAATTACATTATAAGTACACCTGGAAAACCGTTTAAACAATAAGCTAATAAATAAACTAATGTTATTTAATGCTAGCTAAATTGTCCAACTGTCTCACACCTTTCTGATTGACCTCACCAGGTGAGTCTTTCCTGTTATGATGAGGGATTTTCTCAGATTATTGATCCACAGATAGTTAAACGCTGCTTAGTTGCATATTTAACACAAACTAATGTTAGCTTTCATACAACGTATTTCGCCTTTTTTTTCTGGGACTTTTTACTCGCAGTTTATTCGAAGTTTTACGCGGCAAAGCGGTTTCACGCGACAGCCGAAGAGGAGCTCAATTGCTGCCTTCACTTGCTGTCCGAAACATCACGACTATATAAATACTGTAACTATAAGCATAATTGAGTCTAGCAGCAAACAAACTTGACAGATAAATTAATCAATCCTGCCACTGCAGCACAAAGCAGCTCTGTGCCGCTTGTTTTCTAAAATAATAAATCAGGCACATCCCAATCTTGACCAGGTTCTGGACAGAATACAAAGCATAGGACAAAAGTAGAGTTTACACACTGCGAGTTGCTCCCAGAGTGCATGAATTTACTAACACTCATACAAGCCGTATTTACGACTTCGAGATTTGAAAGTAGGAGCTTACGAAGGCAGCAAAAGTTCCGCGCCCGAGCAAGGTACATAAAACCATCCAGGCCAATCTGTTCATCCATCGAAGGAATACCTTGACCGATTTAATTTGTATATATATTTCTTTACCAGATGCCGTGTATGAAAAAGTGAAGAACTAATGTGGAAACATGGAGGAAAAATAAGAAAAGAAAATTAAAATAAATAACAAATAAATACATTTAATAATTCCCTTTACAATTGTAAAGAAGATGTCCAGCTGTTTGGCCCAATAAACACAAAAAAACATTCAGCTGACTTATGAATGAAATAACACATGGTATCCTTTTCTATACTTATAGTAAGTCTACTTTTTAGACTTACTATAAATGACCCAGTCATGTACCAGCAAGAGTCTAGTACATGAATTTGTGCTGAAGCTATAAATGCTTGATGAGGAAGACACCCCAGAGCCACTGAATCAAACATTAAAAAAAACGTTCTGTTTTTATTTATTGATTTGTATTTATAAAATACAAATTGTAGATATAATTATTCAAGACCTTTGTAGAATCATTTTTCTGCAGTCTGAACAAACAGGCTTAGTGTATCCTCCAGCTCTTTGTTCTCATTTATTCAAAAGCAGGCAAAATACTGTATTTACCAACTTTTCCCATTTTAAGTTCTGTAAAATATTTTAGAACCTGTGACTGAGATTGGTTGAAATCATTATGGCATAAAAGTAAAACACATCTATTTCTCAATAGGCTATTATAAAAGTAGACCTGTGCTTATATTTACCCAGTGGGGTTTTTGTACAGTATGTTACCTGGCATGAAATCAACAATTTCAACACACATTCAACACAGTGAATAGCTATACAGCTGAGCAAACATGGAACTGCTATTATAAATGCACCTGTAGACTGGAAGCTGTCACACACACACACATACACACACACACACACACACACACACACACACACACACACACACACACACACACACTAGGCCTACACTATGAGCTGTTGATCTGAATGTATCCCTCACTGACGCTAAAACTGACTTTGATACTGCCTTGGAATAATCCATCACACTCTTCATACACAGCAGGGATTTATTCTCTGACAACTGCTGAGACAAATCTGACAGTTTCCTGCTTTGCCAGATGCCCAGAGATGTTTTGATAGCACTAAGCTATCTAGCTGACATGTGACACTGTCTTATACACCTGAGCAGGAATCAAAAGATGTAACTGGAAACCCTCGCTCAGCTTTAGTCAGTCTTGTTCCTCTGATTCAAGGATTACAGTGACTAATCCTTGTGGTTGGGTGTCTGGATCAGATCCCATCCCTGTGACTAATGTTGATTTTCATGCAATAATACTTCAATAATACTTTTTACAATTCCAATGGTTTCCAACTCTAAGATAGAAACAGTGGAGTAGGGAGGGTCTACCCAGTTATAACTCAACAGCAGCAGCTAAACGTGGCGAGATTACTTCTCCTCAGACAACCTGATTCCTTATGTTTCATCAATATATTGATAGGGTTTGTATAATGTTGTATAATGTAAAACAGAAGTGATTAAATACATTGAACATTAAGTTATGCAGAAGAATCGATTTGTTATTTGCACCGGCGGCTATTCAAATGGAAGAAAATTTCAAATTCAATTTCATTAGGTTTTTCAGATTACAGTTGCAAAGTCCATTAATCACAGTGCAGTAAAGCAGCATCATATAAATCAAGTGAAACGTACTTTTGGTTCAATGATTTATTCAGAGTGAATTCAGACCCTCTTAATTAATCATCAATCATAATTTGACCCATATTTGTTTGTTTCTATCTGCACATTACAGTCCTTGAAGCGACTTTAAACCCGATTGAATTCTGTATGATTGGCAGTCACAGCAGAGCCAGGTTTGTCACTTCTGATGACATGACTTTAATCAAAGTCAAGCAGGAAGTGTGCGGCCCCGGGGCGAAAACAGTCAGTGAAGGAATGTGCTGTGATTGGGTGGCCTCTCCGCCTGAGGTCGGCTCCCTGGAGGACCTGCAGGGGTCTGACCACTCCTCACTATTAATCAATCGTGTGTGTGTATGTGTGTGGTGTGTGTGGTGTGTGTGTTGTTTTGTGTATATGTTTGGCGTGTGCACTTGCATGCTTAAGTGCAAATGTGTCTGTGTGATATTCTACTGAGCAGTCATAATCCACCACCATGTTGTTTTATCACGCCCACTTTGTCCAATTTCTGCTTTTGACTGGGAACTGATCACTTCATCACCGATACATCTGATTGGTTTTGGGTTTAGCTAGCTAACCATAGTATGTGACTAGCTAACCGTCACCGTCTTGTAACACATCTGATTAGCACACTAGCTAACGTAGCTAGTGTTACTTCTAGTGGCTAGTTAACTTTGCTAAATTAGCCCGCTAGCTAGCTAGCTAACAGTTTGTTCAGGTTAGCTTAGCTGACTCTTCTCAAGCTACAACTCAGAGTGTGTTTGACTAGAGACTTGGGCTGAATGGATCTACACCCAAACCACCACAATATTTTTCAGATATCTCTCTTTTTTTAGCCTGTTTGTTATATTTCAACATTATTTGCACACAGCTACTTCTCCACTGGACCTCCATGATGGTGTCAGACAGGCTAGCTAACAGGCCCAGTACAGAATCAGAGCTAGTGGCTTTATTTGACGCTTTATACATGGACAGAATGTGACAGCTACTTTTTGTAAATGTGTGTTCTTTGTTGACGTCAGCAGAACTTCCATTTAGAGTTATGATTTGATCTAAAGGTTGCTAAATGACCATTTTTAATCAGTACACTAAATCCATAATGTGATATATCACAAACAATCTCATGTAACAGACAATGACAGACAATGTTATAATTTACCATTCAGGCGGTGGGGAGGCAAGTTGCAGGATTTAACATACATAACATGCTGGGTTACTGCTGAAACAAAGGGTTTTATTCCACGTACATGTGAATGCGTGCACACACACACACACACACACACACACACAGACAATGGACCTATTGTTAAGAATAATATCCTTCGGTTCAGTGCTCCTAGAAGTGATATTCTGTAAGGATCTAATGGAACCAATCAGAATCATTTTATCCATTTGTTCATTTGATTCAGACCATTAAAGCACATTGCTCTGTATGAGCAGTGAGCAACAGCTTGGCACAGACCAGACTTCAACAGTCAACTATAGCATTTGCAGTTGTTGGCAGCGGCCAGCGCGGTCTTTATTGACTTCCAGAAGTGGAAGGCGTCCAAACTAGAAGTATGTGTACACTGTAATTTCCCTGCCACCTGTGTGACTGACTGGCTTGCTGCTGCACCACCGGGGCCGCTCGTAACCATTGGATCCAGCTGGGCTCGTCGGTCGAACAATGATCTCTGTCTCTCCGTCCCCATGTCCACCAAGATGGGGTATGACTGTGGAGGAAACCTTAAATGATGTTAATAATGTGCTGTTGAAAAGCAGCGCGGATAAAGAAATCAGTGATATTACCACGCATGACGTCAGCCATCCACCCCTTCAATTATACTGCAGTGTTGAGGTAATAGGAGGCATACTGTGGGATTGGTCATGTTATTGCCATGACTGCCTTTTATGTCTCATTTAAGTGTTTGTTTTTCTTCTTCTGTAGGTCAAAGCTATTATATTTAGCTAAACTAAGACTACAATAAGGCATTAAACACACAAAGGGAAAGGGAAATCTAAAAGTGAAATATGTATCAAAACCAAACTGAAATAAGATTAAAAAAAAACCAACTCTTTTCAGTGCTAGTTTTTTGATGCCATACGGTGAGTGAAAAGCAGAATGAATGTTGAGCTGATCATACCAAGGAAGACACTTTGATGAACATGAAGCTGAGTGTTCTTAAATATACCCAGTATTAGTAAATATCTGTTTTATGTTAACAAAACCTTTGCAGGCATTTTTCTCTGACATAATTGAAAAGTAACAGAGAAAATCAAACGTTGCATTAAACGCAAGGTATCCCCAAACT
The DNA here is from genome assembly GCA_034670405.1 of Hoplostethus atlanticus. NCBI lineage: Eukaryota > Metazoa > Chordata > Actinopteri > Trachichthyiformes > Trachichthyidae > Hoplostethus > Hoplostethus atlanticus. The sequence goes on from JAXDDX010000047.1 coordinate 820,065, forward strand.
TGACAGTGTATAAAACATAACATTTACCCCCCCGTCCCTCAGCTCCTTATTACGTTACTTTCTGACCTGAATCCAGAAGGTTCCTTCCTGTTGCAGCCCTGCGATCAACGTTGAAATGTTAGCCAGTCTGTTACAGTGACACTGTGATACCTCATGCTGCATGAGATAGTTCAGCCTGGACCACAGCAGAGTATTGTTTTACTCATCCTACATTTGACTCAGTGTGTGTGTGTGTGCATGCGTGTTGTGTGATTTGTGGCAAGACTGTGCATTAGTGCATGCAAGTGTGTGTGTGTGTGTGTGTGTGTGTGTGTGTGAGTCAGACAGCATTTACATCACTCAGTTCTAACTTTTTATCCACTCGTACAAACATCCAGCTTGATATACTGCCACTGTCAGTTTAACGTTGCCCAGAGAAATTTTCATCCATTCGTCATCTTTACTGTGGAAAGACCCAGAGCCGTATTTCACCGACATCAAAGCCCGTCCCCGCTGTCCTCGTCGTGCAGAAATGTCTTCACAACTTCCAATGTTTAGGTTGTTCCAGTCTGACAAGCCCCGACAGAAATCTCGCTCTGAATTTGACCCCAAATTTCTTATTTTTTCTAAATTAAAAAAAAAAAAACCTTTGATGTTTTTCCCCCAATAACAGGGGAAACACATTTGTTCAATTATTGCTGAGTGATATATGAAACAGAAGCTTTCATTTCTCCATGTGTTCCACCGAACAATGAATTCATTATATTCTGGAGCGTCGCCCCTGAGAGAGTAAAGCAGGACACAGTTTCACACTATATAACAATAATGTCACCCATGAACCGATTCTTCAGTTTACATGATGTTTATGTGCCCATTTCACGTTGCATGGCTTGTGTATGTGGGATTGATATTCTGTGTAAAACAAAATATCAAATGTGCTTTTCTATTATTTATAAAAGTAACGTTGGAAGAAAAATAAATATGTACCATTTGGAAAACAGTGACATCAAGTCTTATAAAGATGATTACTGGTTTGAAAATAAAACTCATGGTTTATTGTTGAACGTATTAACTGTCATAAGACTTTTTTTGCTTTTAAAAGAGTACAAGCTTCGGGGATTGAATCATCTGTTTTTGAAACAAACTGAAACTGGGATACAGGCTTTTTTTTGTGTACTAATTTGCTGGCGCCGTGACCAGCGGGGCCCAGCGGGGCTGCAAAAACCTGATTTGCTCCTTGTAATAAAAAAACAAAAAACAAAACAAGAATTATCCAGTTCTGTTTTGTGTGCATCTCCCTCTTGTTATGTCATATGTTATGTATTGTGTGTGTGTGTGTGTGTGTGTGTGTGTGTGTGTGTCCCTTTGGTTTTACCTTGACATTATGTGTGTTATTTCTGACAGTAACAGTATTTTGTTCAAAACAAATATTCAGTATTTAGGAATGAAGCAGTTGATTAGCGCACAGGCGTACTGATGTATTCCCAGAGTCGTTTCTTCATCTCAATTCTGTCTCATTCTGTGATCGCCTCCGTCTGAAATGTTTCTCCTAAAACTCCCTCAGGAGCAAGAGGGAGAGAATAAACTCTTCATGAGATCAATGTGAAGATGCTAACTTGTACCATGCAGGAAAACGCAGCAGGATGTTTGAGGAGAAGGAGTCGTCATAAAACATCATGTAGAGTTTTTCTTTGAGGTCTTTCTCTCAGGGTTTCATATTCAGGAGAGTTAAATGACACTTACTTGAGATCATTCGGGGATCTGTTGTTTTGATCAGAGTGAGATCAACATGAGGGTTTATGTGGTTGAGTCGCTTGAATTTGAGAAACAGGGGAAAATGCCTTCAGTCTCATCTAGAGCTCATTTGTGTCCCGCAGAAATAAAAGGTAGGAACATGAGATCCTGTGGGTTTTTTCAGAGCAATGCTCGGTCCACCAAGGACTTAAACCAACGGAGACAACTGAACCCATTGATACTCTGACTCCTCTAGCGTCGTCTACCTCACACGTGAACAGAGACACCCCTTATTATTTCTGCCCGGCGCTGGACACGATATATATACGCTGCTCCTCAGACGTCGTGGAGAGTCGTTATGTTTCTGCGTAGCTCAGGTTGATGTATCGCGGCGGTCAGAGCGGCCATTAATCTGCAGGACGCCTCTGCAGCCTGCACGTGGCTGATCTGCCTCCTGCAGCTCATCCACTCCCCTCTCCAGTGATCCATCAGACGGGGGGTTGCCAGACGCAGAAATATAGCATGGAATATAACAAGTATTCAAAATAGAACAGGATTTCTGCCAAAGACATACAGATGTCACCGTCAAGCCCCGCTAGTTTTTTTTTACTGTATGCTTGCTGAACTGCTGCTGCACTTGCGCTCCGTCCCCGAGAGTAATGGGTTGGAAAAATGCTCTGCTCTCTTTTCAGCCGCCAGATCCTATAAGCAACGGTGTGGAAACGAGTTGCTCGAGAGACTCTGTCGTTTTGGGCTGCAAATATACTATTTTGGCTCTACTGTATAATAAAGTAAGAATCGCATCCAGTACTAATGCACGGCAGATGATAGATGCAGGATAAATGCGTTAAGGGGGGCTTCTGCAATGGCTACCACTGTAGATGTGATCACGATGAGAATGAGAAATGCTCTGCTCATGCACCGACACATTCGATGTCACTCAGGGCCTTTTCAAACCAAACCCTGCCTCATCTGTCTCTCCCTGGTTTGTCCCGTCTCTCCCTGGGACGGCAGCAGCATCACATATGGAAGACATCACGCTGTTACAGAGCAACCCTCCTCACCAAGCACTAATAACAGTGCGGCTACGGGGTTTAATAAAAAGGAATGGAACGAATTATGGCCCCGTCCCAGCCAGCCCCCATCGTGCACTGCACTGCATTAGTGTGGCCTCGGCAGCCATTCCAGACCGGCAGAGACTGGGAGGAGTGACAGAGAGCGGGGGAATGTGACTGGGAAGAGCCAGGCTTCCCAGTAATAACCAGCCGGGGCTCTTGGGGTTCCATACTGTGGTGGAGGACGGGAACACACAGAGAGAGCGAGAGCGAGAGAGAGAGAGAGAGAGAGAGAGAGGACGGGTGCGTGGGCATGACAGAGGAGAGCCAAACCCTGCCGGAGGGGAGGAAACGTCAGCAGCAGTTTGACAGAAGATGCTTCAGCTAAATATTGATTGGAATGGAAGCAGAGAATTTTCTCCTCGGCTAAATTAGCGAGTGTATGGGAGCACAGGGAGTCTCCGGAGATTAACGAGGGAAGAGCAACAGAAATATAGTAAGTCAGGGGAAAAAGGACACAAAACACTGCCTATAGTGCCTGGTTGAGTTAGTGACTTAAAGATATTTTCATATAAATAACACTGTCATCATTGATAACACAACCGTCGTTCAGGAAGTGATGCGTTTTACGTTTCCGGGTTTGTTTGGAATAAACAGAAGAAGAACTGGGTGGTTAGCATGAGCAGCGATAGCCACCGTGGCTGAACAGACAGAGAGAGAGAGAGAAAGAGCGCCACTTGCAGGAACTCAAACTCCATCAGTATAAAATGCAGGGAAAAAGACGTCACAGACCCAAATCCGAAGATGTCGCCAAAATAAAATAAAATACCAATTCAAGGTTTCACATCAGTTGTCTTTGATGCCTACAGGGAACCTCACACTCACGTTTCAGCTCCCACGGGGGTCTAAACCCCACCGAGACCACCTCGGATTTCAACCCTCACTGTCGATCTTGTGACGGCAGCAACAGTATTGCCTCTTGCCAATACACACTAGCAGGGTTGTTCAAACTCAATCAAGCTCAATTAAGAGAACGACAGCGCAGATGATGAGCGTCGGCAGTCCTGGGTCTTTGCTGCTTGTTGGGTGGGCGGGAGAGGCCCTAACCTTTGGCCCCGTATGCAGTGACATGCCTGTGGCTAAATCAGCCGGCAGCCCAGGGGCCGACAGGTTAGTGTGGACCTACAGCGTGGAGGGAATCCTAATGGCTCCATCAGGACAAGAGCGCCGTCTGTTACGTTATATTTCGACCTTTCTGTCACCGTTTCAGTCGCTGGCCTGCGATTAAGTCCGCGGCGTTATATTTGGCCGGCGTGTGTCTGTGCGTCAAGTTATTTGGGAGCTTAAATGTGACAGTTTCGCCACTCTCTCCTGCACTGTTTGGCCTCTGGACGCTGACCTCGCCGCCAGCTCACCGTCTCTGTCCACGTCTGACTAAAATGGCTCTGTTATATTTGGATTACGAGCTTAATTTCTCTCTCTCTCTCTCTCTCTCGATCGCTCTGGGACTTTGCCGTTGACCTTTGAGCTACTTTCCCCTTCGGTGTCTATGACGTTATGCCTTGGACCACCACGGTTGGACTCACGGTATTTCGCTCTGGCCTTTGGCTTACACGGCTGCGTGTAGGATAATTACATCTAGGGAGGTTTTCACTCGACTGGCCTTTGAATCAACAGGACTTAACCGCCGCTCGGGCCCGTCAGCTGGTTGGGGGCCGAGGCGAAGGCTAGACTGACACACGATGTTTGGATGCTGTAATGATATCGATAATCCAAAGGGACAGTCGCTGATTGCTTATTTGTCTGCAGAAGATTGTGATGGAATGGAAAAGTCAACCATTTGTTCCTCATGTTCCTGACTTGGAAACCAATTTAGATCATTTGGAAAAAATGCGCTGTGATGTTCACATCCCCACGTATCTACCGAGACCCATTCGCGAGTAAGAGCCAGCGGAGTCCTAACAACACAGTCTCCAACACGCCATTGATTTCCTGCAGTCACGTCAGTGTCACGTCGGGTGAAGACACATTTGTGTTGTAAAAAGAGGCATTAAGTCAGACACACGGGCATGCATGGGCAGCTGCAGAAGCACACACACACACACACACACACAGCTCACCCTCCTCCTTTCATTGCGACTCCATCAATATCATATTACTTGTTCTTTTAGCTCTTTATTGATCACGCCTGCTAAGGCTGTCCATGTGCTGGTTACGATGTGCTCTATTACCTGTGTCTTAGTGTCAGTCAGTCAGATAGTGGTGTGGTGGTGGTGGTGGGGGGGGGGGGGGGGTGTTATGGCCGTCCAGGCTGCCCATCGATCCCTCGCGGTGGGTGTGAAGTGTCTCTGGTACAGATGGATGCCTGCTTATGGCATATGGAGTATGTTATGGATGCCTGCATACAGGTGTGAGTAGGGTTCGACCAATGTGGATGTTTTTGGATTTGAGCCCCATTTGATTTTCATGCCACAAAAATAAAAAAAAAACAGATTTAGTTTCCTCCAGAATTGTCTTCTTGTCCCTCTGAAACGACATTTACACCATGACGGGACACTAAAACTCTCCATTGAAACCCAGACTAATGAAATTCTCAGGTTGGTTACCAGCAGGGTGAGGTGGATTTTATTGCTGAAGCTGTTGAGTAAAATCCTCCCTCACCTCCATCAGCAGTGGACAACAACTCACCGATATCTGATTTGTATAAAAAGCCAATATCGGCCCGACATGTTGGTCTGACCCTAGCATGGAGTAAAGCCTGTTTGTGGGGTTCTTCTTTGGGCTTTGAGATGCATAACCTATCGTAGAATATGATTATTGATCGCTACTTTTATTGTGAAAGACATGGATGTGTGCTGAAGTACCTAACCTCCATCAATGGTTAGAAAAGCCGTATGAGCACCAGGCCAGGTTTCTACAGGGCACCGTCGGCGTACTGATTCATTAGCTTGCCTCAGTTGACCGTAATTGAATTTAGAAAATGGTGATATCAGTGGTAATATTGTCTTTCCAACCTCTTCAGCGTCTGCTGAGTGCCACTTAAAGTCATTGGGATTAATGGGAAAAATAATATCTACATTTTTTTCCTTATCCCCCAAACCAGGATGTCAATGTGATGTACCGTCTTTAGTCGGAGCATCTGCCTCAGACTGACATAGATACCGAAAACCGCAGGGGGTGGTCATCATGGTTGGAAAAAAATGTGATATTTTGGAAAGGATGAACAATAATAATGAAAGTATTATCAGTGCGTTGGAATCATATAATTTTTGTCGATTGATTGTGACGGAAATTGTGAATGATAATCAACATCTGTTAGCAGTTAAACCGGCTGATCTTCTATCTTTGTCTCGGATTGTGTGTTTCCTATCGTGAGGAAGGGAAAATGAGAAATGTGTGTGGCCCGCGATTTCTATTTTTCTTGGGACTTCTCATCTCATCTCCAGTGTTGATGGCCCGGCCAGGACTCTGGACTCATTCCCTCTCTCTCCACCCTCTCTCTTCTTCTTCCTCCACTATGCTTCATCGTCCTCTATCCCTCCCTCTTACTCGCAGTCTCTCCAACTTTGTGTGTGTGTGTGTGTGTGTGTGTTTGTTCGTTTTCTCATGTGTGTGTGACGTGGTTCTTATTGAACACCGACCATAAATCTCTGACCTCCTTGCAGCCTCTCAGCAAAGCGCTTCCGATATTAAATAATGGGAGTCGGGGAGGTGATCTGGTCCTCCGTCGGGGCCCCGAGGGCAGAGATGTGATATTGTTCCCATCTCCGTCTCCAATGTGGGAATTAACTGTAGCCTGTTCTCCCACCAGCACACAGGAAGAGGACACGCTCTCCGATCTGCTCCGGTAATCACTGCAGATAATAAAGGTCTGATGATCTCTCCTCATACCAAAGCACAACATTAGATGTCCAGTGAGAACAACATGAGTCAGCATCAGACGGTCTGAAGCTTGACTGATGTGGGTTTTTCAAGGCCGATACTGGTACCAGTGTTTTTAGACTGAAGTCACAGATAGATCATATATTGGAGCATTTTTATAGTGTTCACTGTTTCCCCAATAATTTGATTGTTGTCAGGGTGGAAAAACCTCTGAAACCGCATTGAGACCATCACGGGACACTAAAACTCTCCACTGAAACGTGTAAAAATAAAATTGGCACAAAAAAATAATTCATCGCAGGTTTTACAGAGTTTTTATGTAGCTGTGGTCAGGGAGAAACCTCCATCATACCGGACGTGGGCGACTTGACTGGCCGGTACGTGATATTTAAAAAAAGGTCAATATTGGCAAAGCGATTTATCAGTCCAACCCTCGTCTGAAGTTGTATCACAGTTTGCTTTATAACGTGAGGAAAGGACAAATTGTTGAGATTGTTGATGTACGAAACTGAAAACAATTATAACAATTATAATAATATTTAAGTGATTATTAAATGATTATTGTCCCACTGTGAATTTGCATCCGTGGAGCTTCTCTGGTTCCTGAACTCTTCCCTGCGCCTGTACCCTTTAGTAACTGAGCCAAGAAAGACATCATGCCCGCTTAGACAGCACTTTCTCTCTCAGGCAGGAGGAGAGGAGAATCCATCCGGACGGGGCACTGATAGGTGAGATATAGAGGTGAGGAGGTCACTAGGAGGAGATTTGATCGGTCAATCTGCTGCTCAATGATCCAGGATTTATTATCGTGCAGAGACAGGACAGAGAGGAGTGGAAGACTGGAAGCTGGTAGGAGAGCATACATATAGGAGTATAATGGGAGAGTAAAGGTATGTGGTGAACTTAGGGAGTCTTGGTGTCCTGAAGAGACCTCCCCCTCTTAGAAGTAAACTGGGGTAAAGCTATATGGATTATACTTGGAGAATTAAACTATCAGGAGGTACTAAGGAGTAAAGCTACCAGGAACAGCTGGTCAGAGCAGACGAATCAACACTAAACTATAGGGGAGTAAACTATAGGAGAATAAACTATAGGAGAAAAACTACAGGAGAGTAAACTATAGGAGAATAAACTATAGGAGAATAAACTATAGGAGAGTAAACTATAGGAGAATAAACTATAAGAGAGTAAACTATAGGAGAATAATCTATAGGAGAATAAACTATAGGAGAGTAAACTATAGGAGAGTAAACTATAGGAGAATAAACTATAGGAGAATAAACTATAGGAGAGTAAACTATAGGAGAATAAACTACAGGAGAATAAACTATAGGAGAGTAAACTATAGGAGAGTAAACTATAGGAGAATAAACTATAGGAGAATAAACTACAGGAGAGTAAACTACAGGAGAATAAACTACAGGAGAATAAACTATAGGAGAATAAACTATAGGAGAGTAAACTATAGGAGAGTAAACTATAGGAGAATAAACTATAGGAGAATAAACTATAGGAGAGTAAACTATAGGAGAGTAAACTATAGGAGAATAAACTATAGGAGAGTAAACTATAGGGGAGTAAACTATAGGAGAATAAAACTATAGGAGAGTAAACTATAGGAGAGTAAACTATAGGGAGATAAACTATAGGAGAATAAACTATAGGAGAGTAAACTATAGGAGAATAAACTATAGGAGAATAAACTATAGGAGAGTAAACTATAGGGGAGTAAACTATAGGAGAATAAACTATAGGAGAGTAAACTATAGGAGAATAAACTATAGGGAGAAGTAAACTATAGGAGAGTAAACTATAGGAGAGTAAACTATAGGGGAGTAAACTATAGGAGAGTAAACTATAGGAGAGTAAACTATAGGGGAGTAAACTATAGGAGAATAAACTATAGGGGAGTAAACTATAGGAGAATAAACTATAGGAGAATAAACTATAGGGGAGTAAACTATAGGAGAGTAAACTATAGGAGAGTAAACTATAGGAGAATAAACTATAGGAGAGTAAACTATAGGGAGAAACTATAGGAGAGTAAACTATAGGGGAGTAAACTATAGGAGAATAACCTATAGGGGAGTAAACTATAGGAGAGTAAACTATAGGGGAGTAAACTATAGGAGAGTAAACTATAGGGGAGTAAACTATAGGGAGAGTAAACTATAGGAGAGTAAACTATAGGAGAATAAACTATAGGAGAATAAACTATAGGAGAATAAACTATAGGGGAGTAAACTATAGGAGAGTAAACTATAGGGAGAGTAAACTATAGGAGAATAAACTATAGGAGAGTAAACTATAGGGGAGTAAACTATAGGGGAGTAAACTATAGGAGAGTAAACTATAGGGGAGTAAACTATAGGAGAGTAAACTATAGGAGAGTAAACTATAGGGGAGATAAACTATAGGAGAATAAACTATAGGAGAGTAAACTATAGGGAGAGTAAACTATAGGGGAGTAAAGATGGTGAGGTGTGGTGGGGGGTCTGGTTCTCTGAACTGCAGACGACTCACATTGCCACATTTATTCGTCCTTTTATTCGATTTTTTTTCAGATTTTCTTTTGGTGAAATGTTTGTTTTGTTCCTTTTATTTTACTTTGTCTTTTGTGGCTTTGTTTAAAAAAAATAACAGTACAAAAGTACTAAAAAAACACAAATAGAAGAAGAAGAAGAAGAAGAAAATGAAGAAGTAAGAAGAAAATGAAGAAGAACAATTATGAGAATTACAACAATGACTATTGTATTATTTTCAACATTTGACTTTTCACTTTAAAATAATACATTTTACATCAGCTTCTTTATTTAAAATGTATTTCTATATTTTAAGGTTTTTCTATCTTGAAGGTCTGGACCAAGCTGTCAAATTGAGCTTTTTTTATTTTTTAAATGTTTCAGTGTTAAATTGTTATCTAAATGGTTCTCTCCTATAATTCACTCATATTTTAGCTTTGTCTGAAAGAGAATAATTCTTGATATGATATTTAAGTTAGTTGTGGAAGAAGAGACAGTAGTGTCATTTTACTACTATTGTGTTTTTAGTTCATTTCTAATGATGTTGTTTAGTCTGGTTTGGGTCGTAGTTGATGATCTTTAATAGCTGCATATCCCCAGTAGGATGGCTAGCTTGTCTCTAAACCTTTGCCTGGTTCAGGAGTTTGGTCATTTGGACAGCGGATCATTGACATGCACTTTGAGGGTCAAAGGTCGTCCATAGATATCCACTGTGGGCTCAGCTTCATTAAGTGTTAATGACCCTCCCCGAGGGCAAGTTGTCTGCCGCGGCTTTCCTCCTGTTTTCCTGACTCAACGTCTTTTCCCATCATGTAAGGTTAACCTGGTCCCTATCATCATTAACAAAGCAAATCCAGCTCTTTAATCTGTTCATCCGTTTCCCCCCTTTTTCTGTCTCTCTTCCGTCGGTGCTTCCTCCCTCTGGAACCTCCAATGAGTGAACCACCAAACATCTTGGATCCGAAGCAATATAAAACCTCATTGAACTGGCTCTGCAGAACATATGGTGGAATCAATGAGAGGGCCTATTCATTAGGCAAACTGTCATCAGGAAGGCCTTTCAAATGGAAAATACCAGCAATATACCAGCAAGTAACACAGGAACTTGGGTTTATTCCCAGTGATTTGTAATTAATGTATGGTGCATGTTTGTGTTCCTCCCTTGATCTGCTAATTAGAGAGGAAACACGGGTGCAAATCCTCTCCGCTTTGCTGGAGGAATGCAGCTCTTGCAGCCAAAACCAAGTGTTTCCTCTTAATTTCAGGCCGGCTTGTCACTGCAGAGAGGCCTCATATTAAAACTATCACAGAGCTCTCTGATTTGGCATCCACTCAGACAAAACTCTTGTTATGATGAACAGAGAGGAGCGGGTCTGGGAGTTCAGAGAGACATTTTTTGATGTTGAAGTCTTTGATTCCGAATCCCCTTTTTGAGTTGACCGAGTTCCTGTTAGCGGGGTGAGAGCGAGGTTCCCCCGATCGTCTCTCTCTCACCGACTCTCCTTGAGTTTCATGTAATGTGTTCTTACTGCCAATACAACCATTGAAGGTAAACTTGTATGCACTTTCTCTGTGTTTGTTACAGTTGATTAGCAGTAACTGAGCTTGATTCTCCATATTATGACGCCTCTCTTGTGCCAAAAGTAATAATAATTTGTGAAATGTTCACATAAATAAATGTCAGTTTTGCTACTCTATTACCGATAGTGATCCAACCTCAAGCCAGTTCATGAAAGTTTTTACATTTGCTGCTCTAAACACCCGGTGTCAGGTAAGGTGTCTCCTGGGGAAAATCTTCTGGAGACAGGAAGTGATGTGTTTTAACGTTCCAGTTTGTTTGGAGTCAATAGAAGAAGAACTGGGTAGTTAGCATGAGCAGCGATAGCCACCGTGGCTGAACAGACAAAGAAAAGAGCGCCACCTACAGAAACTCAAACTCCATCAGCAGAAAACCCAAGGAGAAAGACGTCACAGTACTGGACACACTGTTTGATTGACAGGTGAGAAACACCACAGCAACCAAAGATGGAAACAAAATCCAAAAAACAAGGAACTCGTGGATCACTGCTTTCCAGGAGAGAGAGACAAAACTGCCCGACATGTTAATAAAGGCCATGATGTGTTCAGAGGGAGAAGCAGAGATGAAGTGTTAGACTCCGGTATGTGTGGCTGACAGGAGACTCTCCCTGGTCCTCACACCTCCATGCTCTGGGGGTCAAAGGGCACCAGACGACTCCTCTATCACATGACCACCAGGGCATGCCCCACCTAAAGATAGGACGATCACCAGTTTAATCTCTCTGGTATAGGCATGTTATTTAATTAAACTGAGGTTTAATTTAAGACTGTGCAATCAATAATCAAGCATTGATGTATTATTTTGCAGCGGATCATACATAAAAATGTCACATAAAAAGGTTTCACCCCAAAGCCATTTGCCCAATAATGACCAGTTTAGCTCTATCATTCAAAGTAAATGAACCCATTGCAAGAACAGATTAACCGCTTCCCCCTCATCAGTCTGAGAATAACCTCCTGTGTGTGAGGGTCAGATGACCGTATAGGAGACCCTGGTGGTGGAATGCACTTTGAACTCTGACCTCCGGGCTGATCCTGACCCCCCGCGGAGAGGAGCGAGAGAGGGGCAGGGCAAGGAACCAGCGACCGGGGACAGTTGTTCAAGTCAGTTCAGGAGTGTTGTCCAAGTCATGTGGACGAGTGGCCTGCTCTAGCAACGGGAATACTGCAACAGCTTCTCAGGTTAATGAACAATAATGATATATGAGGAAGTTCCTGATTGCGTCAACGCTGCTTATTGCCCGTTAGGTGCAGCTACCGGCTGGACATTGTGTTGGCCTGCTGGTAAATTCCCCCTGTCGCCCCAACAGCTGCTCCATGCCTGATTTAACCCAAGCAGGGTCCGTGCATGCAGCCTGGCAGCCTGGCAGGCCGTCCTGAAGTAGCCATCCCCTCCTCCCCTGAATAAGGATACTTGACCTCCTCAGCAAGGGTCACCAATCACTTTAATTTGCGGTGTAAGGATCTGAAGGGGGTGGCATCCGTCCCATTCACCCCCATGTCCGGGTTTGGTTTAATCCGTGCATGTTGGGATCTTACTGTGGAGACAGATGCTCCTGCGGGCCGCTGACAGGAGGGTCATTGTGCGAGCGGCACAGAAATGTATCAGGAATGGAGATAAAGGCCCGGCTCTGCAGACCTGCGGCTGAACCGGGCCTGTTTGCATATCAATACCTTCAAGCCTGAATGACTCGAGTCAGCTGATGAATGAGAGATTTGCTGCTATCTCAGGTCTCAGGGCTCTCTGGTGCAGAGAGAGGCATAAAGGAAACTTTTCACCAGGGTGGGGGGGCTCGGCGACATAGCTGGCTGATTCCCTTTACGCACTCCTCATCCATGAATGGGGTTGTGTGACTTCGAGAAATTCTATGAGCGAAGAGTATGCAGGGGTGGAAAATGAACACCGGCCGCCGGTTTGCCCAAGGTGAGCAGTGTTTCGGTGAATGCCTTGAGGCTACGTCGCTACACATCTCTGCTATCACTACAATAACCATTTTGATTCCCGCCCCGTCTCAGTGGATCGTCCTCCTTTGCGACCTTTACACGGACAACCAGTAAAAAGGGAATCGAATCAAACTGATACCATCACTGATTTGTAATGGAATGTAATGAGAACTTTAACAACAGCATAAATAAGAAAGCAGGCGAATGTAATATATAATAGTGATTCAAATCATATCCAGTGCCCCGGTGTGTTTCTGTTCAGGCCCCGCATCGATTCCAGCTGTACGGGAGGTAAATCATGTGTTAAATAATATTTTACAAATGTGTGATGGCGACCCGGGGCCCCCGACCCCCCGTGGTAAATCAAAGTGACAGCGGGGGGACACGGTACGTATAAGCACATATCCCCTGCCACCTATAAACTAAACAGGCAGTTATTGATCCAGGCCGTCTCCCTTCAGTGGAGGTCCTAGAGGTTGAGAATGCAATATTAATGGATCGGGGGGAGGGGGGGGGGGGGGGTAGTTGTTTTATGTGTGTGTGTTTGTGTTTGTGTGTGTGTGTGTGTGTGTGTGTGTGTGTGTGTGTGTGTGGTGTGAGAGAGAGCATGCATCTGCGTGTATACTCATGCAGGGCGACTCCATTAACCAGCATGGTGGTAGCGGTCAGCAGTTTATGGCGAGCAGGCTCACAGGTCAAGGGGGAGCTGGGAGGTCAAAGATTGCCATCCCCAAAAGGTCTCCAATCAGCCCGGTGAATTGATTGCTTACACATCAGAAAAGCCACCGCCGCGTTAACTTCAAATTTAGCCCTGGAGGCCTGGAGCCATATGACCCCCCACCCCCCCACACCCCCTCCATCTCCATCTCCTCCCTCCACAGGGAACTGTTGGGGCAGCTGAAGACTGTTGCCTTATGTTCTGGTTTAGTTATATTCAAAATAAACACTTGGTGAGTAAACAACTAGATTTCATGAAATTGAAGTAATAATCTGCAGCATTTTCATATAAATAAATGTCTAAATCATCTCTAAATGTCCCTAAATCAACTCTAAATGTCTCTAAATGTCTCTAAATCATCTGTAAATGTCTCTAAATCATCTTTAAATGTCCCCAAATCAACTCTAAATGTCTCTAAATCATCTGTAAATGTCTCTAAATCATCTTTAAATGTCTCTAAATCATCTCTAAATCATCTCTAAATGTACCTAAATGTCACTAAATCATCTCTTAATGTACCTAAATCATGTCTAAATGTCTATAAATCATCTTTAAATGTCTCTAAATCATCTCTAAATGTACCTAAATCATCTCTAAATGTCTCTAAATGTCGCTAAATCATCTCTTAATGTACCTAAATCATCTCTAAATATCCCTAAATCATCTCTTAATGTACCTAAATCATCTCTAAATATCTATAAATCATCTCTAAATGTCTCTAAATCATCTGTAAATGTCTCTAAATCATCTTTAAATGTCCCCAAATCAACTCTAAATGTCTCTAAATCATCTGTAAATGTCTCTAAATCATCTTTAAATGTCTCTAAATCATCTCTAAATGTACCTAAATCATCTCTAAATGTCTCTAAATGTCGCTAAATTATCTCTTAATGTACCTAAATCATCTCTAAATATCCCTAAATCATCTCTTAATGTACCTAAATCATCTCTAAATATCTATAAATCATCTCTAAATGTCTCTAAATCATCTCTAAATGTACCTAAATCATCTCTAAATGTCTCTAAATGTCGCTAAATCATCTCTTAATGTACCTAAATCATCTCTAAATATCCCTAAATCATCTCTTAATGTACCTAAATCATCTCTAAATATCTCTAAATGTCTCTAAATCATCTCTAAATCATCAATTGAAATAACACAACAGTGATCTGATTTATACCCAGTTCATGAAAGCTTTTACGTAGGTGTCAGGTAGGATATCACCAAAATAAAATAAAAAAATTTGAATTGATCTCGAGGATTACCACTTTAAAACAAGAATGTAACACAGACACAAAGACAGAACACGCCTCTTTTCAGAATAAAAGTTTTAGTCAAAATTCCAGCTTATTCAAATACAAAAGTATGAGAGAAAACATCTCAACAATATCTTGTCATCTTATAAATTAGGAGCTTTCGGAAATATACAGTTGGATGGAAGTACAGCTTGTGAAGCGTCGATGAAATGAAGCAGAAAACAATCACAGATACAGATATGGTCTGCAGATAACTTTTCATAATAGCATTACACTGGCAACATAAATAACAGCAAATTTACAGCACAAAATAAACCATGTTTTTACAATTCTGGTACCTTTTTGCATCTTTGCCATCTTGTCTTTTTATGTAACTAAAAACTTGAACTTGCATTGCTGAATGAACTGGAGAAAAATCACACAAGTAAAGAACAAGAATGACTCAGAGCGCTGAACTATGTCTTAACTGAACGATGCTGGTGTGAACTAGCCTCAGCATCTCAGTGAATGATGGATTTATTTTGTCTCAACAACACATCATCACATTTACAGTTCCTCAATTTCGATTGTGCATGATTCAGGAATCTCGGCTTGTAAGTTTCTGTCTCCCGTCTCCTTCTCACAGATCCAATATGTCATTTTGTTTATCATAGCTTTGCCCTACTGTCAAGCCCTGTTACACTCAAGTCATTTGGTTTAACTTTAGGAACGTCTCTTCGCAGCGCTGGCTTCCTCTCCTCGTTGTTTTTCAATGGAGGAGTCGTGCTGTTAAGTGTTCCGGACAGCGCTGAGAGCTGACCATATTTCTGGCACTCGGGGTGCCAAGCGCTAGAAGTTTAAAAATATTTCAACTTCAAGCGAGAGAGAGCACTGAGCCTCGGGAAGATTTGCACTAGTCACGCAGCGGCAGGAGCCATGACCAGCGCTTCCCACGAGCTAGTTACAGTGGCCGTGGACACTCAAAACCTTTGGTAGTGTTGCTGCCTCCCAGCTCAAACACAGGAGCATCGTCATTTGGTAGAAGACCTGGGAGGACCGCAGGGCTACGCTTTGGCAAAACAGCTTCAGAGTTCACTTTCAGCTTTCTTAGCTTATAGATCAGAGGACGTGAAGGAAAGGCATGTTCCGTAAAAGCTTTGGTAACACAGAATGTCTTTAAGATATCCCTATTTAGTTTTGTCCACTTTTAAGAGCTTCGGTGATAAAAGCCATTCAGTCCCAGCCAAAATCGTGGCCCGTCATCTGGTAGAACTTGAGGTTGAAGGGTCTGTAGAAGTCCCTGAGCCTCAGCAGGACCTCGGAGGGGATCTGGGGGTGGGGCCTGCCCTTCGACTTCCCCAGGCAGCGAGGCCTGCTGCTCCCCTCGGGCTTCTTCAGGCAGGGGAACCCTTTGGTCTGGTTGAAGTAGAAGTGCTTGTCTGTCACCACGCGCTTGAGTCCCAGGAAATCCTGGACCCGGCCCATCTCGCCCGCCGGGTCCGTCACCAAGGCGCTCGCCGCTGACGAAGAGGAAGCGCGAGAGCGGGAAGTACCGCAGCCAGTTCTCCAGGTGCTTGGCGTAGATGCCGATGCGCACGGCGCTCCAGGACGTGTCGATGAGGCCCGTGGTGGTGTTACGGAAGGCCAGGTTCTGGAAGGACGGGAGCCCGGGGGACTTGGTCAGGGTCTGGGTGTAGTCGGACACGGCCCGGGTCACGGGGTCGCGGACCACCACGATGAGCTTGGTGTGGCGGCTCATGGAGAAGACGCGGCGAGGGGCTTCCTTGGTGATGAAGTAGCTGGGGGTCTTCTCCATGGTGATCTGGCCCTCCAATGTACGAGGCATCAGGCTCCTGGAGAGAGAGAGAGAGAGAGAGAGAGAGAGAGAGAGAGAGAGAGAGAGAGAGAGAGAGAGAGAGAGAGAGAGAGACCTTGCTATTAATACAACTCTACACATTCCATGAGAGTATATTTTGGAAACTGCCTTCATATGTTCAGTCTTACTAAAATAACATTTATATATTAAAGCACACGAACACATTCCCTTGATATTCTCATCGTTCTCAGGACATTCCTTTGATGACGCCTCACTTGCCTTGAAGGCTTTTTGATTTCGCTTTGTAATTAGTGGGCAAATCTGTGATTAGAGGGAGATAAACATGCTTCTAGCCGCTGGCACTGATGGAGTGACCATGTCGGACCAGACGTGGGAGGGAGTCTGCGAGCGGCTACTGTAGGAAAACCACAGGGCCATATTAACCTCAGAAAAGTAATTTCCTCTCATCCGCCTCCTCCCCGCCCAGCTCTCCTCTTGTTCTCCACCACGCCGAGAGAACGTCCTGCAACAATAACCGCATCGCTGTCATATCGTTGGTATTCGGCAGGCTCACGGCGGGGTTGGAAAAGCTAGCGCCACTGCTGTCATACATTCTTGCTCCACTTTATCACAGGACTTTAAACAATACTTCATCCTAAATATTGTTTTGTTCTGGTTCTTTCTACCTGTCGCACTCCGCCGAAGCTCCTCTACACTTCACCAAGTTATCGGTATCGTATATATATAGTTTCCTTGTGAGGCTTGCAGAAAGTCAACAGTATCCTATTGCATCAACAGGTTGGTCCAGTGGTTTTGTGGCACTATTATTTACAAGAGCTTCCAGCAGCCGTGCGATGGTCCGAGTCGAAGCCAGGTTGTAGCGCTTGGCCCTCTCGTTGTCATTACTACTACTGGTTGTGGTATTCTGGGCACATTTTGGCTTCGAGCCGGCTGGGTGCTCCTTCTCCTCCT